>JAJEJO010004778.1:3793-100836 GCA_020662805.1 Glaucomys volans
ATGTTCATTAGAGATATGGGTCTGAAATTTTCTTTCCTTGATGTGTCCTTCTCTGGTTTTGGTATCAGGGTGATATTAGCTTCATAGAATGAGTTTGGAAGGGTTCCCTCCACCTCTATTTCATGAAATACTTTGAGGAGTATTGGAATGAGCTCTTCTTTGAAGGTCTTGTAGAACTCGGCTCTGAATCCATCTGGTCCCGGACTTTTCTTTGTTGGTAGGCTTTTGATGACTTCCTCTATTTCATTGGATAGCTGCTTATTCTTAAGTGAATGTTAGATCTTCTTTAAAACTGCCTGGGCTAACACAACCAACTTGAAAGATTTCCAAAGGTAACAATGTTGCCTATGAATTATTTTCTGTTTTTCATTACTTTTCTACTGCTAATTGAATGTATATTAAGCTCTAACAAACTGAAATATAGGTGAACTCCATAAATACCTTTAACTTCCAAATTTTATATTTGTTCCTTTGCTCCAGCTGCTTACTCTTCTGGGAATTTCTTTTTCTACATTTTTATAAGTCCAATTTGTACTCCTGCTGCAAGCTTCAGCATAAGGGCCACACTCTCCACGAACCATGCCTTGATCTTCCAGTTGGAAGTCCTTTTTCTTTGGAATTCTATTTTGTTTGTGGGGGTTGAGTGGTAGTGGTCAAAGAAGCTATATGTAATTCCTAATAGGTATTAGAGATTTTACTGATAGTATCTCATTAACAAAACAAAGGTGTTAATCATTTTCACTTTTCACAAAGAAACTAAGTCTGAAAGAAGCGAGGAACCTCAACCATTTTCATCCATCTCATAAACTGTGATGTGATCAAACTTCCCAAAGGGCAAGAACTTACATTCTTATCTATTAAGAACTAGTGACAGATATCCGTGTATGATTTGTTAAGTATAGAAGAAATTTGTGAATGATATGTGGGATATTTAGAGAAAACATGAAATTGGTTAGCTTTATGGGACACAATGTGCAAAAGATAAAAACTTCTTTATTGCACAATGAAGAGGCTCAACAAGGAATGAGAATGGGAAGAGGGTGGGCAGAGGGAAGGACGGAATAGGTCTATACTGCAACTTTTCCATTCTGTCCTTGGAGGAGTGCAGTATCCCTGAAATGGGGATAGTTTTAACAAGGAAATTCAGGGTTAGATGATTTTGTCCTCTTTTGAAGTCCTAAATCTGGAATTTTAGATGAGGTCTATATGATTCTAAAGCCCAACTATTTTTTTCATTACCTTACTCCTATATCTTTTAACAGAAATTAAGGTCTAATTGTTAACTATAAATTACCTTAAAACAACATCATTTCTTGGTGCAAATCCTTTATCTCATGGTAGGAACTTGTGAAATATTGGAACTACTCTGGTGCTGTCAGTAATCTTCACCTAGGATTGGAAATGGTGATATTAACCTCCCAGGTAATTGAGGCCCAAATGCAGTGGGACCATGATGTCCTGCAGAATAGGCAGGTGCTGTTTCAACATTCCATCAGTGTTAGTCCATAAGAGTGACTGGCAGAGAAATGATTTTTCATTTGTGCTCAAAATAACACTTAGCTTAGTGATCTCGGGGTGGACAAACCAGCCGTACCCATTAAAACAATTTTGAATGTATTTCAGACAAAGGTTTACTTCCCCTACTATAAAACTAAAATTATAAAACCAAAACTGGGTTTTTATATCTTATATATACATGTATGCATATATATTCTAATCTTTTATTTATATATTAAAATACTTATTCACAAGCAATTTATTTTCAGTAGATTAAAATAAATCACACCAATATTTGTATAAATCATACTGGTAATATGGGAGATTGTGGTGGAGCGCACTGTTCCCAGATCGTCTTGTGAAATTACAATCATGAAGGAAAACTGAACCTTGCATTTGATTCTCATGGCTCTAAGTTAGCAAGATTAACAGGAGGAAGAAATGGAACTATGATTGCCTCCTTTAAGTTCCATGGGAAAAGAGACATTTGAAAGGGAGGTCAGCAGGCAAGACTTGAAAAAGACATTGATGACAACCAGTTATGTGCACCTTTAGCCAATAAATGAGGTTTGAAGCAAATGACAACAAAATTTAAGACTAGGATAAGATTTGGGGCATAGGTTTAAGTGTTTTAGTCTTACCACCCACCTTTGTTAGCTTAAGGGATGACTTAGGGAATGTGTCTCCTCTCATCGGTCTAGGAAAGTGATTCAGGGAATCTTGGTGTCACCAGTTGAATGGCTACTCTCTGGTTTACCATTTTCAGCACACACTATCTGATTCATGTGGCAAGCTGAAGGGGCCTGAGGATTTCTGATGGAGAATGCAGAAGGATGCTTCCCTGGGGACAAAGATGACCAGTTACCAATATCTGTATAGATCCTTATGCAGCACCATGCTGGCCACATTACTCTTAGATGTTGTCCACAGGACAGCAGGACTCTGGATTTCCAGAGGCCGAGAATGAACCTGTGAATTACAGCTAGAGAAGATCTACTTGTCTACATCTAAAGGTTGTAGTACACACAGGTTGAGATGAGCAGCAAGAGAGAATCCTTTCAGGAGACCACAGAAACACACATGGAAAACAGAAGCAGTTTTGAAGAGTGGTCAAGTGCAAGGAGGATGCTGGTCAAGTAACATCTTCCCTAATAACACTGTCCCTCCATCCTTGACACTAGAATTCATAAGGGGAAGTAGAAAGAAACTCAAGCCAGATGCCAAATATGTACCTTTTCCATTTCAAGACCATTTAGCTTGTGAATGAGTTAAGGACCTTGTCTAGAACATGTACAGAAAGAAAAAATATTTAAAGGGATTTTAAAATTTTTCATTATTAATGGAATTGAGCATCTTAATTTTTTAAACCATTATCATCTAAGACATAAGGATTTTTTGGCATAAGAAAGAGTAGAATTTGCAAAATTTTTATGTCTGGTAAAAATTGCAGCTTCAAAATCCACATTAGAAGAAAATATTTTTAAATACTTTTCATAAACAGTTGCTCACATTAGCAATAGACTGTACACCAATATGTGAACTTTTATTTTTACAATGGCAATTCCCCTCTTCCATGATAATAATGGAGAGACACTACTTGAATTCATTTCAGAGATTTTTCAGTAACATAATAGCATGTTTTGCAAGTTCTGTGATTATTTTCAGTGTTGATGTAAGCTTTCCTTGTAATGAGCACTGACAAGATAAATCCTAATGTTTCAGGCACAATAGACTGTGTCTTCAAATTTCAAACTCATTTGAAATCTGTTTTGCTCCAAATTAATACTAAATGTCATTTTTGTGATATTGAGGTAGTACTATTTAACAAACACGCTATTTTTGGTTATTTAAAAAACAGTCATTAGCATTACAATATAAACAAACTTAAGAATAAAGAGCTTGATTCCTTATTGTTCCTTTCTTTTGTCAATTAAATCCAGCTACTACTTTCACAATGTTTGCTATTTTTTCAGTTTAGTAAGGGAAAATATGCAATTAAATGTTGCCCAAACACCTAAAGCACATGTTATCATGCATCATGCATCAGGATTTTGCATAAGGAAGATATCTCTGGTCTCCTAAAGAAAATTAGTTTGTGAATGAGTTAAGGACCTTGTTAATAAGGAATGTAGAGCAGTTCCCACAGCTTAGACTCCAGGGATAGGGATGTTGAGAGTTTTTTCTGAGTGTACCCTGGTTTCTTAGTTTCTCCTCTGCCTGGGACTTCAGGGACTGGGTTTAAGGTTAACAAATATTCCTCTATTCAATTACTAATTAATTTTTTTTCCAATATACTTGTATCTTAAGGTTTTTTCTGTAACATTTGAAAAATTCTATTGATGATAGTAATATTCCAAGTTGTTTTTTGTTTGAAAGTAATTACAAGGTCAGATGAACACAAAATAGCAACAGTAGATCAGAATAGAGACCACTTTTCTAAGATATCCATTCACCTCTTGTGGATTGGATGGGTGAGCACGCTGCTTCCACCACACAGAGTTGATAATGTAATGAGCTAAATTGATAGTTGAGCCTCATTAAAAACACAGAATGATAGGAAGATTTTTTAAAAAGAAAGTAACCTGGTCATAGAAGGAAAGAAGAAATTACGACAAGAAAGTTGAACTGTTGAATAATAGAACAAGTTTCCGTGAAATAGAAGTTAGAAGGGGACAGGGATAGAAAAGGAAAAAAAAAAATTAAAAACCCAGCTATTTGCTTGCTTTATAACTTAGGGAGTTTTTAAAAAGATAGCAATTGTGGGGAGTTAAAACTTCTGAAGTTCAAAGACAAGGAAGAAAAATAATTGTGTCCATTATTGGGAAAAAATAATCATTTTAAAAATGTACATGTACATTGAAATTGTTTGTAAGACATTCATATGTAAACACCACAGAAGTTGGCATGGTTCCCATGAAAAGAGCATTATCATCTGAAGTGAAATTCTGAGATCATCTCTATGCAGATGGCAACTAAAACCTGCAGTTGTAGCCATTCTGCAAGGAAAATGATGCATGTGATCCTGCTCCTGGGGGAACCCCTACCTGTTTGGTATTCATTTAATTCTCCTCTGATGTGGAAGACAAAGGCCTTGTAACTTTTCATCAGGGTCCATGACTTGGGCACTTGCTCGGCAATGTCTGTGGCCTCATGACCAAAAACTTTTCACTCCTGCACCTTCTCTCAGAGGGCTGGGTGTTTGGGCTACTCAAATGAGAGGAAGATTTTTGGCATACCATATCTTTTATTTGTAGGTTTTTACATTTTTTATTAACTTTTTATTTGTCCTAATTAGTTAATACATGACAGTAGAATGCATTTATGCATTTTGATAGATCATACGTAAATGGAGTATAATTTCTCATTTTTCTGATTGTACACATTGTAGGATCACATCTGTCATGCAGTCATATATGTACATTGGATAATAATGTCTTTGCTGCTCTACCATCCTTCCTACTCCTACACCCCAACCCTCTCTTTACTCCTCTCTACCCAATCTAAAGTAATTCCCTACTGCCCCTCCCCCATTGTGAATTAGCATCCACATGTCAGAGAAAACATTTGGCTTTTGGTTTTTTTGGGAATTGGCTTATTTTGCTTATCATGATATTCTCCAACTCCATCCATTTACAGCAAATGCCATAATTTCGTTCTTCTTTAAGGCTGAGTAATATTCAATTGTGTATATATGCCATAATTTCCTTATCCATTCATCTGTTGAAGGACACCTAGGTGGGTTCCATAGTTTGGCTATTGTGAGTTGAGCTGCCATAAACATTGATGTGGCTTCGTCACTGTAGTATGCTGATTTTAAGTCCTTTGGGTATAATCCAAGGAATGGGATAGCTGGGTCAAATGGTGGTTCCATTCCAAGTTTTCTGAGGAATCTTTATATTGCTTTCCAGAATGGTTGCACCAATTTGCAGTCCCACCAGCAATATATTAGTGTAACTTTTTGCCCACATCGTCGCCAACATTTATTGTTGATTGTATTCTTGATGATTGCTATTCTAACTGGAGTGAGATGAAATCTTAGAGTAGTTTTGATTTGCATTTCTCTAATTGCTAGAGATGATGAACATTTTTTCATGTTTGTTGATCAATTGTATTTCTTCTGTCTGTTCAGCTACTTAGCCCATTTATTGATCGGATTATTATTATTATTATCTTTATTATTATTATTTTGAAGTGCTGGGGATTGAACCCAAGGTCTTTGCTTGCAAGGCAAGCACTCTACCAACTGAGCTATAACCCCAGCCCCATATATGGCTTTTATGATGTTGAGGTATGTTCTATGACAAGTTCATTTTTGAATTTTTAAATATCCTATGTGAGTTTTAAAATCTGTCAAAATGAGTACCTATACAACAGTTTTAATACATTTTAATTGAATTAATTTAATTTTGAATAGGAAAATAAAGCCATAGTTTAATAATCCAGAAATGTAAAGTGCAAATCTCCCTTCCATTCTATTCAGCTGTCGTGGTACTTCAATCCTTTCTAGGATAAAACCTTCCCCATTTGTCTCTTTTTGTTTGTTTGTTTTAATTTCTAGGATGTCTTTATGAATGTGTAGGAAAATATAGATTATTTGCTGTCATTTTTCAAAATAGCATTCTATTATATGCATTGTTTTGTATCTGGCTTTTTATCAAGCCAGATACAGATATTAATATATTTGTACAAAGACAATATCCTAGTTATTTTGTATAGCTGTTTTTTCCCCTCAGTGTATGCTGCAATTTGTTTAATTAATTTCCAAATGATAGACATTTGGGTTATTTCCAAATGTTCCCAGAATATGTTCTCAATACAACTGCTGCTATGAATAAACTTGAATATGGAAATTTTATATTTCTGCAAATACATACAGTAAATGCCAATATTACAACTATGTTTTAATTTCTGCAGTTCATAAACATACAGTTTCTCTTATAGACTTATACAAAGATTTTAAATGAATTAATGTTGTATTCTAATTGTATAATATTTTACAATATTCTCCAGATAGTCTTCAACTAAGAATAGGTATTTGATTTGGAGAAGGTTATTTAAAACTTTATTGAATCTGTTTTTTGTTTTGTTTGTTTGTTTGTTTTTGGTGCTGGGGAATGAACCCAGATTCTCTTACATACTAAGTGCATACTCTACCCTTGAGCTATGTCCTTAACCCCATAAATCAGATTCTTTTATCAGGTAAATGTAGGATAGTGGTCACTCTTATTGTTTTTTTTTTTAAACAATGAATTAATATGTATTCCATGTTCTAACATCCCCTAGGACAAAATGTTCAAAGTATGCTAGTCATTATTACTGCTATTTTAAAGATTTATGAAATTAGCGACAGGTAATGATATTTTTTGTGAAATACTTGAATTAAGCATAAGGTTAAAAATTCTTGTGAAATAGTTGGTGAGGTAACTCTTTTTGGGTTTGTGGTTTTAAATATCTGTGAGTCATAATGGTTCATAGCTCTATTAATTAGTACAAATTCCTAAAGCAAGATTTAAAATTTATGATAATGGATATAAATCCATATTTCTATAGTTGATTTCTGTTCAGCATTTGTTATATAACAGGACTGACATGAAGTCCTCAAAGTTTAGGTTTGAAAGTGTCCCCTCTGTCACTCTCTGATTGTTTGTTTCTTCATGGTGACATTGTGATTGTAAGCATCAGTCAATCTACAGTGTATTTTTTCATGCATTGGTCATGTTTTGCTAATCTTAGTTAAGACTAATTTCTTGAAATACACTGAAATGACTGTAATTGAAAGAATCATTTAGTGGGTTCCTTCCAAGTGGTGAAGTACTCTCAGGGTACTTTTTATGTGAAAATTCATATACATTATATACTTGATATAAAATGTATTATCCAACTAGGCCAATTTTAAAAGTGGAAGAGAATAGTATTTAGCAATTTTGTAGGAAATGAGCTAAATTACTCTGAGCAAACCAAGAGAAATTGCCATCCTACCTCTATGTTGATATGTATTGTATGGGAAAATTAAGAGTACATGGAGGTTGTAATACTGTTGTTGCACTGCGGAGACAGTCTCTATACCCTTCTTGTTTTTACACCCTCCTTAAGAGACCACTAGTATCGGTGACTTTTTCAAGTTCTGCTATAGACTGAAGGACATCAATTGATAGAGAAGGAAGATCTTTAGAATTTGTTGAAAAATCCCAGAAGGAAGAGAACATTCTGACATGGAGTGTCTATGTGTGATGCAAAGTACAGAGTAGTTTGAAAATATCAGCTCTACTCTGAGCTGCCAGAAACTCATAGCATGGCTTCCATCACTTCAGTTAACCCCTCTGGTCTGTTTGCTCATCTGTAAAATAACAGAGTTCAGCTGATGATCTTTAAATTTATTTCATTGATTTTTTTTTTTGCAAATAACAATTACTTCTATTATTTCAATTTTTTAAAGTTTCAATAAATTAGAATTACAGTTTTATAATCTTTATTTGCTAGATGGGAGTATTTGTTACTTGACAAAACTTGATAAAATATCAGCAGTGTCAAAAATATTGAAGACAATATAAGGAGTAACTGGTAATATTTTTTCATAGTCTTCCATTATCTTTCTGAAAATTTACATGCCGTTTACCTTTTTCCCCATTTAAATTCCTCTTTTAAATTCCTCTTTTAAATTCCTACTGGGAAGTCTGTTTGTGAATTTCTCTTATGAGGTGGAGATGTAACTCTCACCTTAGTAAGCTTTTTTTGTGTTCCTCTTTATTAAGAGTACTAATATAAATTATTTCTCTAGACCAGAAATGGCCAGGACTTAAAGCATTATAAAAAAATTTCAGTAATCATCACATTAGCTAATTTTCATATGAATAAGTTCTAGGTTATTTGACAGCTCCATCACAACTGAATCATACAAAGTTATAGGCATAAAAGTAAGAACCACTTGCATTTCAAAAGAAACAGTCTTCTGTTGTAAAACTCTATTAAAATATCCCATAAATAATAGATATGATTATTCATATTAGTTTTTTGTCACAAAAATGTGCTATGAAAAATATATTTTTTAACTTAAAAAGCAAGTTAACCAATTATCTGGTTTTCAAAAAGTAGTGTAATTAATCCGATTAAGTTTTTTAGAAAATCAAATTCACAACTGTTTTTTTGAATTGGCTTCATGCAGAAAACTGCATAAATGTTGGGCATGTTTACTTCCAGAAAAAGACAAAAGCAATAATTGCATACCATTTATTTTTTAAAGAGTGACACTTGTTTAATTCAGTAATTAAACAGTAACATTTGGATTTTTATGATTTATAGTGATAAAGAAGAGTTCCTGCCAACTTCATAGATTAGTCTCAGTGACTAAGTTAGACCTTTCCATTCAGGAGAGTTGGGATGTCTCTACACTTCCTGTTACAAAAGAAAATAGAACCCACATCTCAGAAAAAGGAGAAACAGCAGAATCCATACTAAACACTTACAGTTTTTTTCCTCAGAGATACAGGGTATACCTTTTCAATTGATTGCTAAAAATAGGTTCCACTGCTATTCAAAATCTTCCATCAAAGAAGAACAGATGTAATTATGCAAACTCTTAATCCATTACACTGTTCATAAAACGTTTGTATGATTGAACATTTGTATGTATCTATCATTCTCATATGACAAACCATAGTCAATGTGCACAGCACTAACTGATTAAAACTCTGCATTGAGTTTTGGGAATAAATATTAATGTTATTATACTGACATGTATTACGTACTTTTCTGAGAAATACACTACATTATTCATTCTGTGGCCATTTTCTCACACGGTTGTCATGACAACAAAATGAAGAAGGTGTTATTAGAATAATGATTCTATAATTGAGGAAACTGAGGCTTTTAGAGGTTAAATAACTTGCCCAAAATAACAACTAGAAAGAAAGAGAACCAACATTCAAATCCATACCAGTCTGTATGTGAACCACATGCATTTACTGCCATTCTCTATCCTAGGACTAATTATATTTTATGCCAGTAGATGATTAGGGGTAGGGCATTGGCTGTTATTGCTTTATTTATTACAAACATATGTTGATTCTTTACACAAAAAATAATATAGTAACAGCTTGTAATTATGGTGGTATAATCACATGGGAAGCAGCACGCCATGGACTGTTTGATTTTTACCTTTGACTAAAACCTTATGGGTAACAAATTATTATCTTTATTTTAAAGATGAGGGAACCAAGATTTAGAAAAGTTAGATGCCTTGCACCAGGTCTCATGATCACTAAGAAGGGGAGCTGAGACAGGAATGGAACCTCAGAGTATAGTCTTGTAGGAAGTACTTTAAGAATTAAGTAGTTCAAAATATTTTATTATGTCTTGAAGAGAAATCCTGTTGATAATAATTCAACTTTAATTCAATGAGCATGTACTGAGAACTACAATATCTAGATGAGAAAAATTGGTGGAAGGAAACCATATTGAAAAATATTCCAACCTTCAAACCTATCTGGAAACCCAGAAAAAAATGGGAAAGAAAAATCCTGAAGGAAGTATCTGTTATGATCCCATTATTTTATTTGAACTACATTAGAGTGCATGAGTTCTCGGTTCAAAGTGGACTTCACTCTTTTAGTAAAATAAATGTGCCTTGACTTAAAATTTTAAGTTTTTATTTATTTTTTATTTCTTATTCTCTCATAGACAGCAAGAAATTAAAAAAAAATCCTAAGTGAGGTGAAAATAAGAGTTATAGGTCTGAGAGTAGAAAGCAAAAGTGAGAGAAGAAATCATCATCTGGCATCATGTTCATAACCTCCCTACAAATTTCAGGTGCACTAGAAACATTATTCTTGCTACTGTGTAATCATCTGAATTTTACTAAAGATTATCAACAATAAAAGAATGTTAAATGTACACAATTTTGTTTAAAATGAAAAGTCACTGAGCACTACATTTAGGAAAATTTCTTTCAAAAAATAATCAACTGATTTTCAGTAAGTCAAAAAAATAACATTTAGTTTACTAAAACAATTTCATTTTTCAAACAGCTTATTTCTTGTAATTACTAGATGAGTGGCCACCATCACACATGCTGGTAAGTACATTGCTTATATATTAAAGGCCCATATTTGGACCTAATATGTTTGTTAAAGTCCAAGTGAAAAATTGTAAGAATTATTGAATTAATAGGAACTATACAAAATGACTAAATTGAGCATATTAAAGTAATTATGTTAATAAAGTAAATGTAGAAGTAGTTAAATAAGTCTGTGGTTAAGGTGGTTGCTATGATTTGGATCTGAAGTGTCCCCCCAAAACCTAATATGTTAGGTAATACAGCAATGATCAGAGGTGAAAAGATGAGATACTGAGGCCTATAACGTCACCAATGGATTAATTCACTTGATGGATTAATACTTTGAATAGAATATGGGTGGTAACTGTAGGCAAGTGGGGCACGGCTGGAGGAAGTATATCACTGGTGGTGTAGTCTTGGGGACTAGATCTCTCTCTCTGACTCCTCCCCTCCTCCACGCTCTCTGCTTCCCAGCTTCTGTGAGCTGAGTTTTCCTCCATCTTGCCTTTCCACCATGATGTTCTGCATCATCCTAAGCCCAGAGCAATGGAGTTGTTTGATGATATTCTGGCCCTCTGAAACCATGATTCCAAAATAAACTTTTCCTTCTCTAATTTTTGGTCATAGTGACAAAAAGTTGACAAACTCAGTGATGAATGCAATGTATTCACTGATATATTAAATTTCCACTTGAATGGAAAAATGTTATAATTGTAAAAGGAAAACTAGCAGAGGGAACAAATAATAAAGAGCAAAATAAGGCAATAACTTGGGATAATAGAAAACTGGTGAGGCTTTTACCCAGCTGAGCATACAAAATTCCAGATAATTACAGAGGGGGATTGTGTTAGTTAGCTTTATGTCACTCTAAAGAATATGTGAGATAAACTTACAAGAGTAAGTTGGCCCTTTTGTTTTAGAACTGTGGCAAGGTAGAACATCATGGTGGGAGTGCATGGCAGAGAAAAACTGCATACCTCCTTGTGGGGGAACAAAAGAGAGAGAGGAAGAGGCCTGGGTCCCACAGTCCCCTTTCAGGGCACACCCCCACTAACTTAAAGATCTCTCACTAGGCTCCATCTCTTTAAAGTCCCACTACTTCCCAACAGAACCACTCCAAGGACCAAAGCTTTAATATATAGACCTGTGAGAGATACTGAACATCCAAACTGTAGCAGGTATAGTGGCAAATGTTTATGGTATAGAACTTCACATAGATTCAAAATCAGAGATGTTTATGTCCTCAGGAAAAGAAAAGTTGATGTGTAAAATTAAAAGAGGAAGATTGGTGGAAATTTTGTGTAGGGAAATCATTAAATCATATCATTATGAAATATTTGAAAGGTAGAAAATGGGTGATAAAACATACTGTACAGAGATCAGGCATCACAATGGCATTATGCTTCTCAATCGTAACCAAAGAAATCTAGAAAATAATTGGAAAAGTGACTCAGAAATTTGAGTAAAATATGCTTTCAACTGAGGGTTCTATACCCAGTCCATTAATCAAAAGTAAGGAGACACTTAAGCATGAGGCTGCGTTCAAGCATAGGGTCACACTCTTCCATGTCACTGAATTTTTTTTCCAAGGCAGAAATCCATTCTGATATTTTGGCTGCTGTAAGAGGAACAATTCTTGGAATCATGGGATGACTGTCATCACTATCTTGACTTTCATCACTGACTCTGATGCCATTTTTTGCTATCTTGTCAAACATCTCACCTCCACTGCATTTGGCCCTTATTCAGAGACACTTAAAGATTTGAGGAGAAAAGCCAGGCAGACAAAGCTGAAGCAGTTTTTCTAGCCATTTTGAGAGAGAAAGCTGCAAAAGATAGAACTGGATCACAACATGCCACCTCATTGACATTTCCTCTCTTCAGAGTAAGTTCCACCTGTCTACCATTTGGTCTTCACAGGCAAGCCAAGGTCTGGGGTTAAGCCACACATCCTGCATCCATCTACAGTACAGTACAGCACAGTACATTTTTTATACAAATTTAAATGCCTAACTTTTGCTTAATGCTTGTTTCAGAATTTTATTTGCATTCCTATATTATAAAGTATGTGTTCACAGTAAAAAAAAAAGTAAGGAGACCATTTTCATAAGTATGTGATCTACAAAATTTTTTCTCTTATCATCTTTTCCTGGGAACTCAATGATAATGTATTACACCAAAATAATGGAATAAGCCAAGAAAAGAGAAAATATATGATAGAAAACAGAGGCATCAGGAAAAAAACTTTATATAAAAGCTTTAGGATAATTATGGAAAGTAATTCTAGGACCCCATAGCTATGAAACAAGTCAAATCTGAGCAAAAGGAAAGAGACCATTTGAGGGAAACTATCTGAAGGGGAAAATGAAATTAATCAATTATCCAAGAGGCTCTACTATTGGAAAATTATTTTGGAGGCTATCAAAGAAAATGGAAATATTTAGCTCTAGTTATAGATGTAACTATGCAAATTTAAATGAGAAGCTATTAACTCTGAAGAACATAAAAAATGAATAAAGAATGGAAGCATCATAACTTGGTATGTGGTCAGTACTAACAATATTTACATAATAGAAAATCAATAAATCATATTTAAATGTATGAATCAAAAATAGATTAAAGGAATTGTATGGCTAGTAATACTAGAATGAATAGCTAAAATGTTTGAAACACTGCCTCTAAGGGACTGATTGCTCTTAGGAATAAGTGATAGAGACTGAACTGCTCTTTTTCATTTTGAATCTGAAGTACCCTTTTACTTTTAACATATTATAGATGTGTTACATTGATATTTTTATTATTTGAAAATGTATTTAAACTAGAAAAATACTATTTAATTGCATCTGACAAAAGATTTGGATTTATAATTTAATATATAAAATTTGAATTTTATGTTAGAATTTATTTTTTATTAATATTTGTTTAAGCCATACTTAATTACAGATAAGAAAGGTACTTAAGATGATAAAATATTTTGGACTGAAAAAAAGGATCATTTGCTAAATTAGTGTTATCCTTTTGTGTATAAACCAAATACAAAAACAAAAATTTAGTTTAATTGATACTTTATTAATTGACTGAAAATCAGTTATATACAAAGTTCTATCTGGACTTCTTTAAGTTATGAAATACAAAATTCATTAAATTCAAATACTTTTGTGAAATTTAGTACTGGTGTTTATTAATAATTATCATCAATAAAAGTTTCATAGTCAAGCTATGGATGTTAAATAAAGGAAACTGATTATTTTTATATAATCAATATTAAAAAGAGAGCTTTTAATTTTTGACCACTGTATGTAGCTGATTGCTGTCATAAATGGTACTGATTATGAGGCCTCACTTATCTCAGCAACTTAAAATTCATGATAAAATTTATTCTTGTCTCAGATTTTATTTGCAGAATCTATGAAGAAAAAAATCTATGAAGAAAAAAACATGAAAATAAATAATATCTTAAGTAGGTGAGGGAGAATATTGAAATATAAAATATAATATTGAATATAAAAACTTTCTCACCAATGTTAAAAGAATATTTGCCAGAAAAGTTTATTAAATTTTATGAAATATTTATATTATAGTCCTACCCTTTCCCTTTATTCTTTTAATTGGGTTAAATATATTAATTGAATCTCTTGTTTAGATGGTTATTGGGCTGAAATCTACTACATCATGAGGTTAAAATATCTTAATATGCTTCTGAGATTTGTATGCCAAAGTAATCACATTTAGTTTTTAAGACACTGCCAAACTATTTTCCAGGGTGGTCCTAACATTTTACATTCCTACCAGAAATGTAGGAGGTTATCGGTTTCTCCAAAGCCCTAGCTACACGTGGTAATGTCACTGTATTTTTAACTATTCCAATAACTTTAATGATGCTTCATTTGTGATCTTAATTTGCATTTTCCTAGTGATTAATGTTTTTAAAATCCCATTTTAAAAAATTTAAATTCTAGACTTATTTCAGCTTTGTAGAAAAGTTGAGATGCTATTGCACATACATGCCATATAGCCACACTGTTTTCACCATATTATCACCTCATATTATTGCACCACATTTGACACAATTAATGGGTAGATATTGATACATAGTAAATAAAGTTAATACTTTATCAAGATTTCCTTAGTTTTTACTTAATATCTTTTTCTGTTTTGGGATTCCACCCAGGATCTCATATTCCACTTAATTATCATGCCTTCTGAGACCCTTTTTGGTCATGATAGTTTTCTTAGATTTTCCTTGGTTTTGATGATATCAACACTTTTTGAAGAGTATTGGTCATGTATTTAGTAGAATTGTCCTTAATTGTGTCATGATTAGACCAAGGTAGATTTATAGAGGACAATACATAGAGCCAAAGTGCCATAGCATAGGATCAGTACAGCATCACTATTGTGGACCTTGACCATCTGGCTCAAGTGCTTTTTGTCAGATTTCTCCACCATAAGTTACCCTTTCCCCTGCTTTCTATATTGTACTTTTTGAAGCTATGTCCTTATGTGCAGCCCATCCATCAGGAATGTAGTTGTTAGCTTTCTTTTTCGCTACTGCAGTATCATTTCTTCTAGGCTCTCTCAACTGACAGAGCAAGTAAATACATGCATTGGTCTTAGTCACCTCAAGCTGCTGTAACAAATCTCATAAAGTGGGTGACTTATCCCACCAGGCTTGTAGTCCAAGATAATTGGGAGCATGGTTGGCTTCTGATGAAGGACTTCTTGTAGGTTGCAGATGACTGTCATCTAGATATCCTTACATAGCAGAGAGCTACTTTTCTGAATTCTTATGAGGGAACCCATTCTACTCATAGGAGTTTCACCTTCATAACAATTACCTCTCCAAAATCCACCTCCAAATACTATCACATTGGGAATTAGATTTCAAAATATGAATTTTAGGAGGCCATAATATGCATGCATACTACTAGCCCATGTATGCACATTTATGCATAATGTTTTTATATGTCACTGTTTCTAACTTACCACTAAACAAGACTTCATACTAATGTGTCCAACTCTATTTCTCACCAGATGAATAATTCTAGCTTTTCCTCCTTGCTTATATAAAGCTTCTGGACATCAGTTTGAAACTGGTTCAAACCATCTGTTTTAGTAAATCACTGACCAAAAGACCCAACAAGAACAAGGTAAAGGAGAGAAAGTTTATTTTCGCTCATGTTTTCGTAGGTTCAGTTTACCTTCCACCTCACTCTCTGGGACTGAGTTGAGCAGAATATAACAGTGAAAGTGCAGAGCAGAGAAAAGCAGCTCAGAATATGACAATCAGAAAGCAGAGAGAGCTCTGCTCAACAAAGTCCTTCCCCAGTGACCAACTTCCTCCAGCAACACCCTACCTGCCTACAGTTAACACCCAGTTTATCCATTCAAGTGATCAGTTATAGCTTTACATTCTTGCATTGTCTCAGATATGAACTTTTGGGTGACCCCTTATATCTAAGCCATAACATATCCCTCATTCATTTACTTAATTATTCAACCCTACTCTTCACATACTATGCCTTTAGAAGTTATTAATGGGCTCGCCCATGGGAAACAATGTAGAGAAAAATTGTTTCATAGAGTTTCTGCAGTTTCTTCTGTCCTAAGTATTAAAGTTTCCATTCATTTTCAAACTTATTTAGGATATTACTTTTTCCCCTACACCCTCTTAATCAGAATATATATTATTTCATGCATTTATAACACAATTAGAGTATTTATAGGAATTCCCTGAACTATTTATTTTTTCAAATTTTCTTACACTAAGGTTCACTTTATCCTGTAAAGATCTTTGGATTTCAAGAAATGCCTCATGTTGTGTATTCACTGTTATAGTTCCATAAGTATCTTATAGCTCTCAAAAAATTTTCCCCTTATATTTTGTCTACTCAAAACATGACAGAACCATTAACAACTACTGATTTGCTGACCACTTCTAGAGTTTGACTTTTTCCAACATGTCATGCAAGTTGAACTGTATGATACATATCCTCTTCATACTAGTTTCTATCACTTGGCAATATGCACTTTGATTCATATGCCCTCTTTCATGGCTTGATAACTTATTGCTTTTTTTCATTGAATAGAATTCCATTGTCTGAATGTATCAAAGTTTATGTATTCATCTTGACTGTTCATTGATTGTTCTTTGTTTTTTGGTGATTATGAAAAAAAATTGCTACAAACAATAGCAAAGTTTGACCTGAATTTTCCTGTTCAGTAAATATTCAGGAGCATGATTGCTGGATCATAATATTATGTTTAGCTTGTAAGAAACTTCCAATATTTTTCCAAGGTGTCTATTCCATTTTAAATTTCCATCAGCACTAAATGAGAAGTGCTGCTCCTCAACTTGCCTAGCAATTTGTTGTATTAGTTTTGTGACTTAGACATTATAATAAGTGTATTGAGGAATGTTGATGTTTTTCTTTTCCATAGTAACAAATGAGCATTTTGTCATATGTTAATTTGCCATTTGTGTATATTTCTTTTCTGCATGCAGTGTCTGTTCAGATCATTTACCCATGACTTGTTTCTTGTCACTTTTTTCTTTTTTTTTGAAACCTTTGCTTATTTTGAATGTAAGTCTTTTTGCATAAGTGCTTTGAAAATATTTTCTACAAGTCTGTGACTTCACTTTTCATTTCCTTAAGTACCTTTTAAAGTGCAAAATGTTTTAATTTTAATTAAATCCAATTTTTTTCCATATGGATTATGCTGTATCTAAAAACTCATAATCAAGTCTCAGGTTATACAGAATTTTTCTATTTTTTTTAAAGAAGTTTTATAGTTTTGCATTTTGCATATAGATCTACAATTGATTTTGAATTCATTTTTACTAAGTGGTGAGGTTTTTGTTTATCTTAATTTTTTTATGTAAATCTTTGATTATTATAACACATTTTGTTGAAAAGATGGTCTTCTCTCTAATGAACTGTTTATAACTGATTTTTAAAAAATCAGTTGACTGTATTTAAGGGATCTATCTCTGGGAATTCAATTATTTCCACAAATCTGTGTGGAATACCATTTCTAATACCATACTATTTTGCTTCCTGTGGCTATTAAAGTTATCTTCTCCTCCTTTGTGAGTTTTGAAAAGTTATATCTTTCAAGGATAGTCTATTTTCATATAATTTATCAAATTTATAGGCACATACTTCTTCTTCACAGTAATTATTACTTCATTGTCCATGGGATCACTTAGAATGACCTTTTCTTTTCTGATAGTAATTTTTGTCCCTTCCCTTTTGTTCTGGTTTATCCTGCTAGAGGTTATCAATTTAATTGATCATTTCAAAAAACTTTTATTTATTTATTTTTATCTATGTTTTTCATGTGTTTTGGTATTGCCTACGATAATGGTGACTATTTCCCTTTTCTATCTTTAGTCTTAATTATCTCTTCATTCTCTAGTTTTCTAAAAATTTCTCTCTTTATGCAATCAATGCTGTAAATTTCCCTGTAAGCACTGATTTCTCTGAATTCCATGTTTTGGGAAGTTGCATTTTTGTTCTTGTTTGATTTATGCATTATTTAAAAATGGGTTGTTTAATTTTCAAATATCTGCGGTTTTCTCCAAGCTCTCCTTTTTGTAGATTGCTAGCTTAATTTCCTTGAGATTTGAGAACACATCTTGATTTCTATAAAAATAAAATTAGCTGTGTTTATAGTCAAGAATTTGGCCTTTCTTGATTTAATCTTCCACTTGAGCTTGAAAAGACCTGCTGTTATTGGATGAAATATACTATACTATACATGACTGGTAAATCAAGTTCACTGATAGTATATCCTTACTGATTTTTTACTCTGTTGAGTCTACCAATTATTAATAGAGAGGTTTGGGAAGGTTCCAACAGTAATAGTGGGTTTGTCTATTTCTCCTTGCCATTCTATCAATTTTTGTCTCTCATAGGTGAATTATTTAAATGATTATTGAATTATGAAAACATTAAAATATATAAGAATAGTGAAGAAAACACCTTGATATATTAGTGTCTCATAAATAGTATATTAGAGCTATTATTATAGCTGAATATTGCACTTTAATTCACAAATTGATTATTTTAAACACCACAATAGCAAAAAACAACTTTGAAGGATTATATTGAAGATAAATAAAAGTAAAGAAAAAAGCAATTCATATGTTTCCTCCATTAGAAAGTCTTCACATTCTTAAGTGCATTTAAATTCAGAATCTTCTCTGGTAGACATGGCATATTCCACATAAGAAGAAAGACATGACAGTTGTTCTTTTATACAGGAGACATCAGGCAGCTATTTGCAAACATATTGCTTTCAGAAGGAAAATGAATGCATGAGGATACTGTGGAAAGATAAATTCATACCTTTGTGTTGAGATATACTAATGGGGAAAGTCAAATGACATGCTTTCAAGAGTTAGGATAATTAAAGTATTCAAAATTAAAGAATAAATGTCAATTTGACATTTTACTTTCCACCCTTTTATCTCTTTTCTGGTTTATGGAGATGTTTCAACCAAATTGCTGCCTTTTTATCACCTTCACAGGCGACAGTTCACCAGTCCAAATGCAAATTGATCCCACTATCTGCTCTATGGCCTGAAAATGAGACCTTCAAATATCACTAATCTCCTGAAGAACAGGATTACAGAAAAATAGAATACTGCCAGAAAACAGATTTTGAAAAAAAAAATTTGAAAGTTAGTATTTTAAAATGATAAATACTTGAAAAAATAAGAACAAACCTTTGATAAAACTCCCATTGAATTGGTTATTTGCACATTTGCAAAACAAAATGATAGTTCAATCTATCTGACAAAAAAATGTCAAAAGTATGCTTTTTCTCTCCTAATGGAAATCAGAGAATGATTCCTTGTATTCCTTTCCTTGCAATGTTGGTCCTGTTTTACATCTTAATTCTTTGTACCTAAGGAGCAAGACTGCATTTATTTCTTCTTGCATGAGAACTTACTGACCAAACTATCTCAAATTTGTTTAAAATTTGCTTTTTTATCTTAAAATTTGCTATTTCAGAAAGCATTTTAATGTTATTCCCATATATAATTTAATGGTATTAAATTAACTTTATTTATCCTGAGAGTTACAATACAGAAAAGTATAATTACCTACATAAAAGCAACTCTCTAAACTGAAAGTTAGAAGTGATTTGAAATTAATTTTGAAGAGAAAAAATCTTTTCAAGATTGTGTTTAACAGCCTGAATATTCAATAGTAAGTTTGTTTCAATGCTGAATCATTCCTGAAGGCAATTTGCAATCATGTTTTTGCTATAGAATTATAGGATAAGGAGAAAATAGGATAGTCCATATAAAAATGGAAACATGACAGCTGAAGTTTTTAGCAGTTCCTATACATCAGGCAGCTCTGTTCAAACAAGTTGCTTTCAGAAAGAAAATGAATGGACTGCCCGAGCATGGAGCTCAGGTCTTCCGGTGCCATTGTACAGCATCTATCGCAGAGAGCACCGGCCTGCCGCCGCCAGAGTCTCCAGCGAGGAGCACAGTCCTGCCCTTTCAGAGCTCCAGCTCTAGGCACAGTTCTGCCGCTTGAGTCCCCAGCGCAGAGCTCAGGACTTCCCAAACCATCTGGTGCAGCATCTCCGGCAGAGAGCACCAACCTCTGTGCCTCCAGCCAAAGAGCACAGACCTGCTGCTGCCTGAGTCCCCAGCGCACAGCTCACTCCTGCCTGGGCCATCAAGCCCAGTGTCTCCAGCACTGAGCACAGGTCTGCACCACCTACGACCTCGGTCTAGTGCCCAGGTTCACACCCTGGCCCAGAGGCTAGCGCTCGTGCTGTGACTGACCATCTATCAAATCCAGGTCATTTTTGTCCAGAAGCATTGATTATTCCCAACCTGGAGGTGGTGGGACAGCACCCTTCTTGGGTTACCACTTGATCAAGCACCTCACAGGCACCAGGCCATTGAAAAATAGGTTTGAACAGTACAGTGTAATTTTATTGCAGAATGTTTTAAAATTAGTTGTATTATCACAATTATTCCTATTATATCCATTATATTCCTAACTTTTTCTTTTTTAATATTCTTATCAGTCTATCTGTCTCTTATATATCCATTTCCTTGGTGAATCTCTTTTATCTAATGCTAACAAACTATTTCTTTACATTCCATTTCTATTATTCCTATGACATAGTATATCGTTAGACTCACTTCTTATTTCATTAATGTTATGTCCTATACCCCTCCTCATTTTCTCTGTCCAAGATTAGAAATTGCAGTCCTTATTGCAAATGTATTGGTTCTGCTGTAGATAACAATTTGAGCTCATCTCTGTTTATTAAGACAACACAGTTAATATCTTAATAGGGATTATTTAGATTAAGGATGCACATTGTTTATATGATGAGCTGCTAATACTGATCTCTCACTTCAAGGTGAGGTATTAGAAATCTGCAGGAACACTTTAAGTCTTTAAGGGGAAACTGCAATACCTAGGATTCGCACTACTAGAGGGGAAGATACACTAGAAACATGAGAAAACATGGGAAGAAAGTGTCTCAAACAAACCTAGATAATATATCAAAAGAACCCAATGACAACATGATAGAAGCATTGTCAGAAAGGGAGTTCAGAACATACACAGTTAAAATGATCCTAGAAGCGAACGATGAGATAAGAGAGCAAATGCACGTAATGTTAAAAAAGCAACCGCAGGAAGCAAAAGATCATTTCAATAAGAAAGAGATGGAGATTCTGAAAAACAAGCAAACAAACAAACAGAAATCTTTGAAATGAAGGAAACAATAAACCAAATTAAAAACTGAATAGAAAGCTTAACCAACAGGCTAGATCACTTGGAAGACAGAATCTAAGACAATGAAGAAAAAATATTTAATCTTGAAAACAAACTCAGCCAAACAGAGAAGATGGTAAGGAATCATGAATGGAACCTCCAAGAATTATGGAACATCATGAAAAGACCAAATTTAAGAGTTATTGGGATTGAGGAAGGCATAGGGATACAAACCAAAGGAATGAATAATCTGTTCAATGAAATAATATCAGAAAATTTCCCAAATCTGATGAATGAAATGGAAAATCAAATTCAAGAGGCTTATAGGACACCAAATGCACAAAATCACAACAGATCCACATGGAGGCACATTATAATGAAAATACCTAACATACAAAATAAGATAGAATTTTAAAGGCTGCAAGAGAAAAACTTCAGATTACATATAAGGGAAACCAATATGAATATCAGCAGATGTCTCAGCCCAGACCCTAAAAGCAAGAAGGGCCTGGAACAACATATTTCAAGTATTAAAAGAAAATGGATGCCAACCAAGAATCTTATACCCAGCAAAGCTTACCTTCAGATTTGAAGATGAAATAAAATCCTTCCATTATAAATACAAGCTTAAAGAATTCACAAATAGAAAGCCTGCCCTACAGAAAATTCTCAGCAAAATATTCCAAGGGGAAGAAATGAAAAACAACAATGTAAGTCAGCAAAGGGAGGAATTACCCTAGAGGAACAGCTAATTAAAGGAGAAACCAAGTCAAGTTAAAAGCCAAAAATAAGTCAAAATGACTGGGAATATGAGTTATATCTCAATAATAACCCTGAATGTTAATGACCTAAACTCATCAACCAAAAGACATAGACTGAGAGATTGGATTAAAGAAAGACCTAACAATATGCTGCCTTCAAGAGGCACATCTCATAGAAACACATGCCCACAGACTAATGGTGAAAAGTTGGGAAAAAACATACCATGCACACATGGACTCTGTAAAAAAGCAGGGGATTCCATCCTCACTTCAGATAAAGCAGACTTCAAGTCAAAGTTAGTCAGAAGGGATAAAGAGGAACATTTCATACTGCTTAAAGGAAGCATAAATCAGCAAGACATAACAATCATAAATATTTATGCACCAAACAATGGTGCATCCATGTACGTCAATCAGATCCTTCTGAATTCCAGGAACCAAATAGACCAAAACACAATAATACTGGGGGACTTTAATACACCTCTCTCACCATAGGACAGACCTTCCAAGTAAAAATTGAACAAAGAAACCATAGAATTCAATAACACAATCACTAAATTAGATTTAACAGACATATATAGAATATTCCATCCATCAATAAGTGAATACCTTTTTTCTCAGCAGCTCATGGATCCTTCTCTAAAATAGACCATACGTTATGCCACAAAGCTACTCTTAGCAAATACAAAAAGATAGAGATACTACCTTGTATACTATCAGATCATAATGGAATGAAATTAGAAATCAATGATAAAATAAAAACCAGAAACTACACCATCGCCTGGAGATGAAATAACATGCTATTGAATGATGCATGGATTACAGAAGACATTGGCAGGGAAATAAAAATTTCTTAGAGCTCAATGAGAACAAAGATACAACATATCAAAATCTCTGGGATACTATGAAAGCAGTGCTAAGAGGAAATTTCATTGCATGGAACGCATTCAATGAAAGAATGAAAAGTGAACAAATAAATGATCTTACATTACAGCTCAAAACTCTAGAAAAAGAGGAACAGTTCATCATCAAATCTGGTAGAAGACAGGAAATATTAAAATCAGAGTGGAAATCAATGAAATTGAAACAAAAAAAAATTCATAAAATCGACAAAACAAAAAGTTGGTTCTTTGAAAAATAAAAAAAATTGATAAAACCTTAGCCACACTAACTAACAAAGAGAAGGACAGAGAAAGCTCAAATTACTAAAAGTTATGATGAAAACAGAAATATTACAACAGGCACTATTGAAATACCAAACATAATTAGAAGCTATTTTGAAAATTTATACTCCAACAAAATAGAAAATCTTGAAGACACCAACAGGTTCCTAAGGGCATATGAACCACCCAAACTGAATCTGGAGGACATACACAATTTAAATAGATCAATTTCAAGCAATGAGATAGAAGAAGTCATCAAAATCCTACCAACAAAAAAAGTCCTGGACCAGATGGATTCACAGCCGAGTTCTACAAGACCTTCAGGAAAGAGCTCATTCCAATACTCCTCAAAGTATTTCATGAAATAGAGAAGGAGGGAACTCTTCCAAACTCATTCTGTGATGCTAATATCACCCTGATACTAAAACCAGAGAAGGACACATCGAGGAAAGAAAATTTCAGACCAATATCCCTAATGAACATAGATGTGAAAGTTCTTAACAAAATTTTAACGAATTGCATACAAAAGCATATTAAAAAGATAGTGCACCATGATCAAGTGGGTTTCATCCCAGGGATGCAAGTTTGGTTCAACATCTGGAAATCAATAAATGTAATTCAAAAAAAAAAAAAATGTAATTCAACACATCAACAGACTTAAAGTTAAGGACTACATGATTATTTAAACAGATTCAGAAAAAGTATTTGATAAAATACAGCACCCCTTCATGCTCAAAACACTAGAAGAAATTGGGATAGTAGGAACATTCCTTAACATTGTAAAGGCTATCTATGCTAAGCCTACAGCCAACATCATTCTAAATGGAGAAAAATTAAAAGCATTCCCCCTGAGCACTGGAACAAGGCAGGGATGCCCTCTTTCATCACTTCTATACAATATTGTTGAAACTTGAAACTCTACCCAGAGCAATGAGACACACTAAAGAAATTAGAGGAATACGAATAGGAAAAGAGTAGCTCAACCTATCCCTTTTTGCTGATGACATGATTCTATATTTAGAGGAGCCAAAAGATTCAATCAGAAAATTCTGGAACTCATAAATGAATTCAGTACAGTAGCAGGATATAAAATTGATGCTCAAAAATCGAATGCATTTTTATTAATAAGTGATGAATCCTCTGAAAGAGACATTAGGAAAAGTACCCCATTCACAATAGCCTCAAAAAAAAAAATTCTTGGGAATTAATCTAACAAAAGAGGTGAAAGACCTCTAAAATGAAAACTACAAAATACAAAAGAAAGAAATTACAGAAAATCTCAAAAGATGGAAAGTTCTCCCATGTTCTTGGTTAGGCAGAATTAATATTGTCAAAATTGCCATCCTACCAAAAGCACTAAACAAATTCAATGCAATTCGAATTAAAAGTCCAATGATGGATCTCATAGAAATAGAGCAAGCAATCATGAAATTCATTTGGAGGAACAAGAGACTCAGAATAACTAAAGCAATTCTTAGCAAGAAGTGTGAAGCAGGGGGTATCACAATACCAGACTTTCAACTGTTCTACAGAGCAATAGTAACAAAAATGGCATGATATTGGCACCAAAATAGGCAGGTAGATCAATGGTACAGAATAGAGGACACAGAGACAAACCCACATAAATACAGTTTTCTCATACTTGACAAAGTTGCCAAAAACGTACAATGGAGAAACTATAGCCTGTTCAAGAAATGGTGCTGGGAAAACTGGAAATACATATGCAGCAAAATTAAACTAATCCCATATCTCTCACCCTGCACAAAACTCAACACAAAATGGATCAAGGACCTAGGAATTAGACCAGAGACCCTGCATCTAATATAAGAAAAAGTAGGTCCAAATCTTCATCATGTTGGCTTAGGACCAGATTTCCTAAACATGACTCTGAAAGCACAAGAAATAAAAGCAGGAATCAATAGTTGGGATAGATTACACTAAAAAACTTTCTCTCAGAAAAGGAACCAATCAGCAATGTAAAGAGAGAACTTACAGAGTGGGAGAAAATCTTTGCCACACACTTCAGATAGAGCACTACTTTCCAGAATCTATAAAGAACTCAAAATTTTTTCCCCAAGAATACAAATAACCCAATCAATAAATGGGCTAAGGAAATGGGAAGACACTTTACAGAAGAAGACCTACAAGCAATCAACAGATGTATGAGAAAATGTTCAACATCCCTAGTAATAAGAGAAATTCAAATCAAAACTACCTTAAGATTTCATCTCACCCCAATTAGAATGTCTATTATCAAGAATACAAGCAACAATAGGCGTTGGCGAGGATGTGAGGAAAAAGGTACACTCATACATTGCTGGTGGGGTTGCAAATTAGTGTAGCCACTTTGGAAAGCAGTATGGAGATTCCTTAGAAAACTTGGAATGAATCCACCATTTGACCCAGCTATCCTACTCTTTGGCCTAAACCCAAAGAATGATGCAGTCACATCAATGTTCATAGCTGCTCAATTCACAATAACTAGATTGTGGAACCAATCTAGATGTCCTTCAATAGATGAATGGATAAAGAAACTGTGGTATATATACACAATGGAATATTACTCAACCATAAATAATAATAAAATTATGGCATTTGCAGGTAAATAGATGAAGTTGGAGATGGTCATGCTAAGTGAGATTAGGCAATCCCAACAAACCAAAGGTTGAATGATCTCTCTGATAAGTGGATGATGATACTTAATATGTGGTGGGAGTGAGGCAAGAATGGAGGAAGGATGGATTGCATAGGGAAAAACAGGGGTGGGATCAGGGAGTGGGGTAATAATAATATAATGAGACAAACATCATTACTCTATGTACATGTATGATTACACAAATTGTGGGACTGTACTTCATGTACAACCAGAGAAACAACAGCTGTACCCCATTTGTGTACAATGAATCTAAATAAATAAATAAATAAAATGGGAAATGAATGGACTACACATTGTAGAAGGAGAAATTCATATGCTCATGTGAATGGATATTTCTCATTGTTACTTCAGTATGTGTTAGACCAGAAAAATATCTTGGTGGGAATCATTCACAAGGTCATCCATATTTTCTTTCTAGTACTGCAAAAGGAAAAGAAAATTCTTATATCATGAGCTGTGTCATTAGATCCACTGCAATACATAAGTTAAAATTGAATGAATAAAAGAGGAACACACCCTTGAAAAGTACATGGGCAATCCCTTTTTCCAGATGCTATAGTTTCATAATTCACCTGTGGTCTTGAATTATGTGATTTTGTGACTTCATTATCATTGTTATGCAAGTTTGTTTAATGACTTATTCCAATATTGACATCTATCAATTCATCTAGTTCTGCAAGCTTAGGATTTCATGACTAATGGCTTTTTTGGTAAAATTTATTTTATCCTGATATACAGGATTATAGCTATTTAATTTTTCACTGAGGTCCCCAGACTTTTTGCCCTAATAACTCTTAAAGCTAGCAATTTCTAAGGATAGCTTTCTTGGTCATTATTCATTCTTTGACCATCATTAAACATTTAGAGTTCTACATTTTATTTCAATTAGTATAGTAAATTCTATAGCAAACTGTTTTTCTTCTTTATAGTTAGTAGTTAACTAGTGAAAATATCTGCTACAGAATGAGAGAAATATTAAAAACAAACAAATGATTCTGTGCCTATGTCATCTCTCTGCAAAAACTATGTGAACATGAATGCAACTTATGATTTTTCAAATATCACAGTTAGAAGCTTGTACAGCTTGTCCAGCAGAAACCCAAAGTAAAACTCCAGGATGACTCTCACATCCTGTTCTTGATACAGGATGAGAGAGCTTCATCTAGATGTCTTGATGAGCTAAAGTGATGAAAATCATAGCAGACCCCTGCAGCATTTCACCCAAATCCAGTTTGTATCTGCCAGCCAGATTAGCCCACCAGAGCAGCCAATCAAAGCAGAGGAGAGATAAGTTAAATATTGAAGAGGCTTATGATATTGCCCAGTGGCTTTTCGTCTGTCTTTTTAAAATAAGACATAAGTTAATTACAAAATGCAACCATTAGAATTTATGATTCTGTATTTTTTTAAATAAATAGGCACGTAACCACCACTACAATGAAGATACAAAAAAAGTAGCTCCCTAGATTCTCACATTGCTCAAAGTAATCCACTTCTCTCCTGACCCCTAGTTCTAGCACAAACACTAATCTGTTTCCCCTACCTATATATTTTGCCTTTCTAGAATGTCATATAAACTGTATGATACAATTATTTATTAAATATTTATTTTGCAAATAATTTCTACCACTCTCTGTCTTGTATTATTATCTTCCTGTGTGTTTTGTAGATACTTCTTAATTCCCATAAATTCCAAAATATAATTTTTTATACATTGTGCTTTTGGTGTTATATTTAAGAAATTTTTGCCTAAGCCAAAGCAACAATGTTTTCTTTTAGAAATTTTATAGTTTGAGGTTTGATATATAGGACCACATCTAATTTTATGTTAATGTTTACATATAGAGCAGATTATGTTCAAGGTCAATTTTTATAAGTGAATGACCAATTAATTCAGCAGCACTTATTGAAAAGAATATCCTCTTTCCATTAATTTGCCCAGAAAATTTGTCAAAAATCAAAAGTTCATAAGTATGTTAGTCTGTTTCAGTACTTTCACTTCTGTTCCTTTGATCTTTTTCTCTCTCTTTTCACAAATACTCTCTTGCTTGATTAAGGTAGCTTTCCAGCAAGTCTTGAAATGAGGTAGGACAGACTCTCCAAACTTCACTTATAAAGTTTTGTTGGTGATTTTAGTTATTTTAACTTCCCATATAAATATTTAAAATCATCTTTTCAGTTTCTATAAAATTTTTAGATTTTGATTGAAGTTGCATTGTGTCTACAGTTCAGTTTAGTGGTATTTGGTATCTTAGCAATACTAGTCTTCTAGCCCCTAAATACAATACATCTTTCCTTATATTTACTTCTTCTTTATCTAAAAGAGAGGGGGGGATGATAATGTATGTGTTGTATAATTGTGTATATGTTGCAGCTAGTAGAAAACTCCTATTTGTCCTTTTTCTGCATTGTAAGAAACACTTTCAATTCTCAGAAAAGATTAATTAAAATTTTTGGATGTATTGCATAAATTTGTGCTACTATCACAGTCTGAAAGAATGAAGAAGTGATGATCACTTCCATTCTCAGTAAAAGTCACCAACATATCGCCTGCAAAAAGCAGCTTGATCATGGTGAATTGTAGCAGTGTACCAGAAACTTATATAATGATAACCCAAATTACATTTGCCATACTAGATATGGTCCATTTTTTTTAATGATTCACACAATTCTGGTACTTTGTATGCAGTTAGTTTTCTGGGAAAGAAATTCTCCAATATATCAATAAGGAAAATCAAGAGCAGTTTACTTTTATGCAGATAGGACAGATAAATACTTCCATTGTCTTTAAACAGGACCATGTAAAATCTCCTGCTCTCTATCAAAATACAGTCTGCTAAAATTTTATCTTTTCACATAATGTAGTAAACATCTATTATGTAAGTGATGCTGTGTATATGTGTATAAATAGTGAATGCATATTTAAATAGGGAATATTCTATATCCTAGAATTCTGTGTTCAAGGAGTCAATGGATTGTTTATCTAAATACTTAAAAAAACTATCTATACTAAATATCCACAAATATTTTTCTCATAATTATTCCCTAAACAATATAGTAAAACAACTACTTACATTAAATTAGATGTTATAAGTGATTCAGAGATGATTTAAAGTATGGCAGGATATGCATGGTTTATATGCAAGCACAATGACATTTTTTATAAGTGACTTGAACATGCATGCATCTTAATATTTGTGGGGATTCCCGGAAGCAATCCTCCAGGATACAAAAGAACATTTGTACTATTAAATGTTATAGCTTTATGATATGTAAATTTAAATTTGCATTTAAATACAACCTAAGATTGATACATAATCAGCCTAACTGGAATCTAAACTTCTCTTAAATTTTTAGAAATTCTCAAAGTTAGAAATCATATCAGTCATTTTAATAGGGAATCCTTTTGAAAAGGTAATGACTTTATGAGTAAAGAGTGACTTTTTTACACACAATACTTAAACCAAATCTTATTAACTCATTTTCACTGGAAAGCAGCTAAATATGCTAAAAATAAGATAAAATATGTTTTCTACCAAATCCCAGTGATTTAGATGTTAAAATCCACTATCTTTAACATATTGCATGAAATAGATCGGGGAGAACTGCCTGAAATAATAGTCTATATTTTTGCATGAATAAAAGTTTCTCTCTGCTGGTACTGAACCTTCCATGTGAAGTCTGAATTGCATGTAATTTTAAGTTTTGCGTCACAAATATGACCTTTCTGTCATCTGGCAGAAGAAGAATGATTATTTTTAGCAGTTTCAAATATCAAGAGCTTCATGGTTTTTTTTTCAAATTCAAATAACAATAACATAGTTTTAAAAGAAAAAGAAAAGAAAAGGTGACTCCTACACATTTGAACAATAGCATAGTAAGATATCTCCTCTGCATCTTTTAGTGTGGTAAGCTTTACAAAACATACCTTAAATAAAGACAAGCCAGTTACTGGAATTTGCTTTTGACACTCTGCCAGGTAGGAAAGTGGTCTATTTTGGGTTTCCTCCCTTCAATTTCATGCCAACCAGTGAACATTCTTTCCCTCAAATCACAGCTCAGGAAGCAAGGGACTTTTAAGGACATATACAAGACAATGAGCTTGGCTGGTCATCTCTTGCCCTTTGTTGACTTTCTCTATTAGAGCACTCAGAAAAGCACCATTTTTCCTGGTAGCCTTGAGGGGTCATCTTTTTCATTACATTTGTTTCCATTAATTCCACTGAGATAGATTTCTAGAGGTATTTAACCTACTGTTACTTGGGATCTGCCATTACTTACTGTATTTTTAATGCAATTCGTTGTTATTTGAATCAAGAGGAATTATTGATTGAATATGCTATGTTAGAAATTCCTTCATGGAACACAAAGTTTTAATAGTTAATGATTTTCTATAGGTTTCTTTATTTCATTGCTTGTGTTTGTTTCAAAACCCCTCTAGGATTCTGGGAGGAAGTATCACACAGTATAAGGGACAGATGTCTGGTTTTGAATCCTGCTCTCAAACTATTTGCTCTGGGATTTTAAATAAGATACTATACATTTACTGCTTCAGGGCACTCTTTTATGAAATGGAGACATTAATAATAATTTTGCAAGGTTATCATGTGGTGTAAAACAACAAAAATCTCTAGAGTTTTGCCCAGACAGTGAGCAGTTTATTAGGTCATCAAAAAATACTTATCTCACAGCCACTCTGGAAAGCAGTGTGGAGATTCCTTAGAAAACTTGGAATGGACCCACCATTTGACCCAGCTATCCCACTCCTTGGCCTATACCCAAAGGACTTAAAATCAGATTACTACAGTGATGCAGCCACATCAATGTTCATAGCTGCTCAATTCACAATAGCTAGATTGTGGAACCAACCTAGATGCCCTTCAATAGATGAATGGATAAAGAAACTGAGGTATATATATACACAATGGAATATTACTCAGCCATAAAGAAGAATACAATTATGGCATTTGCAGGTAAATGGATGATGTTGGAGACTATTATGCTAAGTGAGATTAGCCAATCCCAAAAATCCAAAGGCTGAATGATCTCTCTGATAAGTGAATGACGATGCATAATGCAGGGTGGAAGGTTGGCAAGAATGGAGGAAGGATAGATAGCATAGAGGGAAGGGAGGGGTGGGGTCAGGGTGGGGAGGTAATAATAATAACAGAATGTGTCACAGACATCATTGCCCTGTGTACATGTATGAATGCACAGATGGTGTGACTCTACTTTGTGTACAACCAGAGAAACAATAGCTATACTCTATTTGTGTTCAATGAATCAAAATTAAACAAATTAAAAAAAAGAACAAATGAAATAAAAAAAACTTATCTCTATGATATAGTAATTATAATTGCAGTACATATTAACTTTGACTTTTCTGAAGGTTCTCAGACATCACTGGATAGAACACTAAGTTTTAAATCTAAAAAGAACTGAGTGATTCAAGCAACTTCCTTCCTGGAATCACTGATTTGGGCATTGAGTGGTGATATGGGAAGTGTAAGGTCAATGTGATCACAGATCTGAGTCTACCTGCCAGGAAATTTCTCATAATCAGTGTTCAAATAAGAACTTGCTGTACAATTTATAGGCTGTCTGTTTTCAAATTTTAAAAACCTGATTCCAAAAATTACAGACATGTACTTCATCTAATCCAAGATACTATTCATTTTAAGATCTAACATTATTTTATGTAACATCAAGAAGGAAAGGTGAAGCGCTAGCAAATCATGACAAAATACTAAGACACCATCTATTCCATGGCTCATTTTTATTTCAGAGATGGTAAAATGTGAAAAAAAGTTTCAAAATTTATGTTTAAATTTTTTACTTTATATTTTTGAGCAGTTTGAGAATATGAATTGTCTTATAAATTATGAAAACTTCTAAAGGCCATGTTTGACACATGTAAGGGCCTAGTAATTTGTTGACTCAATTAATTAATGGAAAAATAAAGAAACACATATCAGACAAGCACAATTAAACACTGCTGCCCTCTGGACCAATTGCCTTTCTCAGGCAAGCTTAGATCACAGGTGCTTTAAGGGGTTGATTTGCGTCAGAAGTTCTTGCATTTAAACTTGTTTGCCAATAAATTTTCATCACATTCATGAGAAGTCTTTTCATCACTTTGTGGTAATAAGTAAAACCTTAGTTGACCTTTTAACCACCCTGGTTTTTCTTCATGTTTGCTAAAAGAGCCTCAATACCCGAAAGAGAATTCATGATAACGCAAGTCCTTGGTACTGTAATTATTTATTTTTGCCTAATCTATTTTCACTTACCACATCATAGAGATGAAGGAGGTTTTAAATACCTTTTGATCTAATTTCCTTCTTTTGTTTAAAAAATAAAACAAAAACTCAAATCCTGAAAGATGTTAAAATTTATCATTTGAATGCTTTCCATGAATTAGTTAGAACTAGAATTAAACCACTAACACCCCAAGTATGACCTTAATAATTTTTCCTCACAGTTATGAAGAAGTGTGAGTGTGTGTGTGTGTGTGTGTGTGTGCCCACATGCTACCACCTTCATCTTTATCCATTTTCTGTATAAACAACTGAAGTTTCATTAATCTTACATCAAATATAAGGAATAATGTCTGTTTTCTAGATTGCTAGCATATTATGTAAACCACAACACTGACCTTTTGCTTGGGCCCCAGATATGTTCAACTTCCATTTGAACTTATCTTGAGGATCCCACTTAATACTGATTTGAGGCTTAAACAGCAGTTACCAATTCATTCATAAAGAGAAAAAACATTTCGCGAGTAAGTTTGCAGACATTAATATGGAAGTCTCAAAACAAATTTCTCAGAGAGGAACTAATAATATTCCAACAGATACAAGAAAAAAAAAAAGAATCTTCCTTGCTTGCCATGACAAGAGATTCTTGTTTAGATATATATTTTTTTGGCTGTAAAAATGTGTTGATAATAACTAACTAGCAAAGGAAATTCTTTATCAATTATAGCTCTATCCACTACACTCATAATGGTACACATCATGTAATTCTTCATGGAAACAGATCTTAAATGAAAATACCTAGAGAATTTTAAATCTTGAAAAGTTATATGCCTTTATGAGGGTTTGGATATGTGTCCCCCAAAAGCTCATGTGTAAGATAATGGAAGAAAGTTTAGGGATGACATGATTGGATTGTGACAACTTTAACCCAATCAGTGAATTAATTCCCTGATAAGGATTAACTGAGTGGTAACTGTGGGCAGATAGAAAGTAGCTAGAGGAGGTGGATCTCTGGAGTTATGCGTTTGGGATTTATACTTTGTCCTTGTTGAGTAGAGCTCTCTCTTTGCTTCCTGATGTCATGTCTTGAGCCTCTTTCCTTCACCACACTCTTCCAACCTAATGTTCAGCATCACCTCAAGCCCCTGGGACTGGAACTGGCTGGCAATGAAGTAAGACCTCTGAATCTGCAAGCCCCCAAATAAACTTTTCCTCCTCTACAGTTGTTCTTGTCAGTTCTTTTAGTCACAGCAGTGAAAAAGCTGACTAAAACAGTTTCCACTGGCAACAGTCTTGTTAACAGGAATAAAAATCAGAAGAAAAAATTTTTCGGTTGTGGGGACAGAGGATCTATAATGCAATCAATAAAGCAAATGATCTTCTAATAGTCAGTGTTGAGTAAATAATCCATACCAATAAATATTACTAGCATTTTACCCAAGTATCTCATTTGTATTAACCCTTTTTACTTTTTACTACCTTTGGAAAATATGTTAATTTTTTTCTCATAATCACTTTCACTACTATATCTATAAGATGTAAAGGAATGAAATTTAGTAAATTTGATTAATTACTCAAATAGTAAAAAACAGCAAGGATCTGTTATTGTCATAAATCCATTTATTCTTAAACTTTGTATAGTTAGGATCTCTTGTAATAGCAGAGTTCTTAGCATCTGATGATACTAATAGCAGAAAAATGAAAAAAATATGTCATCCACAATGACTTGAAGTTTTTAGATAACACCAAACCCAGACAGAAAGCGACTCTAGAAGAAAGAAAACACAGGGGGGTGAGATCCATGTGAAAGCGACTTTGACCTGAAGATACATAGCATTCTGTACTCCATAGAGAATAGGTTCAAGAAGAAATCAACAGTCTTATTTGGCTGAGGACTAAAAGGTCAGAGCTCAAGGCTGCCTGCCAGACTAGCTGGAAATGGAGCAGGAAAATCAAGGGAAATAGAAAATCAAGAGGGAAAGCCCCAAATTTTGCATGCAAATATTCTTTCAAATTCTTGGCTGATTTCTGAACTTGTCAGTGAAACAAATCTCCAAGGAACCAAACCCAAACGAGCCAGAATTATTATTATTTTTTTTTTTGCTAAAAGAGTTAATCAGCTATTTCAGCATCTGACCAGAATTGGAGAAAGAGTTTGAAATTCAGCTGTAAGTTATACAATCTTGATAAATATCACAAACCCTCTTTTAAAACTCAAGGCAATTTCTGAAGGCAATAAGGCAAAGACTAAGGCAGAAATAATATACGAAGAAATATTGGGCAAAAATCCACACATCCTTAGTAAGAACTATACTGTTGATTTTAAAGAAAGTATTAAATCAGGTACTATAAAGTACTTCATTTTTTGTTTGTTTTTCTTTTTAGGTGTTATTTCTTTTTTTTAATTTATTTAATTTTGATTCATTGAACACAAATGGAGTACAGCTATTGTTTCTCTGGTTGTACATAAAGTAGAGTCACACCATCTGTGCATTTATACATATACACAGGGCAATGATGTCTGTCACATATTCTGTTATTATTATTACCTCCCCACCCCGACCCCACCCCTCCCTTCCCTCTATTCTATCTATCCTTCTTCCATTCTTGCCACCCTTCCACCCCGCATTATGCATCATCACTCACTTATCAGAGAGACCATTCAGCCTTTGGATTTTTGGGATTGGCTAATCTCACTTAGCATAACAGTCTCCAACACCATCCATTTACCTGCAAATGCCATAATTGCATTCTTCTTTATGACTGAGTAATACTCCATTGTGTATATATACCACAGTTTCTTTATCCATTTATCTATTGAAGGACATCTAGGTTGGTTCCACAATGTAGTTATTGTGAATTGAGCAGCTATGAACACTGATATGGCTGCATTACTGTAGTAATCTGATTTTAAGTCCTTTGATTATAGGCCAAGGAGTGGGATAGCTGGGTCAAATGGTGGGTCCATTCCAAGTTTTCTAAGGAATCTCCACACTGCTTTCCAGAGTGGCTGCACCAACTTGCAATCCCACCAGCAATGTATGAGTGTACCCTTTTCCCCACATCCTCGCCAACACCTGTTGCTTCCCGTATTCTTAATAATAGACATTCTAATTGGGACAAGATGAAATCTTAAGGTGGTTTTGATTTGCATTTCTATTATAACTAGGGATGTTGAACATTTTTTCATAAATCTGTTGATTGCTTGTAGATCTTCCTCTGTAAAGTGTCTGTTCATTTCTTTGACCCATTTATTGATTGGGTTATAAGTGTTCTTGGTGTAAAGTTTTTTGAGTACTTTGTAGATTCTGGAGATGACTGCTCTATCTGAAGTGTGTGTGGCAAAGATTTTCTCCCACTCTGAAGGCTTTATCTTCACATTGCTGATTGTTTCCTTTGCGGAGAAAAAACTTTTTAGTTTGATTCTATTCCAATCATTGATTCCTGCTTTTATTTCTTGCACTTTGGGAGTCATGTTAAGGAAATCTGGTCCTAGGCCAACCTAGGATGAAGATTTGGACCTATTTTCTCTTCTATGATGTGCAGGGTCTCTGGTCTAATTCCTAGGTCCTTGATCCATTTTGAGTTGAGTTTTGTACAGGGTGAGAGATATGGGTTTAGTTTCATTTTGCTGCATATGGATTTCCAGTTTTCCCAGCACCATTTGATGAAGAGGCTATCTTTTCTCCATTGTATGCTTTTGGCTCCTTTGTCAAGAATGAGATACCAGTATTTATGTGGGTTTGTCTCTGTGTCCTCTATTCTGTACCATTGATCTACCTGTCTATTTTGGTGCCAATACCATGCTGCTTTTGTTACTATTGCTCTGTAGTATATTTGAAGGTCTGGTATTGTGATACCCCCTGCTTCACTCTTCTTGCTAAGAATTGCTTTAGCTATTCTGGGTCTCTTATTCCTCCAAATGAATTTCATGGTTGCTTGCTCTAATTCTATGAGGTCCCTCGTTGAGATTTTAATTGGAATTGCATTGAATTTGTACAGTGCTTTTGGTAGGATGGCCATTTTGACTATATTAATTCTGCCTAACCAAGAACATGGGAGATCTTTCCATCTTCTCAGACTTTCTTTAATTTCTTTCTTTAGTGTTCTGTAGTTCTCATTGTAGAGGTCTTTCACATCTTTTGTTAGATTGATTCCCAAGTATTTTATTTTTCTTGAGGTTATTGTGAATGGGGTAGTTTTCCTAATTTCTCTCTCAGAGGATGCATCACTTTCGAATAAATATGCATTCGATTTATGAGCATTAATTTTATATCCTGCTACTTTCCTGAATTCATTTTTGAGTTCCAGAAGTTTTCTGGTGGAATTTTTAGGGTCTTCTAAGTAGAGAATCATGTCATCAGCAAATAGGTGTTATTTCAAGGTCTTTATATCTCTATATCAATTTTAGAATCAGTGTGTTAGTTTTTACTAAAAAACAGCCTGTCAAATTTTGAATGTCATTGTATTAAATTAAAAGTTGAACATACTAATCAAGGAGATTTCAATCCTTAAACTTTATATATCCCTTTATCTCTTTGGATCTTTTTCATTTCAACTGTTATTTTAATATATATGCAAAACCATTTTAAAACTTCCTAGTTATTTTACTTTTTAAACATCATTTAATGATCTTATTTAAATTTTTAAATTTCTACATGTTTCTGTACTATTTGAAATTATGATTACTTTCTGGATATTGACCCTGTACTTTATAACTTTTCTAAGCTTACCTATTAATGCCAGTAATTTTTCAAATTACCTGATAATTTCTCAAATACTACATGATTGCATTGTTTGTATATAATATATATATATGTATATACATATATATATAGATGAACAGTGTATTGTTGAATAATAGTGATTAGAATGGAAATCGTTACTTTATTTTCAATATTAAGTAATAGTCACTATTTCATCATTAAGCTTTATGGGAGCTTTAGATTTTTCATAGACATTTTTTATCAGCTTGAGAAAATAAATTTCTTTTTCAAATTTGTTGAAGTTCATTATTTCTGTCTTGCATTCCTTAAATAGTCCTCTCTTGGTCAATTGTCATATGAAATACAAATACACACACATATAACATAATATATATTTAAAACATTATAACATACATATGATGTACATATGTTAAAGAAGTAATTTTATATGAAGTAATTTTATTTGTTTGAAATTTTTTTCCAGTTTAATATGTGACTAATCTTAGTTTAAAAAATACTTATGATAAGAATTTGTTGCAATTTCTATTTTTCCTTATTGTTCCTATTCTTTTCTTTTTAAATCATCTTTTTAATCAATCTTTTAATTCATTGGTTTCAATCTGTTTTAAAAACTAAATATCTAATGTATGTGTTTATATATTACAATATATATTGATTTTAGTTTGTTTTGTTTTTGTTTTTGATACCGGGGATTGAACCCAAAGGCATTTAACCACGGTTGTTTTTATTTTTTGAGATAGGTCTCTCTAAGTTGCATAGGCCCTTACTAAGTTTCTGAGGCTGGTTTGAACTTGTGACCCTCCTATCTCAGCCTCCGGAGCTGCTGGATTCTAGGCATGAGCGCCTGGCTCATGGCTCACAACACACATTCTCAAGAATCCTTTCAATATAAATCTAAAAGCACAACATAATTTTCTGTAGTTCTATGTTTTATACTTTAAAATTATAAATGACTAGTTCATCTTTATGGTAGACAATTGAATTTGATAAAACATGCACAACCTTTAAATGTTTCAGTATTAAGGTCAAACTTGTTTAAATCTTACAAAATGCACCCAGAGTTCTGATACACTTAGGTGCTCACTGAGGCAGCTTCTCTTAATAAATGCCACTGTTATGCTCTGTCTGTAGAAATTAAAAAATGGGGAATAAGTATGTACTATCAATCAATTAATTGATATTCTGGATAAAAGCTTCCAAGCTTACCTGCCGTAAATGCCAAGATCTCCTTCTCCATCACTTGGTGAGAGAAATAAAGTATCTCTACCACTAAAGTATTGTCAGATTTAATACTCTCTAAACAGTCCTTTTTGAACCGAGGAAACAAGACCCTACAAAGCAATAACCTGCCAAAGCAAATTTCTGAACATGCCATTAAAAATGATGTTTTATTTTCTGAATAAATTGCTTTATAAAAAACATTAGAGTCTGGTGCTGTAAATAAGAAAATAAAGTTTTCAGAAAATTTTTAGTTTTCCACACAAATGACCACCTCTAACAAACTGATCCTAATTTTTCTATATTTTCACAGTGATAAAAATAAAATGTATAGACTTTTGGAAGGGTAGTGAAGTCATGGGGACAAAAATTGTTCCACATGAAATCCATTTCATTGGCAGCAAATCTCCCATACAGCTCTCCTGTTCCAGTGTGGATCTCTGCATTCTTCCTTGCCAAAGCAAGAAAATAAGTCAAGATTTAGTACAACCTTGCACTGAGTGACAAAATACAGGAATATTATATGGCAGCAGATCTCAAAGTGCAATCTGGGGACTCCTAGAGGCACACAGAATCCTTTAAGGATTGAAGAAGAATTTATGATAGTAGCATGGCTTTTGTTTTTTTCACTCTCATTTCTCCGCAGGGGCAGAGTGGAGCTTTTCTGAAGTTTCATGATGTGATTACCTCAGTAAATTGAATACAGAACAAGTTTAAGAAACCAAACCTGGTTTTATATTGAAGCACACATTAATAGACGTGCAAAAATATAGAGCAAGTAGGTTAGAATGACTCAAGTGGTAAGAAAGAAATATAAGATTTTAAAATAATTATTTCAATTGGAACCGAAAGGAACAGAGAGTACTAAATAAAATGAAAAATATGAATTTCAACATTCCATGTGAATGAGAGTTGGTGAGAAATTATCTCATATGTAAATATGAACTACTTTGGAAGGAAATGGAAGGAGAATCTGAATATCCACAAGAACCCATAGCCAGAACTAGGGCCTTGAAGAACAATCTTTAGGGAGCAGAACTGAACCACATTCAAGAAAGTAGCAACATATGCCCAGCTAGATTTTAGAATTGTTATGGACCAAGATCTGTGGTATGCTTTCCATTTATTTCATAATAAGAATTAACATGTCAATAGCAGTATTCAGCTCTAGTAGCAGCTATTCAAATCTTTTCCCACCATTGTAGGAAGGATACATGGTAGGCAAATTAACTTATCTGTTTAGATTATGGTTTTTAGATTGAGAAGTACCCTATTCAGAAGTTGCACTGAAGAATTTTCAATTGTAATTCAATTTGATTTATACGATGAAAGCTTTGACTTTCAATTGATGCTGTAAAGGGATGAGATTGAGACTCTTGAGAGAGGGATGATTGTATTTTGCATGTAAGCCCGGTATAAATTCAAGAGCAGAGTGTGTATTTTCCAAAGGTCGCCACATTTCTGATCCCACATACTTTTCTTACAATCCTGACATTGACAATATTCTCATCAAATGATGGGATCTGTGCCAGCAGGACTTGACTGAAGAGGACTTAGTTACCACCCAGTAGAGTATAGCAAAAATGGCTTATGTAGCCTCTAATGCAGACAAGCACTCCTGACTTGCTCTCTTAAGATGCTTATTCTTGGAACTCAGATATTGTACTGTGAGGAAGCCCAAGCAGAGCCTATGGGGAAAGGAATCAAGGCCTCAGTTTACAGCTTTGGACAGCTTCCAAATCAATAGCCTATCCAGCTTTTTAGACACATGACTAAGTCATTTTGGCAGTAGATGGCACCTCCAGTGCCGATGTGAGCCATCACCTCCAGCTGATGTCAGATGAATCAAAAACAAGCCATCCTCTGCTATTCACACTATAGATTCATGAGCAAAATAAAGATTTGCTCTTCTACTAGGTTTTGAGATGGTTTTCCAGGCAGCATTAGATATCTTGAACAGAAATAAACATAACCTTTGCAAAACCAGGTGAGATATAATTACATAAAAAATTAAAATTCTGCAGTTGATTAACAGAACCCTTCCAGAAACAGTCCACTCTGCCAATCGAGTCAGCATGTTTGTAAAAAAAGAAATCACAGATACTTTTTTGTGTGTTTGCTTATTTTAGTGCATATCTAGAAAACATATCTTTAGCAATTACTGTGATCAGAGAAGAATTACCAGGACTTCTGCCTGTGACAATGACGAGTTCTCAGAAAGTGCAATCAGAGAAACAGTTATCATTGATTCTGCATTTTTCAAATTACTGAGGAGTAGCTGATTCACGTGACTTTGGGAGAAAGTAAGGCTTTAAGTAGTTGAGTTCTTGTATGAAAGGTTTCTGTCAAACCCTGTTGTCACAGGTGCAATGAGTATAGACACCATGACTGAGCACCTGAGACGGAGCAGCAAGTTGGGGACAAGAATTTTGGAGCTGGAAAATCCTGAGTCATTGGAATTAATTCTACTTGTTGAATCATATAAACACATAGCACTTTTAAAACCTTTTCCAGATTCTAGACATTTAAAGATAAATGACACATCTTCTGAAAAAAAAATTACGCATAATTTGTTTCCCCAGGTAAAATAGGAAAGAAGGCTATGACTACTTGAGTCCAGTCATTCAGAAATGCTTATTTGGATTTGTTCTAGGAAGAAGATAATCATGTATTTGAAGTAAAACACCATCTGATATAGCAGTTTGATATTGATTTTTCTTCAAAGCAATGAAAAGACACTGGGAAAAACTGTCATTACCATTAGAGGGACATAGTGATGAAATGTTTTCATTTTCCAATTTCAGACAAAGTTCTATCTCTTAATTCTATTAATTCAGTATCCCAATTGTTTTTTTTAAAGAATTATGATTTTTACATTAAATACTACACATTTGCAGAGAATGTCAAAGTTGAACAGAGGCTAAAAGATAGTGAAAATTTTAATCAAAAATTTAATCACTGTTTTTTCAACAAACAGTGTTATAAGCACTGTGCTAGGTTATCAAAATAAACCTAGTCCCTCTCCTCATTAGATTGTACCTTCTAAAACTCAGACATTGGTGAAATAATCAGAAAAAAAAAACAAATAAATTTTAAGTATAAAAACAGATTGGAGAAAAGGCACACAGCAACCCTGAAGGCCTGGTTAAAGGAAGACTTACCCCCAAGGAAACAAAATAGTCTGAAGATACAAAAATAAGTGGATATCAGTGTCATTCAAGCTGTAGTACACAGGAGAAGATAGAACTGTGTAGTGAAGTACTGTGGCAAGAGGTGCCATCACATATCTGGGACCTGAAAGGAACCAATATGGCTGGCATGCAGAATTCAGGGGAGCTCTGGGGTAAACAGGAGAAGGATCAGATCCGGGGGTTCGTAGGCCACAATAAAAAATATGGTGTCAATCAAAAGGGTAAAGGGATGATGAAAGTGTGAAGAGTAAATTTAGTTTTATAAAGTTCATATTTTGGCTGTCTTGCAGAGAAAGAGGGCAACAGTGAAAGCAAAGAGAACAATAATAAAGATACTACAGTACTTTTCATAGCAGGCCATAGAGCAGTTTCTAGGAAAGGTTGTGAAGATGGAAAGAAAAATATTTGTGAAAAATTTAGCAAGTACAAGGTGTTAATGATGCCCTGAATATGAAAGGTAAGTGCAAAGGAGGTGTCAAAAATGAGCTCTGGTTTTTTGACTGGAACACTTAGGTGATTCTCTAGATGGAGAATCCTAGAATATGAACTAGTATAAGTAGGAAATGCCAAAAATTGACTGGCCAAAGTACTGACATTGGGTTTAATCAGAAGGAATGTTTACTTGAGTATTTTTATAATACATAATTCATTCATTTAGAATCAATGTTTATGAATAATAATAATGAAGTACTTCACAGCTTTATTACCGTATAACTACCTGCATTGTGATAATTTTGCCCACATAAAGACTGCTCACTGTAATATTCTAAATTTTTACTTACAATGTGTATACCCTGTTCCTCCATTTAAATTAAAAACTTCTGGTGGTTACAATGAAGACCATGCCTATGCCTGTTTTTATAAATCTCAGCAACTAGTGTAGTCGAGGGTGTGCTTTCTCTTCTGCTTCATCATTAAGGCCTCAGTGTTTACATGTTCCATCCCAGTCTTTCCATTTCAGTTACTTTTCATCCCTTTGCTTTAAAGGACTTTTAATCATCTCAAAATGCATTTATTGATTTATTACATTCAGTCATGCTTTGTCACCCGCACAGCATCATAAATTCTTCTCCCTCAGAAGACTGTAACCTCCAAGAGGGCAACAACGTCCTCGTGTTTGCCAGTACAGTCCAGATCTTCATTAAGTATTTGTTGCATGAATGAATGCAATATTTGTCAATAATCATCTCACTAAAGATGTACATGTTTGTGCAGAAGATTCTTTAAGAAAGGAAGAAAATGAGAGAGAAGGTGATTAGCTGGACTGGCAAGGATGGATTGGTGCCAAAATTATGCTCTCAATTCTGACGCCTACTGTGGTGAACTATTCTGTCAAGATTAAGGCAAAATAGATAGCAACGAAAATTACCATGGGTCACAAGAAATTCATCTATAAAATTCTTCCTTAATCCTTCTAGCTGTATGTTACCTTTTCCATTGAATCTCAGTATCTGTCCCAATGCTGTTGTTGGGAAAAACAATCTGTGTTTGAAAATTATATCTCTGTGTGATTATGTCTTTCTGCCCCCAAGTCATTATATACTCCTCATTGACAGAAAGTAGACAGAAATTATATTTGAAGTATTTGGGCATGCCTGCTGTCCCCTGTACCTCACTATTAATAAGTCACTTAACAAAAATGTGTTCTATTCTAAATGAGGAGAAATCAAATTGAAGTTTACTAGCAAGAAAATCATCAACTTTATTTGCTTCTAATACTGAATTTTTTAGTATTGAACTTTGCAAAGAATAGTTCATTTTGTATCGTGGTAGGTTTAATTTTATGATCTTTCTCCAATGATGTTGTTTTTTTAATGTATTTATTTCAAATTTGCTTGCTTTCATGAGGTAGTAACTTAAAAAGTGAGAATAATTTATGATTTTAAAAAATAGTGTGATGCTCCCATAAACATGCATTCCTATGCTTTTCAAAGTATTTGATATCCCTCAACACAATCAATAGATTTTTGCTCTTGATACACTGGTCCTCAAAATGTATGCTACCTTAGCTGAAATTTTTCCTGTGTATAGCTGAAAAAATAATTATGGCTAATTACTTTTACAGTTTTAATGAATACAATTTTGATGTGTTGATGCTCACACAGACTGTTGACAGTTTTGTCTGCCCAGGGCTGTTGCTTCTTATGGCAACAATCTTCGTCAGTTTGGAAACTAATTTTCCCCCATCTGTTCCTTCCCTGGTTTTCTGGCTTAATCTTTGGGTGTATGTGAACTAATGTGGGCTTATCAGTGCCTTTTCTTGGGATATTTTCAAAGACCTGAGGAGACTTTTTTCTACCCATGGTCCAATACTTAACCACATGAACATGTCAGGATAAATGAGAAAAGCTAAAACAGAGGGAAGAGGAAATGAGCACCAAAAAGAGATCCTAACAGCATTTCAATTTCTAGTTTCTACTTCCCCAAGAGTAGCTCCTCTCTGTTGTTGCAATGGTTTAGTAAAGAGGATGATGAATTACCTTATTAATTACTTGAGTTAGTGTTAATAATATTTTTATTGTTGGAATCAAAGTAATATTAAATCAAGTCTTAGACAATATTTGTCTTAGATATTTTGGCTTTAACTGTAGCAAATATAAGCAAAGATATGAATGAATCATTTTCTGAATATTCCTTTTGAGAATGCATTTTTCCAGCCAAATATAATTAGCCTCTGAACATGATTGCAAAGTGAGAATTTGGGTATTGTTTATTTTTTATTTTACTAACGAAAACACATGCAAACCATTCACATGAGGCAAAATTGATTAAAGGTAGTAATAATTTAACAAAATACAAAAAGTTGTAGCATTTTTCAGGAAATACTAAATAGACCTTTTAAATTGAAGTACATATAAATAGTACTAATTAAGAAATGTGTCTGTTCTCATAAATTGTTTATGCTTATTTCTCATTCCCTTTAAATGTCATGTCATTTTTGATGACTTTCTCCTGAGTGCAGATGACAAGCAAAGGTCATGACCATTTGTGCTCAACAGACAGTCCTGCTCCACACTCTCCCTGAGCAGGAGGGTTCAAGCTAGTTATTAACTCAGGTGGCCTGGATAAAATCCATCTTCAGTAATTACATTTCTGTCTACATAAAATGGATAATGTAGTTTCAGTGAGAGAACTTATTCTTCTTTGTCATCATTTTTTTTTCAAGAATAGAGACACAAAATCATCATTGTATTATGTTCTAAGTAAAGAAAAACAAAGGGGTCATTTTGCTTCAGTGTTGATGCTCTAGAAGACTAAAATAACTAAGCAGGTAACATTCACTATCCAGCATCATTCAGTGAACTTTAAGTAACAAGCAATTTCTTTTGCTTCTGAACTTACTCTTTAGCAACTCATATGAAAGTGTTTTAGAAAGTCAACTCTAATCCTTCTCTCTTTTATCCACTTTCTTTTGTACTTCCAATCGCTTTTCAACTTTCACTTTCTCTTGGAAGTTCTTAGTAACCCACCTCCCATCTGTTAAGCTAAATTAGACTCCCTTCATGATAATTCTGAAACACCTCCATTATTGCATTTATTGCAGCATCTCTGCTCCTATTGGGCTATTAGGCATTGAGATAAGATTCTAAGTATTATTATTTTAATACCTCCCAAATCTAGCACATATCTTCCATGTGTTATATACAAGTATGTACTAAATATTTATTGAACAAATGAATACAAAATCAACTTTAACATTTAAATTGAGACCTGATATAATCTCCTTAGAAAAACTCTAGTACCATATTATAAATATAAAGGGGTTAAGAGTTGGGACTCAGGAAAGAAAAATAAAAAATGGTGTATTTGGAGAGATATGGTAAGTGTCCAGTGTCTTGAAAAAACTTCATAGTTTTGTCAACAGATTAGCCTAGGTAGTGGGTTGCAGTTAGAACACCATTTCTGGTGTGTAGCATGGAGGCTGTTTCAAATTCAGAGCAGGTGTCTTCTGAGGAAAAGAAATGGACAAGTTATGAAAGCCTATTAGTAGACCAGGGTTGCAGAGAGTGGTTCCTGCCCCATGGGAAGCAGGAAATCAGGTGGCTAATCAGGAGGCAAAAGAATAAGGTCAAGTCAGTACCTAACCTTACAATCCCAGTCAAAAGGAGAAATAGGGATTTCTTAGGGGTTACAAAGTATCAGATGCATCATCTCATTGTGTGTCTCAAAGCAATACAGTTACTCAGTTCCATATTGATAAACGTATTAGTCCATTTTATATTACTATAAAAAATTCCTGAGGCAGACTGACTTTATTTTTAAAAAGAGGTTTATTCGGTTCAGAATTTGGAAGGCTGAAATTCAAAGGCTGTCCCATTGATTCAGCCTTTAGTGAAGGTCCAATGGCATCATCGCAGGACATGTGCAAGAGCAAGAGATCCCAACATGAAACAGGAATCCAGAAAGATTGGGATCCTACATTCCCTTCTGAGGGCATTCACCACTGACCCAAGGATATCCCATTAGGCTCCCCTGCTTAAAGGTCTTTCAACTTTCCTATTGCCACAGTAAGGACCAGCCACCAACAAATGAACCTTGGGGGACACATTCAAACCATATCCAGACCGCAGTTATAGACATTTAAAATGCTTTGAGAAGTTTTCTATAACTGCAGTGAGAGCTTTATGTATAGTTCATTTCAAGTGTGCATAATAAAATGTTTGCTTATAAATTCCTAGAGAAAAATTGATGGGTCAAAGTGTGAATGCATTCATAATTTTGATAGTTGTTGCCATACTAGCTCTCAAAGAATTTGTACACATTTGTATTCTCCAAAAATACAAGAGTTTTATTTTTTTCCATAAGCCTTGTCAATCATCACTTATATATTTTTTTCACTAATCTGAGAGATGATCCAAATTTGGATATAGCTTTGATTTGCATTTCTCTTTGCATGAATGATGCTGGCATGATTTCATATCATAAGAATTAATTCTATTTCTTTTACTATGTACTTTCTATTTATATCCACTCCCTATTTTTCCAAAGTTTGGCCTTTCTCTTAACATGTAAGTAGTTTATATTTATTAGGGAAATTAACCATTTGATGTGAGCTGTAAATCTTTGTTCTTGGTATATTGTTTTCTTAAAATTTTGCTAACTCTGTTTTAACTCTGCAAACCTTTTTTAACGTTTTGCATAGACAAACGTACAACATTCTTGTTTTCAGCATTGTTTTTATATATCACTTGGAAAAACTTTCCCAATAGAAAAAACTAAACTTTACCAATCAAAAATAATATGAAACCTTGAATTAAAATTCTAGCTTCTTCTTTTAAGGATATATGACCTGGAGAAATCACTTAACTGTTCAGGGTCTGTTCCTTTGTGAGAAGCATAATAATAGCTCAATAACCTAATTTTTACATTTGTTGTGAGAAAAAATTGAAATAATACCTATAATGTACTTAGAATAATATTGTCATATACTAAAATATGATAACAATTTTATGTAATAATAAAATAATAATAAATAGTTGCTTCCTTCTTTGAGTGAAATGAGTCCTGAACTAATACCTTTTGTTCCAAGAACACATCTCTTTCCCTATTTCTTGTGCTGGAAAGTAAAGACACTATTGAACCAGTTTCTCCTGTTGAGAATTTAGCATCATTAGTCCTCTCTTTAAAATCCTTACTTGACATGAGTAAGGGTGAAACTAAAGAAAAGTTGTAAGAGTAGACTCAGTGACGTAACAAGCATATCTAAAATCAAACTACTAGTATATGACAAAACTCTCCAGATTCTGCTGAACATATCTATGTATGTGCAGCTGCTGTGCTGATTTCACAGTAGATGGATTTATTTATGATTGCCATAGAAACGAGAGGAAGATGCATTTTCCATCAAATACACCTAGCAACTGTGTGTATGTCTGTATATTCAATTTATCCATGGTTACCCTGGGGATTACTCAGAGCATGAATGTCCCTACCATTTTCTCAAGTTCTCAAATATAAACTAGCATCTAGATGATTTTGTTTCCCTGCAAGGAAAAGAAGGTACTTTCCAGGGCTGCATGGTTTATCCCTTGAAAAACTACAAAGACTACAAAGTAAATGTCCACATTTGTAATAATAATGCAATAGTTCAGAGAACCTTCCTTGCACAATTGTATTGTTCATGGGAAAACACCTTGCTTCAAATAAAGTTCTTCTCTTTATTGAATATTTCGCATTTCAACTTATTTCACACATTCAGTATCTGTGTTTTCTGCTTTTAAATGTGCTAATTAAATTATTCTACAAATATCACAAAACCACATAAGCTAAGTACAATCAGTAACCCTATATAAGTCATCATAATCATCATCAAAAATGATACTAATTCTATCCTGCAAAGATTTAATTTTAGTTAAATAAAGTTTGCTAGATTAATCTCCAGTCAATTTATAATGGATTAATTTTACTGCAATTTTTGCTTGATGAACAGTTCCTTCACTGATGCTCTCCAAAGATAATGTTAAATTGAAAAGCAGAGAAAGCTTTATTGTAAAGAACTAAAATAATGAAATTCTAGACTTTGTACCTTAGAAGGACTTTAAAAATGAATTGTTGTTCCCTTCATTAGCAAGGTTATTTAACCAGGGTGACACTGCTAGATGGGAACAGAGGTTGGTCTAGATTCAGGGACACTGAACTGATATTCACCCAGCAAACATTTGCTTAACGCCTTCATTAAGCCTAACAAGCCTTAGGTCATTGGATCTAAAGTAATATATGACATGGCTTTCAACCTTAAGTAATTCACAACACTGTAAAGCTTTTAATTTGTTGAGTTTATTTTTTTAATCTTCTTCATATTGATTTAGGTATTCTATTTTCTAATTAACTAATTTGGTGGGAGAACTGGGATATAGGTAAATTAACAAAAACTCATAAAACTAATTAGAAGGAAGAGTAAGAACAACCCATAACTAATGGATGAAGCTGAGAAAGCAAGATCCCAGAGGACAGGAGAGAAGATATATTTGATCCACAGATCTTGAAATGAGAAAATGTATTTTCTTATCTTGGTCACAGAGAAAGAAATGAAGATGAAGAATCTGGCTGAATTTGAGGTAGGTAAGGCATAAACCATTATCTTAAACTGAAAAAGGGCTAATGTTCCTGGCAAATAAAAGCAAAAAAGAAAAAGAATTAAAATGTAAATTATTTCAGTCAGAGTTGAACTAGAAAAAGAATTTTCAATAAACATCCATTCAATAGTCACTTATTTAACACCTAATATGCACATTCTTACTCAGGAATATGGTACTGCAGAAAGAGCCAGGAAGATTGGAAGCCCTTCTGTAATTGTTCCCTGAGTGACTTTTTATGTGTCAAACACTCTATGAAGTACTAAGACAGGAGGTAAACAAGGTTTGCCCAGCAGCTGTCCCAAGAATTTTCTTCATTAGAGGACACTGACCAGTAAACAGGCAGGTCTATACTATAATGTATGCTTTGATAGGAGAAAGCCAGTTTTCCATGGTCATTAATGAAAACTTATTTCACACAGAAAAATAACAAAGTTTCAGAGGTGAAAGGTTATCCTGTGTATTTTTAAACTGTAAAAAAAAAAAAGAAAATGAATAAATTACCACAGAGTATAGAGAAGGTGGAGAGAGGCAAAGCTGACTCTTTACCTGAATCCCATCAATCAGGGTATCGTGAACTCTGAAAAAGAGTTAGGCTTCGATCAGAGGTCAGTGGATGCACTTTTAGGCAGGAGCAGTGGGGAAGGTGTACATTGCTCTTTAGGAGGATTATTCTGGCTTTGGCACGACTATCATGAGAAAGACGAAGAACAACCTGAAGAACAACCAAGAGCTCTATCAATAATCTGGGCATGAAATTGCAATGACCTGTACTAGTAAATGGCTGTGGAGTTGGAAAGCATTTCCTTAATGGATAATGAGACAGAATTATCTTATCAGTTCCTGAGAGAAAGGAGAAAAGGGTTTGCATTGTTTCAGCAGATATACAATTAAGTTTTGGAAAGAACAGTGCTCTTGGTCTTCCAAATGGAGATATCTGGAAAGACGTAGGAGTTTCATTTAGGTTGGGGATTTGGAAATAATCTTCATTGAAATGGTTTTTGGAACCATGAAAGAGGAGATTGCACAGGAACAATGTGAAGAGATCGAGAAGAACAAAGGGTAGCATTCTAAGGACTGCCTGTATTTAGGGTAAAGAGAAATCAAGGTAAAGCTGAGAAGAAAACCAAGAAATGAGGACCAAGGGAAGATGAAGAGAGAAAGAAATGAAATCAGAGAACCTGAACAACTGTATCAAGAAATTTGTCTATTGATGGAGAATAAAATTAATATTAACTTGGGAAAGAAAGTGAGAATCAAAAATAAAATGTTTTTATAAAAATATAACAGATGATTATGCCTAAACACTCAAGAGGAGTCATTGCAATATATAATCTGGAGGGAAAAGAAGGAGTGAAGGTTTTGGATTTGGTGATTTGTTGAACTTCATTACTAAAATACATGGAGTTGCTGGGAGCCAGAGCATTGGGGAATGGAAGTTTTAGCAAGAGGACTCACAGCTTTCCTCACATGTATGTATGGAGGTGATTTTAGTGGTTATGATTACAAGAAGTTGAGAAAATTCTAATCTAATATCTTCTACTTTATCTGCCAATTCATAAAAAAGATCATCTGCTATAAATGAAGTAGAAGTGGTAAGATCAGAGGTTAGAGAAGAATGGGAGATCTGCAGTTATTGCTTTGGAAAACAGAAATATATCACTGAGAAAACAAATGTATTGCTGAGCAGTACTGAGGGCCCAGGAGCTGACAAATCATTTTTAGTGGCTCCTGTGCCTGGCTGAGTGACTTCCTTGGCACTATTGAGCCTCACAGAACTGGATGGATGCAGGTTTGTAGTTTTGTTAGATATTCTAGATGTATAAAAAGGTAAACTAGTGAAAGAAATATGTTGTCTTAAGCATGGGTGGAGTGATAGAACATAAGATTTAAATTCCATGTAGAAGAAAGTGAATCTGAGAAGATATTAGGGAAAAAAAAAAAAGTAGGGACTCTAGTCTGCAAGAGGAAAGAACAGGTACAGAGAAAGAGACTTAGTGAATGGACAGGAAGGTTATGGAATCTGCTGACTAAAAAAATATCTAGTCACATCTATGTATAGGGTGCATATTTCATTAAGAATATGTGATTTTATAACCTCAAGACCCAGAAATGGCCATTCAAAGGGGATGCAGGATATATATGAGTAGATAGGATATACACATATATTTACATTGATAAAATTAATATTGTTTTGCATTTAAATTTACTGTAAATTATTGAGGTTTCCTGTTCAAAATTGCATTGTAAACTGTCTTCCAAAGAGTTTAGAAGTTAGAGGAAAATATTAATGTAGGTCTAAACTTTACAGATTAGCATTAAAGATAACATGGGGCAAAGAAATCTTCTCATGTAGATCTAACCAGACTAGAATGAGGGGTGTCTGATATTACATATAACTTACTTCAAGAAAAACAATTAGAGAGAGGCTTCACGTCATTATATAATGCACTCTTACTGGATTCGTGAACAAGAATGTTAACACTTCCTTAGGGACTGTTCCATTTCAGAAAATGTAAGATCTGAGGACCTTGAGTAACAGAGCCATGGTGACAGGAGCTTGGATCCTGTAAACAGAGTCTTTTTGAAAAGGTCACTTAATATATCCTGATCTCCTCAGTTTTTTATTCCGTGAGGGACTGATGAGAGTTAATATATGGGTGTGAAAATGCTTATAACCATGAGGTGTTTTGTTTGAAGTAGTAATAAAACTTTAAGATGAATAATGAAGATATTTCATATCTTCAAAGAATGTGTACATGAGTTTTTTTATTTTCATTTTTTAAATTTTTGACACTGGGGATTGAACCAGGGGTGCTTAAACACTGAGTCACAACTCCATCCCCTTTTATTGCTTTATTTTGAGACGGGGCCTGCCTAAATTGCTGAGTCTAGTGTCAAGCTTGCAATCCTCCTACCTCAGCTTCCCAATCACTGGCATAAGGTTTAGATGTAACTTTTCTTCAAGAATATCTATAAGGTTTGTAATGTCAGTATGTAACAGTAAATAAATCTTTTTCAAGTGTTATACATGGTGACTATTAAGTGCTAGGTATTACCTAATTCTATTCACTCAAGCCCATCATATTACCTATGATATGGGTAATATCATACAGATTATTAAAATCACATTTATATAGATATATTAGAATAATCACATTTTATAGAAAATGAAACTAAGACTTAAAAATCTCAAATGGCCTAGCCAAATTTTTCAATTAGAAATAGATTCTTGATCTGTCTAACAAGTTTCTACTGCTACAGGCAAAACCCCAAGAGAATGAAGTAATGAAATTTTAAAATGGAATTTAAAAAATCCTTGATGATACTGTAAGAATACCTTCAATTGCTATTTACTTTATAAAGATACCTTTAGTAGTATTGACTAAACAGCAAAAATAACCTCCAATATCTAGTCATAAATCTCTCTAAAATATAAATTAAAAGCAATTATCAAGAATAATATACTTATTCATTGTGAGTCACATTTTGTATTTTATAATACTAAGTAAATTTAGAGAAATCTGTATTATTCAACATTGAGTTCATCATAGAAAAACTCAACAAGCTTAGACAATTCTTAGTAACAAATCTCTGGCTTGCTTTCACTCCTCTATATAGGCTGTGTCCTTGAAGAGGGCTGTCAAGGATAGAAGTCATCTTCCTTCTGTTGGGGTCTCCCAGGCCTGCAGGACATGATGAACATTCAATTAAAAGCATCACAATTATTTATTCATAAAGACATCAAGTAATTTTCAAAGATAATTTATATTTTCATATATTTATTTTGAATTAACAAAAATTGTATGTATCTATCATAAGGACCATTTATGTGGAAACACACACACACTGAAGAATGTCTAAACCAAACTATTCAACACACATAACCTTACATTATCATTTTTTGTAATGAGAACACTTAAAATCTATTCTCTTAGCAATATTCAAGTATACAATGCATTGCTATTAACTTTAGTGACCTTTTATATAATTAATCTCCTGAATTTAGTCCTCCTTGTCTGAGATTTCATATTCTTTGTCCAAATTCTTTTCAGTTCCCCAAAAACTTCCAGACTTTTATAACTCCCATTCTGCTTCCATAAGTTCATCTTTTAAAGAATCTGCCTGTGAGATCACAAAATATTTGTCTTTCTGTGCCTGCTTCATTTCACTTAATATCTTCCAGTTTCAACTAAGTTGTATAAAATTGAAGGATTTTTCTATTGTTTGAAGTCTGAGTAATATTCCATTGTGTGTACATAACATATTTTCTGTACCTATTCATCGGTTGTTTGAAAGCCTAGGTTGATTCCACACCTTGGCTATTGTGAATAACCTTAAAATGAAGTGGAAGAGCAGAGAGTTCTTTGACACACTGATTTAATTTCTTTTAGATATAAATGCAGTAGTGGGGTTACTGGATCATATGGTAGTTCTATTTGTAAATTTTTGAGAAATCCTCATATTATTTTCCATAACTATATTAACATATTCCCACCAACAGGGTACAAGAATTCTCCTTTTTCACAATATAATAATTGTCATCTTTTGCCTTTTTTGATAAGAACCATTTGAACAAGTGTGAGGGGATATCACATCGTGGTTTCAAATATTCACTTCCCTGGTAAATACGAATGTTTAGTATTTTTAAGTATACTTATCTCTTTTCACGTGTTCTAAAAAAATGTCTAGTCAGATCCTTCTCCCAATTTTTATCAGATAATTTATTTTTTTGCTATTGATTATTTGAGTACCTTAAGTGTTCCGGATAAACTTTTATCTGATATATTGTTTCAAAATATTATCTGTAATTATGTAGGCTTTCTTTTCACTTTGTCATTCCCTTTGATATGCAAAAAGGACCTTATTTTTATATAATCTAATTTGTCTACTTTCCCTTTTTTTTAAACCTGTGCTTTTGGGATCATATCCAAAAAAACTCACTGCTCAGATCAATGTCAATGAATTTCAATAAAGCTGTAAACGGATTTCTCAGCAGAAATTGTCCAGTCCAGGAAAAAATGGGAAAATTTCCAAACTACTGAAAAGAAAAAAAGAAAGAAAGAAAGACAGGAAGGAAGGAAGGAAGGAAGGAAAATGCCAACCAGGAATACTCTGCCTGGCAAAATTGTCCTTCAGAAGTGAAGGGCAGATAAGAATTTCCCAGACAAACAAAAACTAAGGAACTTGATCACTAATAGACCTGCCTTACAGGAAATGATGAAGTGAATTCTTCAAGCTGAAAGAAAGGGGTATAATTTGCTACATGAAAACATGTGAAAGTATAAAACTTATTGGTAAAGTGCACAACTAAATTCAGAATACCGTAATACTGCATTTTTTTTAGTTAATTTACTTATATCTTTAGTATGAATATTAAAAGTCAAACCTATTAAAAATTATAGTAGCTGTAATAATTTTAAGTGGCATACAATACAATCTAATATAAAAGGAAGACAGAAAGAAAACAACCAAGGATCTACAGAACAACCAGAAGACAATCAACAAAATGTCAGTAAGGAGTCTTTACCTATCAATAATTATCTTGGATAGAAATAGATAAGGCTATAAATAAAAGACATACAGTGAGTGAGTGACTAAAAAATCCAATACCTAACTATATATCATGGTATTGATCCACTCTGACATGACAGCAGCCATCTTGATCTGTGACCACCATAAAGTCCCCAACATAACCGTAGTTAGTTTTTCCTACGTAGTTTCCTAGTACATTATAAATAGAAAAAACCAGTAGAGTGGTATACAGAACTTTAGAGTCTGGTGCCAGGAATGTGCCTAATTCTTTTGATGTTGGATTAAGATAAACCAGGTACCTTATGACTAGGATGAAGTATGCTTTTTCCTAACCAATATATACACCACTCCATCTGATATAAAATTATGTGGATCCACTTGGTCATGCTGCTACTTTGGACTATACTTCTGTCAGAAAGTCTCTCAGTAAGTTGCACTCTGTACAATCCTAGATCTCAGTCTCATGGTACCTTGGGGTCAGTTTTCATATACAGGAACCAAGTGGTTAAGAAACAGATGACTTCAGGAGACTCACTGCATCTTTTACTAATACACATAAATTGAAAGTGAAGGAATGCTACACTGCAGTTATGTTTGTAAAAAGGAGTTTTTATAATGCTAAGTGTTCCCTGTTTTTTTATGTTACCTTTAACTGGAGTAAGCAATCATAAAGATAATATTGACACATTGGTTACAGTCTTATGATCTATAAATTCAGATTTGCAGAGAATGTGTAGTACACCTTTTTTAATGCGTTCTCTATAATAATGTCTCACTTAAATAGCCAGTGAAAAATACATTAAAGAAATGAAAATTTATCACATACATTAGTTTACAGCAAGATTATAATGCTTTAAACCTAATCCCACAAATATCCTGAAGTTAATGGAGAGTTAGTGGAGTCTGAATCCCTGTATGAAAACTTCCCTAGACAACCACTATTTTAGGTTTCAGCCCCTATTTATATCTAGAAACTGAAGAATAGCTTGCACATTCCTATCAGTCACATGGCTCTGCTTAAGCTACTATCAAACGATGGAAAATAACTTTTTTTCTATATTCAGTATAAGTATATGTGATCTACCTAACATTTCTTCACTATGGACATCACCGTGCTCTCCTTCCTCCTTCAACAATAGTCCAGCTGGGATCTGCCAGGATTATCTTGAGATTATGTGGAGAAAGCTTGTTTAGAAATCGAGCTCTTCAGTGACAAGCAGAATCCAAGATGCAGAAGGAGATGAGGTGAAGGTGACAGGATCTGGGCACTGAGCCCAGGCTTCTCAATAAATCAATACCTTCTTTTTTTGTTTGTTTGTTTGTTTAATTTTGTGAACATGCAGAGTTTCTATAGTTGCTAAAGAAAAGAATTCTAATTATTACATATTCCTTTCTTTATCAGTTAGAAATTTCTCCTTGAATCCTTTGACTATTATTCCATCTTAGAATAAAACAGGAAAAGAAACAACAGTGGAGTTGAATGATCATGTTCATGAGTAGGCACTTTCTAGATTGTTGTCTGCTCCTAGGCTTTTCTGTTAGCTAACTCACTTTGTCATCACAAACTGGTCAGGCAAAGATGAATTACAGATGTACTGATGTCCTGATTCTTTCAGCCTGGGTGCAGGACATAGCCTGAACTCCTGGAGGCTCTTTATCTGAGGGCACCATATTGATATAATCATTTTCTGTGTGAGGTATGATGTGATGAAAGGCTTGGGAAGCATCACACTAGACCTTATGCCATCCGCAACTCACTTACAATGCTGAACAAATTTTACAAATGAAACAAAGCTTTCTGGAGATTTCGATTCAGTAGGTCTGAGTTTGGATAATCTCTATTTTAAAATAGTTCCCCAGATGACTCTGCATATCTTCCAGGTTCAAAAACATTGATCTAAATAATTCTTCCAAATTATGAGATTCAGTTACTCTAAGCCTGTTTCAAATTCTGAGGTTACACCACATGGGAACATTATATTTCAGAAATAGTTCATTAACACCTGAAAAGGTGGTTAAAAATAAATGCATAATTTATTTTTCTTTCTTAATTAAGACTCACAGCAAATCATCCCTGGTAGCTGTAATGTGCCTGTTAGGGATGGCATTACACCTTCTGAAGATATGTACATTTATTTCAAGAAGAATGAGACAGTGAGTGGCTCCTCCATTAGGAAATAGGATAGTAAAGGAAAAAGGAAAAGAAAGTGAAAACAAACAAGGTTGATGATTTCACTTAGAAACCATAGGAAAAGGTATTTCAGGTGTGATGTAGGTTTTTTTGACAAACTTGAAAACAGAGTTATCATATTTTACTAACAAATGACTTATTGTTAGAGTTCCAGCCTTTATTTTATTCAAAGAGAAAAATAACTCTGAAAAAGTCTTAATTTGTTATCCTATCTGAAAACCTTGGTCAAAATTTTGAAATTAAAAAAAAAAGGTGTCAGTGTTGAAAACAGATTTGGGGTGACACATGGAATGTTCAATGATGAGGTTCCTAAATAAAATACAGCAATTTGTCAAGAGAGTTTGCGTGATGCAAGAACAACACCAGAGCTCTGAGGCATATCTTCTTTTTCTGGAATAACTTCCCTCTGTCAAACTGGTGCTGGTTATTCTTAACCAAACACTGGCAAATAAGGTTATCTAAGGCAACGTGATATTGGAATGTGGTTACAAGTAAAAGTAAAACTACAAGTTATCAGATTCCAGTAAACATAATTCAGTTAAACTAAGTTCAGGTCAAAATATAGCATTTATGAGAAATAATTAATTCCCCTTGGCAAACACTCAGAAGATGTTTAAGTGCTTGTATTTGTACTTTTAAAAGAAGTCAATAATTCTTGGTGTTCTCAATACCTTTCTTAATTGCAATCACACTGTTTAACATGATTTTATTAATTGACCAATATATAGACAACATTAACAGAAGACAACTCACTTCCTTGAGCATATTCTGCATATTAAATTCATGTAAATTTATTACCAGTGGGTTGAAAAGCCTAAAATATCATGGCTGTAGTCCTGTTTGAGATGTTAGCTACTTAGAGATATTTGATTTTATTTGGCTACTAGAAACAATGAGGATGATCAAAAGAAGGACCTTGATGGAGAATTTTCCACAGCAATTTTACCAAGTCTGTGTAAAGTAAAACTATATAAAAATATTAAAAAATCTCTTGTCAGAAAGCAGAAGCATACAAATAATGAATTCTAAATTTCATATATATTGAATCTTAGCCTGGAGAAAGGAGATGAAATTTGAAAAAATAGTTGCTATAATTTATAATGTTAAAATGAAATATTTTAATATGCTATCAGTGTTTCTACTTTAAAATTTATGTAATATAAAAACTGAAGTGTGTGGACAATCTGAACTAATAGATAATATATAACAAATTTAGAATCCAAATAGTATAAAGCTATGTCACAGACTTTTATCATTTAGATATCACATTAACAAAATGATTAACCTAACATCATCAACCATGAGCTAACTTTACATCATGTGCTTCTTGAATTAATGCACTGAAAAGCATCAAAAATGATCACTTTGATCATTTTTCTGGCAAAAATATTTGACCTGATTATAATCATGAGGAAATAATTAGACAATTCAAATAACAAAATGAATGACTTAAAATCTTCAAAATGTCAATGTGAAGAATAATGAAGGACTTGAGAAAGCAAAACTCTACTAGATGCAAAAGGACAGGAGAAGTTGGGCAGGGGGAGAAAGAGAGGAAACAAATGTGGCAATATACTAAGAACTGATACTTTCGGTGAAAGGTGGATGTAAATGTATATGTTACATTCACTTATGGCAATTTTACACTAAGTTTGAAAGTGTTCAAAATGAAAAGAGAGATGTTATATTCTAGTTCATCTTTTTTCACAATTCAACAAACATTAATGGTATAAAAGACCTGATAATGAGAATATGATCTGAGTTGCAAGAAGAGCATAGGGCTAGATTCAGAAGGAGTATAATGTGGAGCTCTGAGGCCAGGTTAAAGATCAAGTGATTTGCTGGTCAATCTTTGTGTGTTTCTGGGCGACACATTACTCATTTCCAACATGATGACTATGGACCAAGATGAGTTCAGGAGTCTCATATAATTCAGGATCAATGAGTCTTAAAGAAAGAATGGTAGGAGGCATTCCTAATTAAGAACTTGAAAGTAATCAGTAGGCCCAAGAGGCTACAGGAGGCTGAATCCCTTGTGGAAAAGGCTACCATTCAGGCAAACAGAACTGTTTAGTATTTAGCCTAACAGAAAACTTTGACATTTCTATTTCCCATTATGATTCCCCAAAGCAAAGAAAACACTGGACTTGAGGATCACCAACCTCATTAAATTAATGCTACTAACATCTGGAAGAGTACCTGGTGCTGATATAATTTCTACGGATATATAAAAATGGAAAAATGAACAAGTTATTTAATGATTGATGTGCTTCTCAATCCATACCTGGAGAAGGAATACATTTTATAGCCTTGAGAAAGCACTTCAATTTGTACATTTTCACAATAAGAAGATGAAATGTGCTGCTGTGAAAGGCATTGAAACAGTCCTTAAACAACAATAGGAAAGATTCAATACAGTATGAACCATGTCCAACAGACTGCAGAGGAATTACCAGCTCAGGATTCTTAATTGCCTACTATGGAAAATTATTTCCTATATTTATTTAATTCTGTTCATCAGAGCAGTTTTTGGAAAATTTGAAGACATTTTTGTCTTAAGATATTCAGTAAAGCTGTAACTACCAAAAGGAAATGAGGACATAGCTACATTCAAAAAGAGAGATGATGGTTACTTAAAATCCAATAGGTCATTCCAATACTGTTATTTCCATATAAAAAGCATCACAATGCATATGAAGAGAAGTCCAAGCTTCTCTCCCACGATTTGAGATCCTACCAGTCCAGTAGTACACTGTATATAAAGTATATGAATTGCAACCCTTGCCAAACATTATATACTCAACACTTTGAGTTTTTTACATTATTAGTATTTTCTGGACAAATGCTGTTCCCACTCATCCCACTGGCAACTTTGAAAATGCTTTCATCCTTTTTTCTTTTGGTATTGATGATTGAACTCAGAAGCACTTGACCACTGAAGCACATTCCCAATCCTATTTTGTTTTTTGTTTTTGTTTTTGTTTTAGAGACAGGATCTCGCTGAGTTGCTTAGTGCCTCGCTTTTTGCTGAGGCTGGCTTTGAACCCTCAATCCTCCTGCTCAGTCTCCCCAGCCACAGGGATTATAAGTGTGCACCACCACACCCAACAATCCTCATTTTTAATGAGGTGATTAGGCCATCTACATGAAACCTCCCCCAGGAGGCAGTATAGTGCAGTGTTTAGAGTCAGAAAGTGCTGAGCTTAAGAGCTTCTGATTGAGTTTATTGCTTGATTCCCCCAGATCCTCAGGTTCTTCATTTAAAAATATGGTATAACAATAGTGCTTATAGAATGAAAATATTAATAAGGTTAAATGAGAGAGTAAATATATAGTATTTTGTGCATGGTCTATTCCAATGCCAACAAACTTTCCATTTTCCTTTCTTACCATTATTTCTATTAGTGTTTATAATTCCATAATCTTTTATTTGTTCTTTTGTGGCACCTGTCACATCCTGCCCCTATTACAAAAAGCTGTGCAGTCCCCATCATTAGGTTGTAGGTGTTTTGAAAACAGAAACTATGTTGCTCATCTTTGTTATCTATACAACAACAACAACAAAAATTTGGTGGCTTATTACAATATAGGTACTTAAAAAGATTTATTTGATTTCAATTATTTAATTTTTAATATAATTTTTCTTGTTTAGTATTAGTGTGGAATCTACTGAATTAACACTATTAATATAATAGTGTTAATTAACACTATTTGCTATATTCCAAAGCAATTAATTATTCAAGTTACAGCACATTGGCATAAGAGCAAATTAGGTTTTATATCATCTAATACTTCAAATAAATTTTTAGTATTGTATATTGAAGTTCAAGTTGCAACACACTTCAATGTTGTTACCTTTGTGGCCCCATAATTTGATTCATCTTGTGTCTAAAGAGCTATCTCGAAATTGACTTTGAGACATTCATCCATTTATCTATTCACCATATGTTCTATTAAAATATAGAAAAAAAGATTGCCTATCAGGAATGTCCTGTCTGCCTATGATTCACAAATTCCTCTGATTCATCTTACAGATTCTGATCAATTGGATTCATTTTGTGAAGCATCCAATATGCTCTTTGCTGTGAAAATAAAACCCTGGCGATCCACAACTGACTCAGTTAAAAATGACAATCAATAGAAAAACCCACACAAAGTCACCTTAGAGTTCAGCTTAGTCATCAAACCATACTTGTTCAGAGAAGATCTAATTTGAATTTATTTTCCAACAGGGTCACTTCTAAATTTCACAGTTTTCAGAAAGAGACATTTTAATATGATAAATGTGATAAAGGGGTTATCTCTGCCTTTATGCACTGCTCTTCTTGTGACAAAATTTGTGAGACATAGACTCTAACCCCACCATATATTTTCAAGCATACAGTGTCTCCTCATCTTCCCATCCATGAGCCCTCTACAATCTACCTGTATTATTTTTAGTAAACACATCATCTGCCTCAAGCTGAACCTCCATTTGAAAGTTACTTTCATATGCCACATTTCTCTTCCTACCAAGGTGAGTTCTCTCAGACCCAGCTGTGGATCAAGGAGCTTTGCTCTCTTCTTAAATTCTACAGAACTTCTTCCCACATTTGCAGCTCATGCATTAATGTTTGCATCTTCACACAAACATGCTCTACTTCTGCTGTGAGACTGTAGCATGCATAAATCAGTAACATTTTTCTTCACAACCACAGGCTGCTGAGAGTGAGGAGAGCAAGTGTAAAGTATTCATAGCACAAACATTGAGTAGTGTGTATAGGGCAAAAATAGTACTCTGCAGATAGTGGTCTAGTTTAGAATAGAATTATAGGTTTTGGTAATAGTCTTATAGAAATAGAACAATGTAGTAAAACTGAGTTAAAGTTTTTTGGTATATATTAGTGAATGAGGCTAGTAGATAAAACAAAAATGTCATGCTTTTTATTTGAATATTTTACATTCATGTCAGAATGAAATGCAACCAATAGCAGGCAGAAACTTGAGAGCATTCTACTTTTGAAAGAAGAGAACTGTATTGGGCACACTTGACATTGGTAGAGTTTTCTTCTGAGCACAAGACAACAGTTCATGGAGTGCAGTTTTCCTGTCTGAGAATGGGTTTTAAATAAAATGATTTATTGGAATCTTGAGTCTGCCTTAGATAATTCTGACTCTGCCCAGCAACAGAAGACATAGACAGAGGTTTCTACATTTTATCTGGATCAAAGTTAGGCTGTGGACTGACATGTGGCTCAGGTGTTTGGCTCAAAAGCAGATAATACACAGCCATCTCTGCTATGTGCACAAGTGAAGGAAAAGGGTGAAGCAGAAAATAAGAAAAGCTATTTTTACTTTCTGGTCATTACACATCGTACATTGAACTTCCTATTTTACCAAATAAGAGTTGCAAAAGCATAAAATCTTAAAGATGCCATCTTGCACTTGGATCATTGCCTCAGTCCTGTTGTGTGATCTCTGAACACTTGATAGAAGGGTGTTGCTTTAGTGTTTTTTTAATTTATTTTTTAAAATCATTTTTGCAGACTGCATTTTGATTCACTGTACACAAATGGGGTACAACTTTTCATTTCTATGGTTGTACACAATGCAGATTTCCACCATTCATGTGGGAATATACATGTATATACATGTATATACATAGGAATATACATGTATATACAACACTGTCTGTCTCAGTCTACTAAAATATTAATGAGTAAGGTGCAAATCAGATATAAAGCTAAAAGAAGTCAGATTATCATTGTTGTTAATGTTATTAACAGTAGCTGGCATTTTTTTAGGTAGTGTAATTTTATCTCAGAATTCTCATTACAAGTATCTATTATCGTTTTTAGATGAGAAAACTGAGGATTAGATAAATTAAGTAATTTAATATGTACAAATTGATTGGAAGTGTGTCTGATTCATACAAGGGCTGAATAAATTTTCAATGTCACTGTCATTATTGTTATTAAGTAACTTGCACATGGTCACACAGCTAGAAAGTGATGGGGCTGAGATCTCTCTGAAACTAGATAGAAAGATTTTATTACAAACATCTAAAAATATTGTTTGTTCTCATTGTCTCTAATCATCTTTTAATTATTTTTAAAATTTTGTTCCAATTAATTATACATGACTGCAGAATGCACAAATGGAGCACAACTTCTCATTCCTCTGGCTCTACGTGATGCAGAGTCACGCTGGTCATGCAATCACAATCATATATGTATATAGGATAACAGTGTCCTCTCATTCCACCATTCTCCCCACACCCACACCCACTCCCCTCCCCTCACTCCTTCTACACAATCCAAAGTTCCTCCATTCTTTCCTACCCCGCCCCCCATTATGAATCACCATTCACTAATCAGAGAAAACATTTGACCTTGTTTTTTTGGGTTTGGCTTAGTTTGCTTAGCATGATATTCTCCAGCTCCATCCATTTACTTGCACATGCCATATTTTCATTATTCTTTAAGGTTGAGTAATATTCCATTGTGTATATATACTACATTTTCTTTATCCACTCATCTGTTGAACAGCACCTAGGTTGGTTCCACATTTTGGCTATTGTGAATTGAGCAGCTATAAATATTGATATGGATGTATCACTGTAGTATGCTGATTTTAAGGCCTTTGCGTAAAAAACCAGGAGAGGGATGATGGGTGAAATGGTGGTTCCATTTCAAGTTTTCTGAGCAATCTCCATACTGCTTTCCAAAGTGGTTGCACCAATCTATAGTCCCACCAGCAATGTAAGAGTGTACCTTTGCCCCCACATCCTTGCCAACTCTTATTATCGCTTGTATTCTTGATAATTGCCATTCTAATTGGAGTGAGATGATATCTTAGATGAAATGATTTGCATTTCTCTAACTGCTAGAGATGTTGAATATTTTTTCATATATTTGTCCATTGTATTTAATAAATACCAACAGCAAACAATTTGAAAATTAAATTTAAACTTTTCATTTGCAATGTCATCAGAAACATAAAATATTTAGGAATAAATTTAACAAAAATATGCAAGATAAGATCTCTATTATAAAAATTTCAGAAAAAAATGGGAAAAATTAAGGAAGATCTAAATCAATTGAGAGATATGCCCTGTCCATTATTTGGAAGATTCAATGTCGGTATGTTACCAGTTTTTACCAATTGATCTAATGACCAATACAATCAATTCCAAATAACAATTTTTTGATAAAAGGGATTTTAAATTTATATGAAAATGAAAAATTATCTATAAAACTTAAAATATTGAAAAAGGGGTACAGAGGATACATGCTCCCTGATTTGGATATTTTTAAAGCCATAGTAATCATGATACAGTGGTATTTTTATAAATATATTAAGTAGATGGAGAACTGAATGAGAAGAGACTTAAATAACCCAACATATATATGGTCAATTAATGTTTGACAAAGGCAACAAAGTGATTAAGTAATAAGAAATATGAAAAGCGTTCTCAATAAGCATCAATGTGACAACTGGACAAATATTTGGAAAATATGGATCTTGCTCTCCACATCTCTCAATACTCAAAAAGGAATTCAGAATGGATTATAGACCTAAATATTAGATTCTAAATTAAAAGAGCAAAAAGAATTCTTAAATAAGCACACAAAAGCACAAGTCAATTGATCATTGCCATAATTTAAAAAAATTGCCCATCATAGGCCACTAAAAATAAAATAAAAATTAAGCTGCATATTAGAAGTAAATATTCATACTGCATATAGCTAACAAATTTTACACAACACAACATATAATAAAATTCTATTAATCAAAAATATATTTAGTTCATATTAAAAATACAAAATACTAGATTTTTAAAAGTGAGTAAAAATTTCAATGCATGGTACACACACACACACACACACACACACCACCCAGAAGGGACAAAGTACCTGCAAGAGTTGTCATCATCAGTCACCAGTAAAATACAAAGTTTTCACTTATATGCAATGAAAAAGTCTAAAATGTATTCCATTCCTGTATAATTATGTCAGAATGGATACTACTGTTATGTATAACTAAAAAGAACCAATTTAAAAAAACATTGAACCATGATTTGAATATTTAGAAATTTAACTAACCTCTTCCAGTTCTTTCTTTGCTTGAAAAGTGGGGTTAGCACTTGGAAGGCTTACCATTTTTGATCAATTGGTAATTATCATGGTATAATATATAAGCGAACATTGAAACTCAACATTTTTTTATAAGGACATGAAGTTATTAATGTATTAGTCTCTGAATCAATCATGGCAAACAGTCAATTTGATCAACTGAAAAAAAGTAAATTCTGAAGGTCACTCCCTCACTCACTCTAGTTCTTAAGAAATAATCTTCAGGTTGATTCAGACCCAAAAGAGGTGAAACTAGCTGGGTGTGGTGGCACACACCTATAATCCTAGTGACTCCCAGAGTCTGAGACAGGACGATCATTTGTTCAAACCCAGCTTCAGCAACTTAGTGAGGCCCTAAGCAACTCAGTGAGATCCTGTCTCTAATAAAATATAAAAAAGGGCTGGGAATATGGCTCGGTGGTTAAGTGCCTCCTGGGTTCAATCCCTGGTGTGCACACACACACACACAAAAGATGAAGCTAATCGACAGGAATTTTAATCATAACAGTAATTGCCTATTAAGGAAATTGACTGAAGGGTAATCAAAGAACTTCTGGGTGATTGAGTTGTTCTACATCTCTATTCCAGTGATGCTTACATGGACACATGCACCAATAGAACTTATTAATCATGTACTTAGCACACTTGCAATCTGTGTAATTTGAAAAATGTATCCACCACATGAAGTTGTTATGATAAAGGGACTTATGGCTGGTTAATTTACTAACTAGCTTTGTGTGCGTGTGTGTGCCAAGACATTTAAATTGGCTTTGTGGAAATAGTCTCTTAATTTCCATCCCTTACTTTAATACGATTTATGATTTGTGAGAGAAATAGACCTCAGCAGTGCCAAGCCTAGTAGAAGGAAAAATATGAAAATAATTATAATTTTCAAAGTAGTTGCTATAATGCAGTGGTCCAATTTTGACATAAATATGGTGTAATCCATTTTCAGGAATAGGCTTTCTTAGAGCGTAAGTTTGGAAATTGAAGTTCATGAGGCTTTAACAACCAAAACATTATAGGGAAATGAACACATATTTATACCCTTGCTGTGTCAGCTAAGAGAGCCTAGAAGCCATGATACCCTCGCAGAAAAAAGCACACGTGCTGCTCAAATCTTGGCTTATAACATCATTCACCAATAAGAGGAATCAGAGATCCTTGGAGAAATGGCTGACTCTATGAATATAGCATGAAATATGCAGGATAGTACCAGGAAGTGAGGAATTACACAAAAACAATGCAGTAGCCTTCATTGGTAGAGAAATGTCAGTGGACCCATAGAAACCAAAAGAGCACTCAATGATCAGCTGCAACACCTTGAGCAATGAATATAAAATAAATATTCATGAGTCCATGGTGTTGTCCACAAATAAATGACTGAATGAATGAATGAGTGAGAAGACATAAAATCACCCATGTGGAAGAATTGCAAATAACTTACACACGTACGCTACCCTCAGGGAGATGGGACATAACTCTCTACCTCGTAAATGTGAACTCTATATGGTGATTTCCTTCCAAAGACAGCAGTCCAGGAAGAGGCAAATAAGCAAATAAACAAACAAGCAAACAAATAAATAAATAAAAATTAGCTTTACCAAGGAGAAACCTAACATCAGTTCAACCAAGTGAGCAAGTCATACTGACTATACGTATCCTTACTGTGATGTGATGAAAATGTCACTTTACCTACCCCTTGCCCGCATAGTATCAGTCTAATGGTGATAAAAACACCAAAAATATTCCAGTAAAGGGACATTCTACAAAAATGCCTCACTAACACTCCTCTGAACTGTCAAAATCAAAGAAAGTTTGAGAAATCGTGACATTCAGGAGAAGCCTAATTAGGAGACATGACAACTAAATGTCACATGGTATGGGAGTTGGTTTTTAGATGAGAAAAAGGACATTCGGTAAAAACTGAGGAAATCCATATAAAGTGCATCAACTTTAATATATCTCTATTTGCTTATTAATGGTAACAAAGTTACCATAATAATGTTACATGTTAATGATAGAGGAAGCCAGGTTTGAGGTATATAGGAACTATTTGTACTAACCACTCAATTTTTCTGTAAATCTAAAACTTATAATAATATTTTTCTAAAAAATTGGAATGCACAAAACCATAGATATATGAAATTTTAAGCAGTTCCATATGACTAGAGGGTGTAATATGTGAAAGAGAATGAGAGGAAATGAAGTTAGAGGGGTAGCCATGCTTTTTTTCATACCTCTTTGGCTCTGTAAATCATAGACTTAATTCTCTGTAAGAGTTAATTGGAAAAGGACCTCATGAAAACAAAGATGAGTAGGTTCATAACATTTTACCTTAAATTGACCTTCACAAGAAGTCCTGTCCTGATGCTCTCTTTCTACTTACAAAATTATTTAGCACAACTGGAAGAGTATGAAGTCTGATGGAGGATAGATAGCTGTGAAAATTGAAGGTATTAGGGTTCATTCAATATTCCAAAGCCTAGTTTTGTGTGGCATGGTTGTTCTATTTTGCTTTGTGTGCCTTGTCTGATTTTTGTTGCCAACAATATTCTAGACAAGCTGCTAAGTGGTTAAGATCTGGAAATGCACACAGAGTTCACCCTCTATGTGTTGTTATTTCATAGTAAAAGATGAAAGGGTTGAACTCAGAGCTCTGTCTAATAATTATTATAGTTATCTAGCATTTAATGGAGTATTTGTTAAGCGCTATGCTTCTGTACACCACTTTTTGTACTTATTTTGACAGTCTCCTTACATTTTAGATGATAAAAATCAAGCTCAGAAAAGTTAACCTGTTCAGATATAAAATGTAGAAGTTAAAATGACTCTAAAAAAAAAGAATTGACAAGTTAAAAAATCCTTTGTCGAAAGTAAACCCTGATGTACTCTCAACCTTAACTATGTGGATAAACAGGGTCTCTGAGCTTTAACCAACTCTACACCTGTTCTGCACAGAGACTGAACTCAAAACTAGATTTGAACTTTGTCACTATTTTTTACTTTACATATTAAAGGTATGAGGAAGCCGGGTGCAGTGGTGCATGCCTGTAATCCCAGAGGCTAGGGAGGTTCAGGCAGGAAGATCCCAAATTCAAAACCACCATTAGCAACTTAGTGAAGCCCTAAACAACTTGTGCCCCTAGTTCAATCCAAAAAAAAAAAAAAAGTGGGGAGAATTTTTTTTTTTTTTTTTTCCAAATTCCCATTCCGCAAAACTCTGTATTTAAATTTTTTTTTTAAATATTGTCTCTTTGCTTTGAGTATGGTACCACGATCTTGGCGCTAGTAATTAAAATGATGGCTGAACTTACCTTGTGAACAAAGTAGCTCATTTTAACCAGTTTTGTTTACAATCACGATGAGTTTATTAACATATGTTCAGAGGCAGAGGCTGTACACCATGTGAGTGAGAAATGTCATCCAGATGGGCCTAGTATGAAAGATTTAAGGCAGAAGCTCACCACGCATGGCCACCAAGAGAATATTCTGAGAAATGACACGACTTTGGGGGATGATTACATACTTTGCTGAGAGATGTACAACATAAAGGGTCACTCTGTCTCCCATATGAGGTCTTTGGTGAAGTGTACATGGCTGAGAATTGTTCCTCTGAGAACAGACTCTTAGTGGAGCTTGAAAAGTGCTGAATTCTGATGCAGGTGGCTCTAGCAAAAACAGAGAAGCTGTTACAGAGCTGGAATCCCTGGTTACAGTCAAAGCTAATCTCAGGCTAAGACTTATCCTTGAGTTGAGGTTGAAATTCAAGGAACAGTTCAGAGAACTAGTACTTTAGCTATAAAACATTCTACACATGCAAGTCAGTTGGCTTCATAGATTTCCATACTAATATTTTATCCATGCACATCAAAACCAGACATTTATAGTCATATGCCTAGATTCCACATTTTTGTTTTCAAATCTGGATCTTGTTGAGTGCTTATATCTTAATTTCCTGTGATATTTTTCTTGACACTTGAAAATGAAAGCTTTGTAGGCTTATTTTACATTTTTCCCTGAAAATGAAACTGACTTGGAGGGAATTAAACTTAAACACATCTATGATGTGGATAACATTGAGTTTTATCAGTTTAAGAAGCTCTCTTCTATTTGTGATTTAGAATGTTAGCACTCTAGCTGAACTTACTAAATACCTTTGCAGCAACATTTGGTGTGATTTATAGATTATTTTTCTTTAATTTTTGACATAAGTTTTGCTGATAGATTTCTAATTATGAGCTACCCTTGAACTACAGAGATGATTGCTACTAAAATATTGTTTTTCTATATTATATTTACTTGTATTTTATTTGAAAAGATTCCCTTTTTTCATTATAAGTTTGGAATGCAGTTTTATTTTTGTATTTTTGCCAGATACCAAGTTTTCATATCAAAATGGTGCTGACTCTTCATAAAGTAAATGAAGAGTTTGTAAGTCAGTATAGATGTACTTGCTTTGCAGAAACTAACAGAAAATCTTGGAGGATCATAACATCAAATGATCACTTGGAGGATCAAAACGTCAAATGTAACATCAAATGAAACACTACTATGCATGTGGAGAAAGAAAAGAAAACACCACAAAAAGATATCATATTGCATGAGCCTGGATGTGAAGCTCATCACCTCTGCTTATGTTCAGTTCACCAAAGCAGACCATGCAGTGGTAACTGAGAGAAACAAGCTGAGAAATGTGTTTTTCCCTCAGGAAAAAGTCAAATATGGTGAACATTAGTTCATTCCTTCTCTTCCATGAATTTTCCTGCTTTATCTGTGGCTTGAAAGGATTTTCTTTAATAATAATTCCTATTACTCAGCTGTGACTTCATTACTCTTGGTCTGTTGTGTATATACATACAGACAGGCAGATAAACAGGAGATAGATAATAGACAGTAGATACAGGTATTGCTAGATACAGAAGTGGATGTACATGTGTGTGCATGCACATTTGTATAATAAAAACATCTTCATTTGAACTGTGAGCTTTCGGTCGTTTGACCTCTGGCATAGTAGGCCTCATTTTATAGAGAAATGTGTGTGTATACGTGTGTGTGTGTGTGTGTGTGTGTGTGTGTGTGTTTTAAATATAACTTGCAAGTTTTCTTGCATAGAAAACTTGGTCTATCCATTTGGATTAAAAGTAAATATTAAAATGAAAAGAAAAGACATTATATGATGTTTTCCGATAAAGAAACAGGAATTTGCTTGTCATTTACATCCACACCTTAAGTACATAATTCTCTTTCAGTTCGCAAGGATAATATCTGATGGAGACTGAGCACTTGACAACATCTGATATTTGAGAGAATCTAACAGAAACATAATTGACAGCTTGATACTAAGCACAGCAGTTCACTGCAGTTCTATGTTTGAGCTCTGATGCCAGACAGGCTGGGTAGAGTTGGGCATCACTACTTATAAGTCATGCATTTAATGGGCTTGGATCTTTCTTCTATAATTTGCAAAAATTAAGACTAATACAAATCTCCAACTTCCTATTTTAGGTCACACAAACCAGGAATGTATTTGTTTTGGAAAATCTTCAGTCTATGGAATAAAGAAGATAATAAATATTGTAGAAAAATGAATGTTTCTATTTTCTAATTTCTTATTCTCTCAGATAAATTTTTTTGTATGTTAAAGAATTTATACTTTCATAAAAGATACCAAGAAATATTAGTTTAACTTTAATATTCTCATGAATGTATTCATTCAAAACATATTTGGAATCTGTACACGAAATTGTATCTAGGCCCTCAGATTTAATGTTCTATTTACAACATTAAAATATATATCATTTAATATTCATCTCATAATGAATCATATAATATTGTTGTTTCTTATATTCAATGGAAGGAGAAATAGATGTCCTTTTAGATAAAAGCACAATGTAATTAGTTGGGTTCCATTTCTACTTTGCTTCTAGAAAATCCGGAACCAAATCAATGCTTATAACAAAGAATTACTTTATTCAAGTTACATAGTAAAATCCACATTACTTTGATAGTATTTTTGATTTTCTTATTTTATGTTTTGCTTAATTTTATACCATCCCACATTTTAAAATTAGAGTATGAAGGATATTAGTAAAATAAATCAATGATAGAAATCAGCTAAAATATGTAATGGAATGAAAATGAGCATACATTTGTACAGGCTAACACTATTACTGATAAAACTGCCAATACATACTGGGTGCTTTTCTTTTTCTTTGCATACATATGTCTAACATTTATTTCTTAAAATTAATTTTAGTTTTGTGAAACAGTACCATGATGGCAAATGCATAGCAACCAGTTTTTTCTTTTTTTTTTTTTTTTTGGCTGGGGGGGGGCGGGGGAGCTTTGCAGATTACTGCTTAATAGTATTCGCTGACTGCAAGATATTGCCCAAAGTCACAGACCATCGTGCTGAGAAGAGATACTCAGTAGCTCTTCAGTATACAGCGTTTCCTCTGTACATATGCCACAGATGTAAACAGCCTTGAGCATATAAGTCAAACTAAATTGTAGGAAAATAGTTAAGAAAAGGTAAATTCTTATGATTTATTACCCTATTTTAATAATTTGTTAGTTTATAGTTTAATAGATAATTATGATTATATTGAATTCATTCACAAAATTCCTGAATCCAGAACAGCTATGAACCAGCCTCTCAGCACACAACAGCTTGCATCTATTAACATATATGTTTTCATTATTTTCTGAATTATTAGCATTTTTGCAAATACTAACCCTAGTTTTCAAAATTGTTCTTCAGTTCTCTGTCAGAATGACTATCTCGGTTTGCAGTTAGAATTATACTTAATGACTTGGGAATCTCAATGTATAAACCCCAAAGTTATCCCTCTGCTAAAAAATTTAGAAAAGGTAAATTAGTTGTGTATAATTATCCAACTTGACATCTCATATCTACTTTAAACAAGCTGCACTGATGGAATCCCTGCTTTCCCCCAGGCTGGGAAAAATAATAATAATTGAAAACCCATCTCCAGGGCATGATAAATATAATTTTAAATCCCCATATCCTTCTTTTGCAGAACACTGAAGTTGGAAGAAAAGAAAAATGCAAGATAATTTTGCGTACCAGTTAACCAAGGGCAATAATTCATTGTCAGTGTCTGAAGTTGGAGAGGGAGTGGGAGAAAGGGAGACATTGTTGGCAGAGTTCTGCCACTTCTACAAGCTTCCTCTGTACAGGCTCCATGCAGTTCAAATACTCAAAAAAAGGAAGAGCCTGCTGGAGATGGGTACCTGGCAAGAGAGCTGATGGAATCATGTTAAGAAAAGAAAGCTTCCAGTTCAACACTATTAGAGACTTCCTTTGAAGCTCAACTAGATTAATAGCTTTTTAAGGATGTGGTGAAAAGTGTTATCACGTGAAATTTTCAAAACCAGACTTACAGTGTTAGAAAATACGCTGTAGGGAACTCTTCAAATTTAGCAGGGGAAATTCTAAATGACCTAATAGGCCTTTTCCTCCTCCAGATTCAATGGTGCTATAATTTATGTATTTTGGCTCAATGAGAGCAGAAGGTCACATAAGGTTTTTAAACTCTGTGCTTTTTCCTAGGTTCACATAATGTCTGCTTTTAAATACCAAATATTTTTAATGTTAAAGTTTCCAGCACTAGAAAATGCTTACTGCTTACTATAGTGTTTAAGGCGGTCTACAACCTACTATTTCTCCTTTTGATGCTTAAAATGAAGAGAATCAAGCAACAAAGTTTATAGTTTCTGAATGACAATATTTTAAACATTAGTGCAAAGAAATTTGTTTTTCTCAAAATATTCCTAACACTAGGCCTATCTACAAGTATTGGCTTTTAAATTCATTGTATAAAAAAAGTGTCCTGTTTTTGTATGCTCGTTTTATTTTTTTAAAGATTACTTTTTGTAAAAACAGTTATACATGAATCTTATATTTAGAAAAACAAAGTAAAACACATAGACCAAAAGCAGATCATTCCAGAAAGTATTTTTGTTTGTATTACATTCTATATTAAAAAGTATGGTGTTATTTTTCCCTATTAAGTTTTGTGGATAATACCTTAAATCATAAACTTTATCTAGAATAAATAACACAAGGAAGATATTTCAAATCCCAAGAGGAAGAAAGGAAGAAGGGAAGGAAGGATGAAGGAAGGAAGAAAGGAAAGAAGGAGGGAAGGGAGGGGAAAAGCAAGTAAAAAATGATCATCATATTTTTTCCCTCATGTTGAACAGGTGATGTCTGTTTGCATAGGTTTCAAAATGAATGACTAGAAAATCACTCTCTCCTGCCCTTGGCTTCATCTATACAATATGAAAAGCAGACTGAATGACTTCTAAATCTTTTCCAAGCCATAATTATCATGACTCTAATATATATACATACATACATACCAAATGATGTATCAAAAATTCTACCATTTCAGTTAGTATTTTTTAAAAATAACAACAATGTGGAAATAATAACTACCAAATGTATCTGAATCTTCCTATCTGTCCAGCTTCTGCCCTCTTTTCTCTTTTTCCTTTCAACCAGAAACTTGGAAAAGTTACGTATATTCCTTTATTTTTTCCATGATTCTACTACTACTAAATTATTTTTCAGTTCACTGCAGTTTGCTTTCTGTCCCTATCATTCTCTAAAGTTCTCCTGCTAAAAGCACCCACAACTTTCCAACTGCCAAAGGCAACAGACACTTTTAAACTTGATCTTATTTCTTTGTGATATGGGACAATGGTGATCCTGTCTCTTTTTGAAATTTTCCTCTTCAACTTCCTTTACATCTTTTTATGTCAAAATCTAGCTGTGTTTTTAGCAAAGACTAAACACTATATGGATATTCTTGCATAAATGAGGTGCTCAAAGTAGCTTCAAAACTTTCCCTACCCAATTTAGTTTTGGTCATATCATCCAATCATACTATTTCTAAGCATTGTGTTAATATAATACAATTATTTTCATAAACTAAAGAGTAAGGAGTACCTAAATAACCTTTTGGAGTTTTCTTTTTATAACTCAGGAGTTGGGTATATTTTTCCTACCCGCCTAGGCTCCACCTTGGCTTCCTCTCTCTCCAGACTGTTCCAGACCTGGCATTGAATGTGGCTGCTCAGCTTTCATCATTGTCCTGGCCAGAGGAATGTTCCCTCTGAGGCTCCTCCCTTAGCTGGCTGTGGCTCCCCACTTTCATTTTCACTATGGGAACAACCATTCAGCAGCTTCCACTGGAAACATTTTCCCAGACATTCCTTTAGGATCAATGCCATTTCCATAACTGGCCACTGGTTCCATCATTACTTTTTATACTTCACTCTCAGATTTGTCTTTTTCAGTTTCATGATGACACAGTAAAGAAGTTTAATGTTTGCGCATTGCTTTGTTTTTCTCTTCATGGGAAGCAATCATTTGTATTTCATTTACTCTTATATAGGAAAACATGCAAACTTTTCTCAATGGATCCTCCTACCTCTCCAGTTTTCCTTGTTTTTCTTTCTTTTCATGTATTTTCTTCTTGTGGTTCTTCATAAAGACTTATCTTAATTTGACAAAAATCTTAGTCATAGACTTCCAAAAATAATAATTTATTCAATCTCCTGTTACAGTGATAAGACATTCTCTTCTTTCAGTTTGAGATCATTTATTCTCTTTGGTAAACTTCCTGGTTTTTCCAACATTTTTATTCCCACTAAGAGTAAAAACAGGTGGGAAATAAAGATGAAGACTCCCATCTATTTGAAGTTTCTCTGAATTGGAAATATGTACATTTTTCTCTGAATAAAATGTGTACCAAAGAATGCTTCAGAAAATGCAAGAAGTTTTCTTTTATAAAGCAAAGAATTGTAAACAAGTTTAGAAGATAGTAAGATTTGCTTTGGTCTAGATGTTTCATGTTTTCCTGGTGAAATAAATCATCAGACTTTATTAGTCTTGTCTTGCTGCATTTCAAACAGGTAAGACTGAAGGAGCTCCAATAAGGTTAACACAGAAAATAGAGTTTCTATTAAATACTTAATTTCTCTGAGAATTTTTATGTGAACAAAATGAAGTTCAAATAAATTAAATTGTGTTAAAAGAGAAGGTAATTACTAAAAGTTTTATGTAAGCCCAATTTTATTTAAGCTACCTGGAAGAAAAAAATCTAGCAGATGTGTAGATGATAAAAAGAAAGGAATCAAAGCATAACACACACACACACACACACACACACACACACAAAGAAACGAGAAAGAAACAAACTACAAGAGTCAGGAAATGACAGAATGGACATAGCAAGTACTTACATATCAGTAATTACTTTAGATATAAATGGATTAAATTCTCCAATGAAAGGACATAGGATGATTGAATAGATAGGAAATTAGATAACAAATAAAATTAGAAAATAAGAAGCTCACTTTAACCTAAAGAACACATGTAGACTGAACAAGAGTGGCTATATTTGTTACATATAAAACATAATTTCAGTCAAAATTTATTATAAGAGACAAAGAAGGTCATTATGATGATAAAATATTTAATTCACCAACAGGATATAATAATGGTAATTATATATGCTCCTAACATCAGTGCACCCAAGTATGTAAATCAGATAATAACAGAACTGAAAGGAAAAACAGATAGCAATATGAGAGTAGAAGTTCTCTATACCCCACTTTTAACAATGTACACATTAGCTGTACAGAAAATCAATAAGGGAAGTGTGGACTTGAATAATGTCACAGACCAAATGGACTTAACAAGCATGTAAAGAACAATCCATCTAACAGCAAGAGAATACACATTATTCTCAAGCACATATGGATTATTCTCAATTATAGGTACATTGGGTCACAAAATGAATATATTTGTGAAGATTAAAATTATTCCACATTATCTTCTCTGATCACAATGGTATAAAACTAGAAATAAATAGCCTAAGGAATTTTAGCAAATTCATAAATTAAAAAGCATGTTCCTTAACAACCAATGGGTAAAAGAAGAAGTTATACAAGGAAATCAAAAAGTATTCTGAGACAAATTAAAATAAAAGCACAGTTCATTTAAACTTACAGAATGCAGCAAAAGCAGTGCTAAGAGCGGAGTTTGTAGAGATTCATGACTTGGTTGAGAATAAAGAAATAGGTAAAAAAAAAAAAAAACTAATTTGACACCTCAACAAAGGAGAAAACAGAACAAAATTTAGCCCAAAGTCAGCAGAAGGAAGAAAGTAATAATAGAGAAATAAATTAAGTAGAGACTAGAAGATCAATAGGAAAAGTCAACAAAACTCTTAGTTGTTTTTTTTTAAAATATCAGCAAAACTGACAACATTTAAACTAATCAAGAAAAGAAGTGATAGAAGACTAAAGATAATATATAAAGTAGGAGGCATTACAACTGACACTACAGAAACACCAAGGGTCATAAGAGATTACAATTATATACCAACAATTGGTTAATTTAGAAGAAATTGATAAATTCCTATAGACCTACAGCCTACCAATACTGAATCATGAAGAAATAGAAAATCTGAACAGACCAATAATTAGATTGAATCAATCTTCAAAAATACTCCCAAAGAAGAAAAGCCAAGGACCAGATATTTTCATAGATTAAATTTATCAAATATTAAATACCAATACTTTAATAACTCTTAAAAATTTGGAATGAGGCACTTCCCAACTCATTTTATCAGAAAAAGATTACCCTTTTACGAGTAGCCAGATATGCATGATTCAAGAAAAGGAAATTATAGGCCAATATTCCTGATGAACATAGAGGTTTCTTAAAAATTAAAAAGTGGAGCTACCATAAGCAATCCCATTTATGGGTATATGTCCAAAGGACATCTATATCTCAGGAAGACACCTGCATTCTTATATTCATTTCAGTATTATCCACAAAAGCCACGTTATAGAAAACCTAAGCATTCATTGATAAATGAATGGATAAGTAAAATGGATGTTTGTGTGTGCCTGTGTGCATGTATGTAACTGTGTACGTTAATTAGAAACCGAAAGAAGGAACTTCTACCATTATAACAACATAGTTGAACCTGGGGGATATCTGCCATTTGAAATAAGCCAAGGACAGAAATATAAATGCCATATAGGAGGCTGAAGAAATGAGAAGATATTAGTCAAAGGTTCCACAATTTGAGTTATAAGATGAACAAGTTTTGGAGATCTAAAGTACAGCATAGATCATGATGAATGTGTTAATTTGTGGTAATCATCACACATTGTATTTATATATCAAATCATCACAGTGTGTACCTTAAATTATATTAAATCTTTGTCAATTAAGTATTTTTAAAGTATCTTATTGTCCTGATGGTATTTTGAAATGAATTTCAGGGAGAATATTTTAAAGTCATTATAATTCTATTATAAAAAGAGATACACACTGTGAGAATGTAATACATCTTACACCTCACAGAAAAAGCAACTGTTTCCAAAGTACAGTTCTGAGGATCATGCTCTCACGTTTTACTATTATCTGTTCCTTTGTAAAATACTCTATCAGCTAGTCTGAATATTTTCTCAAAGTAAAAAATTCCTTCTTATGTTATTTCCCAGGTGTTGAGCAGGGATAGGACTTAATTTATGAACTTTGGATTACTTTCAGATTCAAATCTGTTCCTTTCATTTATTCTGCCCTACTAATGCAAATTTCATCCTTAAAATTTGGTCCAACTCAATAATGTAATTGTTTGGGGATGTTTTTCTTGAAAGTGGTAATGTCTCAGCTTCTATGAAGGATTTAAATAGTCCATGAAAATGAGGTCAAATAATTTGCTGAAAATTCCACTTAGCTGTTTTTTTTCTCAGGTGTTACATTATGAAATTCTTTCTTGGCATCAGTGGAAGACCATGACTCATAAAATGAGTAGATGTGTGTGTGTCATAGGAATGTAAAGGGGTCATGTTCAGTGGAATTATCTAGTTGTCCTCTTGTAAAGAAAGTAAAATTGGGATCATGTATTTTTAAGTGCCAACTCTCAAAAACTTGGCTGTACTTACTGTCTTCCTGTAAGAGAAAAATCTTTATGATCACAAGGTTTACATAGATGACTGGATAACTCACCACATTCTTTTATATGTGTCTGTAAGTTCCTATAGGTATAGAGTAAGTAAGTCACAGAGAAGAGTACTCAAACCAAGACTGAAAATGAATAATGAGGATTGGACTATGGAAGGTCTTCCTTCCAAGAACGCAGGCAAGTCATAGCTCATAGACACTGCAATGAGTCCAGGTCATGAACATAGGATGAGAATTTAGGATGGGATGAGAAACACAGATAAGTCCAGGACATGAACACAGGATGCCAAAAATGGCAACTAAAGCAATAGTAGCTGATGCATTGAGAGATCTGCAGTCTTAAATGAGGCAACTACTGCCCCACCTCCAAGAACTGGTGATTAGATTAGTTTGGCAGTAATGAAAATAAAATGACTCAAACTATGGTTACATTTTTGAAGAAGAAAAATTGTGTCTAACATTGTGTATGGGTTATAGCATGGGAACTTAGCACTAGGAAGATAATGTGTATTTCAGCACACCAAAAGCCTTAAATTTTATGGTGATTCCTGAAAATGGAAGAGAGTGGGCTTATAAAGGTGTAGTGAGACTAAAATTAGTGTTGTATGTGTTTGTATGAAATCAGCACATTCCTTGTGGTCATATTTGAGAATGTCATAACAATTACCAGTACTGTCAGACTAATGTTTTACTCCTGCTTTCACATGTGTGTTATTATTATTTTCCACACATGCCTATAAGGAAAACAAGGTCAAAAGAGAGGATTTGCCTAAGATCTCACAGGCAAGAAGCAGTAAAATTTTTAAAGACATCAAGATCATTTTGATCTCAGAGCCCTGTTGTTTGTACCCTCCCATCTCTGGGATAGGCACACTCAATGACTTTCAAAATGCTGAGAGTGCATCAAAAACTTGTTCTTTATTTGATTAAAATAAGAATAAGTAACACACACACACAAAAAAAAGAATAAGTAACAAAAACCCCACCATTATGTACAATGTAATACACCAATAAAATATGGAAAAAATTACAAAAAAAATTAGAGAAGGGCATACAAAATATATGTTTTTCTTACTTGGAAATAGCTGAAGTAATTTTGTTTTTCCTTGACTTGCTCCAATGACAGTTTACACTTCAACAGACCACACAAGCAAAATTTTAAGAAAAACAGGCATTTTAAAGGAAAGATCTGAGTAACTGTAATCAGGGATTAGAATGGAAACTATTATAAAAAATAAGTATATCTTTTACCCTTTGGTGAGTTAGAATATGCATAGGCACATCCATCACATTTTATAGTTTGCAGACTGAACTGAGGCATTTGTGCAAGCAATGCTAGAAATCAAAAGCAAGTTGGCAGATAGAAATACATGACAATATATGATCTCTGCTTAAATCTTTTTGTTATTATTGCCTTACGAAATGTTGGTCCCTTAATCAAACAAAATAAGAAAAACGCCACCCATTTTGTCTCGTAGTTTTCTTAGAGAATTGCATGCTCTTTATAATTTCCAATGAATGTTGGTCACAAAACATAAATCAAGTATTTACTGAGATATATATATATATATATATATATATATATATATATATATATATATTATACTAAAAAATTTCTAAATAAAGTACATGCTGTAAAAAGATATGGACTGCAAAATAAAAACAAATGTATGATTATAAAGCATATCACACAGAGGATTAACATTTTCAAGCACTTTCATGTACTTTTCACCCCCTCTTCTTAAAAGAACAAAACTCCTTTCTTGAGTCATTTCTTGGCTACAGTTATTCTTTGAGAATTGATTATGTGACAGACCCTGTTTCTAGGCACTATGGACCTAGTTATGAATGATGTGGACAAGGTCTTTCCACACAAACTTGTTCCAAATGAGAAAAGGTTTTATAAAGCAGAGTTTACTACACAAACACTAACCAAAGTTGTAGCTTCCTTGATTGACTTCCTGAATTATCTACACAATTGATTCTCTAGAAATGCTGTGATGGATGCTACAGTCACAAGACACTCTCCATAGCAGGCTGTTCCTTGATGTGCTCATTCTAACTTTGCTTCTCAAAGATGAAATATTTATCAAGAATAATGTTCTCAAAACTGATTATTCTAGTTATATGTCTCTACAAATAAATTGTGAACATATGCATTAATAAATAATTAAATATTTTATGGAAATCTTATACCCATTAAACAGTTGCTTACCTTGATCCTTTCCCCCAGTCTCTAGAAACCACTAATCTGCATTTCATCACTATTGATCTGTCTCTTCTGGATACTTCATATAAATGGAATTATATAATTTATGGCCAATTGTTATGTGTCTTCTTTCATTTAGCATTTTTTTTCCAGATTTTTCTATGTGTTGCATCTATCAGTAATTTGTTCCTTTTTCAGTTGAATAATATTTCATTAAATTAGCATATCACCTTTTCACTGGGGTTCTTTCCAACTTTGGAGAATATTGCTACTATGAGCATTTGTGTACAAATAGTTGCTTAATTAAGTGTTTTCAATTCCTGGGGTATTACAGCAGAATTTCTGGATTGTATGGTAATTCTATGTTTAAATATTGAGAACATTGCTTGTGTTTTTTGGTGTCGTATTTAAGAAACTATTGCCAAATCCAAAACCATGAACACTTGGCCTTTGGTATCAGGGTAATACTGGCCTCAGAATGAAGTGTTCTTTCCTCTTCTATATTTTGGAAAAGTTTGAGAATGATTGGTGCAAATTCTTTAAATTCTTTGTTTTAATTAACCTCTGATTCCATCTGGTCCTGAACTTTTCTTTGTTGGAGGTTATTTTTTTGTATTTTTATAATTGTTATGACTTAAATCTCTTTATGTTGCAATTCTGCTCAGATTTTCTATTTCTTCTTGTGTTTCCGGGAATTTGTCCATCGCATTTAAGTAACTTAAATTGTTCTACATTTGTTCATTATACTCTATTATCCTTTTCATTTTTAATGTTAGTCATAATGTTGCCACTTTCGTTTCTGATTTTTAGTTGTGCTTTTTCTATTTTTGTTTTAATCGAGCTAAAAGTTTGTCAATTTTATCAATTGCTTTCAACAAAGCACTAAATTTCAGTTTGTTTCATTTTCTCTGTTTTCTTACTCTCTTTCATTTGTCTCCTTGCTTATCTTTGTTATTTCCTTTATTCTTCTAGCTCTGGGTTTAATTTGCTCCTCCTTATCTAGTTTCTTAGACCGCAAAGTTACATTATTGATTTGCGATCTTTTATCTTGTTTAATATACGCATTTACAGCCACACATTCCCCTTGAACATTGCTTTCCTACATCCTATAAATTTTGGTATGTTGTGTTTTTTTTTTTTATGTCTCCAAAATTATTCTTAAATTTCCTTTGTAATTACTTCATTTATCCAGTGGTTGTGTAACAGAATGTTGTTTTATTTATACATATTTGTGAATTTTCCAGTTTTCCTTTCCAGTTACCGATTTTTAGTTAAATCTTATGAAGAAAGAGACATTTTGTATGAGCTTAATTTTTCAAGATTCATTGTGACTTGTTCTCGGACCTAACATATGGTTTGTCCTGGAAAGGATCCACATACACTTGACAAGATGTGCATTCTTATGTTTCAGAGTGAAAGTTTCTTTAAACCTGTTGTTTAAGTCCTCTATTTCTTCATTCATCTCCTGCCTGATTTTTCTGTCTATTTTTGAGAATGAGGTACTGATATCTCTAATTTTTATTATAGGAGTCCCTATTTCTTCCATTTTGTAGACTTTTCTTCAGATGTTTATGGGCTTTCCTGTTACGTGCATATATACTTATAATTATTTTATTTTCTTGATGAATTGACATTTTTATCAGTACATAATATTATCTCTTGCAGATTTTTTTTTGTCTCAAAGTCTATTTTGTCTTATAGTAACACACTCTTTTGATTTTTATGTAACATATTGTTTGATTCCCTTGCTTCCTTTCTGTTTTTTGCTTGTTTGCTTTAATTATGTGTGTGTGTGTGTGTGTGGTACTGGAGATTGAACCCAGGAGTGCTCTACCTCTGAGCTACAACCCCACACATCCCCAGCACCCTCATCTGTTGTTTTGTTTTGTTATTTGCTGAGACAGAATTTCACTATATTGCCCAGACTGATCTTAAATTTTCAATGCTCCTGCCTCAGCCTCTGGAAGAGCTGCAATAACAGGCATGAGCCACTGGTCCTGGTATTTTTCTGTATATTTTGAATTTATTTTCTTCGTGGTTACCAGGAGGGTTCCAATATCTAAAACTTGTAAAAAATCAGACCTAGTTTTAAAAAACTAACTTGGTTCAACAGTGTACAAAAACTCTGCTTCTCTACAGCTACATCTCTCCATTCTCTTTTCGTATCTTTATTACTAGCTTGCATCTTACACACATAACATCTTTAGCAAGGTGGTCTGCTCAGAATGAATTGTCTCAGTTTTTATCTGAAAATATCTGAATTTCCCCTTCATTCCGAAGAATTTTCTGCCAGATTCAGAATGCTTTGTTGACAAGTTTCATTATGTTGTTTTTCTTTTTCTTTGTCATTTTAAATATATCATCTGCTGTCTTCAGAACTCCAGTATTCTTCTAAGAAGAATCTTATTTCTTAGAAGACTTTGTACATGAAGAATGTATGACTTCACCTACATAGGCAAATTAATTCATCCTGAAAAGAATCAGAATAATGGTTATCATATTGGCGTTTGGGGTATTGACCAGGAATGGTCTTAAGGATCCTTGTGTGCTGTGGGTAATGTTGTATACCTTGATTTTGGTGGTGATTTAGGTGCCTACCTATGTAAAAACTCACCAAGCCACATACTAAAGATTTCAAAATCTTTTTCAAAACTTTACTCTGTATCTTTATACCTCAATCAAAATATTCTGAAAAAAGATTAATTAATTTCTTCATTAAATTATAAGACAAAGACATCTTGTGCTATTTTATAATCTGAATTCTTCCTAAAACAAAATATTTTAAATATTCTTTTTGTTCACATATTTATTACTAAAATATAAAGCAGTGGAAAGTCATAAGTATATCATCATTGTCTTCTTAACCTAATCATTGATTTATTTATATCTGTTTTCTATAACAGATTAATTCAATTCACAAGCACAGTACTGTAAGCTAGTTTACATGAAAACAATGCTATTTCATATCATTGATTCAAGAAATAAACTTCTTTAAACTAATATCTAAATAAACTTACAGATTAATGTTTTTAATATTCTTAGGATGAGAAAAATAATTTATGCTTTGTGAACCCCTAAAGAATGGAATTTTTTCATCTGAAATCTTTAGCTCACTTTCCTTTATGAATAAATGCATATTATTATGGCACTCAAATATGAATCTATTTCATTGTTGTGGCAGAACTCAAATCATCAGCATATAGCTTGATGGTTTCATTAAGGTCTGCACCGGAATGATAACCACCAAGAGCAAAGTATGAAATTCTATTCACTTATTTTGTAAATGGATCTCATTTCTATTACTTGAAAGACATGAAATGAAATTCAAGATTGCTTGTTCATTCCCAAGTTTCTATAATGTCATCTGTATTAAGTCAGATTTTGCCTGTATTGGAAATCTTACGTACCCAGAATGTCAGGAAGTATTTGGTATGGTGTTCTAACAAGAACTAAAGATATGCATGTCAGAATATAGGCGGCAACAAAGCTCATTAAAGCTTTTGATGATTTCACCAACTATTGGCTACAGAGACAAGAATAAATAAAGTATACATTCTCTTTGTCACTTCTTGGACACCCCTTTTCCTAAGCCAGCATACTCTGAAAATGAAAAGACAATATGCTAACATGAAGTCCATCAATAAGATTGGAGAATACCATGTTGAATAAAATATGAGTCAACTGTGTCTTTAGTCAGTTAGCATATATTGTATGTCTATAATGATAAGCATTTTCTAAGTTTATTTTACCATGAAACTTTTTTATGAAATAAAACTTGTGGAAAAATTTAGAATATATTTTAAAAGTCTCATTCTTGTTTATATTTTACATGATTCTTTATAATTTGACTTTGGTTGTTCTACCTTGACAAATATGATTTTTTTTTCTATTGAACATTGGCATTACATACCAATTAATAAGAAAAATGTTAACTAAATTTTAAGTTTAGAAAATAATTGTGATTTTTAAAAAATCATAAATGAATCACAAATGAAACAATAAGATGTGTAATAAAGAGAAGTTGTCTTGTTTTCTCGTGAATATTGGCCCCACCATCCAACCTATCATTCTCCCCATACCCAGTCACTTACCATTCTGATATTTCTATTAGAAAACCTAGAATTCATGTATAAGTCCAACAAACAATGACCTAATCCTATCTTTTCCTTTTCAGTTTAAGGAACCAAGATATTGATAGTGACCTGCATCCTTCAGTTTGCAAAGAAGATTGATGGTAGTATGGGAAGGTGAATCAAGAATCCACCTGTAATTTCTGTGTGCATTTCATTTGCTTACCAGTACAAAATTTATAAAGCACCATCTATGTAAAACAGAATGTTAAATATATAATTTGAAGAAGACTAAATTGCTTCAATATTAGCAACTAAAAACATAATTTTATATTTTTGTAGATTAATTAAAGAGAAGTACTTCTTCTTTTCTTTTTCCTTTTTTTTTTTTTTTTTTTTTTTGTTTTTGTACCAGGGATTGAACCCAGGGGCTCTAAACCACTGAACCACATCCCCAGCCCTTTTAAATTATTTTATTTATTTATTTTTTTTGAGACAGGATCTTCCTAAATTACTTAGGTCCTTGCTAAGTTACTGAGGCTGACCTTGAACTTGAGATCCTCCTGTCTCAGCCTACTGAGCAGCTATAGGCGTGTGCCACCATGCCCAGCTAGAGTTATCTTTCTTAAAGATAACTATGAAAATCAGTTTACAACTTCTTCAAAACTTTTGATTTCCTTTTTTAAATTTATTTTTTGTTTTTCAGACTGCATTTTAATTCATTGTACACAAATGGGGTGCAACTTTTCGTTTCTATGGTTGTGCACAATGTAGTCATACCATTCATGTAATCATATATGTACATAAGGTAATGATATGTCTCATTCCACCATTTTTCATACCCCCGTCCCCTCCTCTCTTTCATTTCCCGCTACATAATCTAAAGTTCCTCCATTCTTCTCTCACTGCCCAAACCCCCAACCACATTCTATATCATCATCCACTTATCAGGGAAAACTTTTGGCTTTTGGTTGTTGGGGATTGGCTTATTGCACTTAGCATGATACTCTCCAGTTCCATTCATTTAACTGCAAATGCCATAATATTATTTTTCTTTATGGCTGAATAATAGTACATTGTGTATGTATACCACAGTTTCTTTATCCATTTATCTGTTGAAGGGCATCTAGGTTGGTTCCACAATCTAGCTATTGTGAATTGAGCTGCTATAAATACTGATGTGGCTGTGTTACTGTAGTATGCTAACTTTAAGTACTTTGGGTCTAAATCGAGGAGTGGGATAACTGGGTCAAAAGGTGGGTTCATTCCAAGGTTTCTGAGGAATCTCCACACTGCTGTCCAGAGCAGCTGCACCAATTTGCATCTCCATCAGCAATGTAAAAGTGTACCTTTCTCCCCACAGCCACGCCAAAAGATTTCTTAAAGTTATTTTTTGTTTCTAAAAATCAATTGCAGGGAGCAGCTATAGTTTAAAAAATGTATTGACTATATATAATATAATGAATTTAATAGTTTCAATAGTAATAGAGCATTTTAAAACTTACATTCAAATGTCTCTAGAATTAGGGCAGAAAGTTCTTGTAGATATCTTCTTTTTGCCCAGAAGGATTGCAAATAATTTCAGTTTAATCATCACAGCTTTTAATAAAATAGAAAACAAATGGGGCATATCTGACCTCTTTATGTACAGAGAACATATTATGCCCACTCTTCTATGTTTATTTTTTTGTATGCTAGAAATACACTTTGGTTCTTTCCCTAAATTAACATAAAAATCAAAACATGAATTTATAATACATGTAAAATACATTAAAATTAAATTTTCAGCAGCTGTCTGAAAATTTTGTCACTGTTTCCTGGTATTAAAAAAGAACTTAGAAAAGAAGAAAATAAGCCTCAACAATTGTATCCATATTACTACTATGTTATTGAAAAACACTAATAGTAAATATACCCAATTATGTTAGGTAATTATCCAGGAGTCCATTAAATCTGTCACATTTCAAAGACTGTGAGGACTGCAAAACTATAGTCTGTGTTTCCATTACTCTTATTTATAGGCATCTTATTATAGTTTTGAGCTTTTATATACCATCTCTTCTAGAAGTTGCTTAAATAAAAAGCTACTGACAAATGTGTACTATATTGTTCTAGTTTGGATGAAGGTCAAGTTCTTATGTTTTTAGGTCTGAGGGTTCTGGGCGAGGGACCCTGAGCGTCCTAGTCTTGCCTTTGCCATGAATTATCTTCAGACCGGACAATTCAGTTTCTCTTTCTCAAGTTATGTGGTTGATGTTTTCCTCTCTTTGAGATAATGCCCATAATCAATTGTTTCTATTTTCTTCTCAAATCTCTATGCAATTAGCTAAGTTTTTCTCCCCATTCTCAACCACATTTGGAGTGGGAACCTTTCCCACACCCCTTCTGAAATTATGTTCTGTACCAATCTAGAATAATAAAACAGAATCTTTACTACATGAATAAAAGTAAAAAATATTCCATTAGCACACGGTAATCATGTCATGAGAGCTAGTCAACATTAACAAGGAAGATGTGTGCTTGTAAGTATTTCACTCTGGTCCCTAAAGGATCTGAAATAGTACCAGTTTCATCTTGTTCCCACTTTTGTCCTCATCTTCTGGGTCCAAATGGAATATATTGACTGAGAATCAGAATTCCATGGAAAGATGAGAGGTGAAGAAGCCTCTGTGGGAATGAGGAAAACTAGAGACTTATAGATAAAGGGAGATAATGGGAAGGGAGTATACATAGATCATTGGTAAGTAGATGGGGAAAGTAAAATAGTTGCTCTATTCCAGTACTTGGACCTGTACGGATGCACCAGCAATAAGACTGCATGATGGTTAACTACCTATTCTGCATTGTCAGTACACATCTGCTGCTGCTTCCCAGTCTTTAGGACAGCCACCCTAAAGTGGCTCCACTGCTAAGTGTGGTAATGGTGAGTAGAATGGAGAAGAACAAATACCTCTCTCTTGAAATCTTACATTAGGCAGCTAATGCAAACAAAATAGTTTTAGAAGACTATCCCAAGTCTTTTCATAAGTTGCCCAGCATGTGCAAGGCTCTGAGTTCGACCTCCAGCACTACACACATACACACAATAGGCGTAATCTTTACCCAAGTCTTTTCATAAGCATGCTATCATATTCAGAAACTTTGCCAGTTTGTCAGAAGTGGACATTGCTATCCCCAAAAGAGATTTCATTATTTTGACACTGTATTTGCTTTTTCCCTGTAACAAGTTGGCTATTTTTACAACCTTGTTTTTCCTACTGTTGCTTTTGTTACTTGAATTGTACTCTTTATTACTTACCAGAAATAAATTCTCCATCATTTTGGATGTCATTTATTTTCCATTTCTCAACATGTTAAATAACTAATGGTCTTTAATTTTCCAAACACTCAGTTTTACTAAAATAATTGTGCATTATATTGATTAAGGGTTTTTGATGATGTTATATAAGTTTATAGTGTCAAGAGCCAATTGTCTCTTAAGGTAATAAACATAATGCATGATTTACTATACCATTTGGAGCAAAGAAACACATTTCTACTTGGTTAACAAAATCCCAATGCATCTGGCCTGGATTAATTTGCTTTTATAAGGAAAGAAGAGGGAACTAAAATCTTTGTATGGCCAACACAAGTGACTCTCAACAGCTCAGGAATAGAAAAAGATTCAAGATTCTAAAGAAACAAATGTAAAATCTGAAAAGTGGGAAGTAAAATACTACATGTTAAGATATAATGCTTAAAGTTTAAATCCCCAGTCCTAGTAAATTATCAAAATATGTATAGCTGATGAAATTTTGTGTTGTATTAAAGATATCCAAGTCACAAGAGTAAAAAATACAAACCTCACACTGATTTAAACATACAAAATAATTAATTTATTGAATTATTCTTCAGTAATCATACAGGAAAGCATTTCATAAAGAAAACAACAAGGTCCACTAAAATAGCATGGAAGTCCAGAGTTCTAAGTCCATTCTAAATATATAATTAGTATTTAACTTTGTTAATGCAAGACAGTTTTTAGAAAAGTTGTCTATCAGTTTTTTTTATCTTTTTTAAATGAAAGCAAAACAGCCTACTTTTTCTTTATTGAGAAAAAATTTCTTTGCAGAAAAATACTTAACAAGTTACGAAGATTTTAATTTATAATTCTGTTATCTACCTGTGCTATCCAAAATGGAACCCACTAGCCACATGTGGCTATTTTTTGTGTGTATTATCTGCATTGATTTATTTTTTCACACATAAAAAAAAGAAAAGTTGCCATTCAAAAACAACAGAAATAAGTTGAAAATTGCGTTTTGAGATTCAAGGCAACTAAAGTATCAGTTTATTTTGCATTGAGATTCTATAGCAGCGTGGAAACATGCTCAAATGAAATGTGACATAATCATTAATTATGAGATAGAAAATACTGAACTGTAGGTTATTTGAATCAGAATTTCTGTTTTTATAGTCATTTCTATTCTAGAGATAATCCCCATATGCACACTAGACCACCCAGAAGTCCTGACTAGTTTTAGATGAACATTTACTTGTATCCCTCTGGCTGACCTATGATCTTGCTTTTATACTGGCCTGAACTGGAAAGAAAGCATTTCATTTATTCATTATTCAGAAAAATGTATTAAGTATATATTAGACCATACTGAAAGAAATACAAAGGTAAATAAGCCAAAATTCCTTCCTCAATAGTAAGAGCATCAAGTCATCATGTTTCTGAAAAATGGTAGAGGACATTTGATCCAGGAGAGGTGCAATGTAGACTCCCTGGGTGGTGGGACTATTTCTGACACTTTCAAAGAAGATTGCACTGAAAAGATGAGGTTCAGGGATACTGGAGGAGGCCAACAGGGCCAATTTATAGATGAAAAGTCTTGAGCAGAGTCCCATAGGTAAATGATTTGGGAACATTTAGAAAAGACAACGTCTGACAACTTGCATACAGCAGTGGTTCTCAAGTTGTCAGTAAATGTTTTCTGTAAAAGGGCAGAGAGTAGATATTTTAGATTTTGTGGACCGTACAGTTTCTGTTGCATCTACTTAGCTCTGCCATATTGCAACAGGAATTTGAATAATACATAAATGAACAAGCATGCGTAAGTTCCAATGAAACTTTTCCTTTAAAATTTTAACTAATGAATAACAATTGTATATATTTTTATTATAAAATATGATATGAAATATGGATATGTTGTGAATAGTTAAATCAGGCTAAACACATATACTACCTCATTTGTGCATGTGTGTATGATAGAAACACAAAATCTATTCTCTTAGTGATTTTCTAGCATGATATATGTTATTATTAACTATGGTCACCATGCTATACAATAAATCTCTTAAACTTAAAAAAAAAGAAAAAAAAGAAAAGACAATGTCTTTGTTTAAATGGTTCCTTTGACTTGGAACAAGTGCAGGTCAGATTAGAGCTAGACTGGAAGGTTTCGAGGAATAGCCTAGGGAAAGAAGAGGTGAGACGGTAGAGCTGTGCTTTAGGAAAATGACTGGCTACAGATGTCGAGGGTAAGTCAGAATACAATAACCTGAAAGCCCCAGTGGTCTTCTGCTTCACTCACAGCGAAAGGAAGGACCAACCAAAGGCTCCAATAACTCTCCTCTTTTCTCACAAACTGCAGCCATGCTGGCCTCCTTGCTAAGCCATCAACCCAACCCTCACACTGCCAACTTTGTGGTTTGGCTCTGGCCATCTCTCAGCCTGGAATGTTCTTCCCTCACTTAACCACATAGCTCACTGTATCTACCCCTGGAAGTTCTTGCTCCATCGTCATTTTTTCGATGGGGTAATCTGACCACTGTATTAAAATCATAATCCTTCTCCCCACAGGGATCCCTGTTTCTGAGATCCCAGTTAGAGAAGGACCCACATGTCACAACACATACAAAATAAATTTGCTGAAATGTCTGTTGGGTCTTCTGTCTCTCAGCTTCCAGTATCTAGTACTACCCACTATGGCTCAGAACCCCAAACAGCCACCCTTGTGATTAGTGGCATTGAGGCTGGTAACTGTGTCTGAATGAGCTCAAAGTTCGTAGGTTGTGTCATTGAAAACTTCAGATAAAGATGCTGCTTATGAATAGGAAGAACACTTGTGCAGAACGCTTAAATAAGGAAAAATGCACATTTATTGTCTTGCTCAATCCTTCCTTTTAGACCGTTTCATGAATAAAGAGTAATGTTCTACTGCTAGCAAGCATTTTTTGTTTTTCTTTGTTTTCTGATCTGTTGTCTCGGAGGTACTCACAAATCAGCATGACATTTACAAATGGTAGCTGAGAAACCATCTTCAGTACTAAATAGAATTAGCCCTCCTGGCCCAGTGGGTTCCATATCCAGGGGTCTAACCAACTTACAAAAATACAGTTAGGACTAGGATTATGATGTCTTACTAAACATGTACAAACTTTTTTTTCTTGTCATTATTCCCTAAACAATGCAGTATAATAGCTATTCTCAGAGCATTTACATTGTATAAACATTGTAAGTAATCTTGAGATGATTTATTAAAGTATGTGGGAAGGTGTATATAGGTTAGATGTAAAAACCATGCCATTTTATATAAGAGATTTGAGCACTTTGGATTTTGTTATCCACAGGAATCATAGAACCAATCCCCTACAAATACTGAATAACTCATATTACGCTAAAATTTTATGCATGTGTTTATATAAATACACTGTATAGACATGTATATCTGTATAATCTAGACATTATCTGTATAGTTTGATGATGATTTAGTGTATGGACAGAAATACTGCTTTAAGAATTTATGAAAATTCCACTAAAATGACAGAAAGCTGTAAAATACAATTAAAATATTTTATCATATTTTCTGGTCAACAATGGTTTGTCGTAGGTGACCCCATTATCATTTTTAACATGATTTATACATGTTTTCATTCATTTTAAATATAAATATGGCTTTAAGGATTTCACTGGTAAATACAGTTGCCCCTATCTCAACACATCCAAGTTTTACTAAATTGAAGTTCATTTTAAATAAAAACTACCTAATATCATCAATGATTCAGTAATAGTTGTCCAATCAGACAAATATTGATATCAATAGAATACAAATAATGTAAGTCTTAATTTTACCTATATGACCAACATTTTTATTTAAATGAAGGCAGTAAAAATAAATTTTAGGGGTTGGACAAATAGATAATAAATTATGCATTATGTGTGTCTTTTTAAATTCATTTAAACATCAGTAAATGTTTAACAAAATAGCAACAGAACACTCAAAGTATGATAAAACTAAATTCAGTAGTTTTAAATCTTCATTTACTTTTAGTCACAAAAAAATCATTGCTTAAAGCATTTAAAATTTTTGAAGATACTTTCATAGCAGTGAGAAGATAGAACGTAATCCAAATAATGGATTTGTCAGATTGTTTGGATGATTTGTCAGTTTGTCAGATTGATTTATGCTTCTGCATATTTAGATATGAGGTATGTGAGATTTCATTCCCTGCTCTGGGCCTGCAGACATGAGAGATGAGACCAATGGGTTCCGAACAAATTTCTTAGGAATCTTGGATTATGGGTGTGTATGGGGTGCTGAGGAGATATAAGGGGGTAAATCCACAAATCCACAGGCAATGTCCTAACTGCTTCTGTGTTCCCAGTGAAAGACAGGTAAGGTCATAAGATTACCAGAACACGATCTTTAAAAAGAAACAAATGTTACTATCCCTAATGAGCACATAAGAAATTAAATATTTACTGGGAGAAGGGCACAGCTATTTATTGAATGTATCAAACACAATTTCACTCAGAATTATTATGTGATAGGAAGATTTCTAAGCGCAATAATATGGCATCCAATTTAACCTCCAGGAAACATTATAAAGGAGAAGTGATTGTTCTCATTTTTAAAAAGAGAACACTCAGGTTTAAAAATGGCAAGTAATTTCCCACAGACATTCTGGTTATCTCAATTGAGCCTTATCATTTCTGGATTCATTTCCCTTCTTTTCTTTCTATTCCATGAAACTTGGGGCTCATTCCCTTCTCTCCTCCTCTATCCAAAAAATGCCTCCATCAAGTTACTCTTCCTTAAAATAGTAAGATGTAATATATCTGATCTCCTTCTTTCCCAATGTTCCCTGAAACAAGAGACTGTTCTAGTCATGTTAAGGATATAATTGCAATATCATGCAGAGGTAAAAACATGAATAATGAATAATTAATAATTAATAAATGAATAAAGGTGGGCAGTTCCCAAATTTATGGGAATTTTTGCTGTGTTATCACAATACCTTGCATATAGTTTTTGATTTCTCTTGAGGCACTAAATGTTAAACTTCTGTCCTCAGAGTGCAGTTTTTAAATTTTTCTCTAAATGTGAGCATCAGCATTTGCCCATCCTCACTGTTTTCTATCATTGCTTTTAGGAAAATAGTAAGTGGAGAATTTTTCCTGGTGATGGACCTTCTCCCTTGTATGGAAATTTTGTCAAAGGAGAACTTGACAGAATCAATTCTGGCAACAAAACTGGCGTTCCTGTTGTCCAACTTGGGCTGCTTCATTTCTTCATCTCATTGAAACTCTAGGCTAGGTCAATCCAAATTCAGTAGTCCTCAGTCTTCTTTAAGAAGTACCTCTCCAGGCATTTCCTCACAGTCACAACATGAACTGATCAAACGGGTGGCAAAGTTGAAGTGCAAGCTAAATCTATCAGATCCCAAAGCCATTCTCTTTCTTCCACAACACCAGATTCCTCTGTATTCATCCTTTCAAGCCACTTCAGGCCCTGTTGAAGACCATGTCCCTAAATGATTGACTCTGTTGCTGATGGAGTTGCCTCTGTCCTTGTCAGTTCTTGGGTCCAATGCAGAAAACACACTAACTGAGAGGAGACCTCTCAGAGAGACTTGACATCATTCTGGGTACAGCCTAATAGGTGCTTACAGATATCCTAGGTCACATGGAAGAGTCTGTATCCTAAACACACAGAATGTATAAAGGCCTCATGGAAAAGGAATGATCTCCCAATCATATAACATCAATAATATCTTTTAGGACATTCTAAATTTTCATCATAAACACCAGTGCTGTTTCAAGATAAAAATGAAGACTGGGGAGCTCCAGTTGTGCTGGGGCTGCAGAGCCACTTTATTGCAGAGATGTGAAAGGAAAATCAGCCCAAGTTATGAGCCTGGCTTCTTATCTTTTGTTCAGCCATATAATTTGGAAATATTCAAGTAGGATTCTCTAAGATTCTGTCTTTTTTTTCAAGTTTCTCTAAATGTACATTTTTGAACATTAACTTGAAAGTCTGATGCTTCAAGTTTATTAGGAAAACTTGAGGCATGTTTTAAACTGTTGATTTTTCTTCCCATAAGAGGTAAAAATCATAAGAATTTTTTCTTTTTCGATAATGCAACAATATAGTATAGAAGAAATAACAATATATAAACTAGAAGGGGCCTGGGATAAAATTCTGACCCTGTTTTTACTATGTGACATTATGTAAATTATGCTTCGGGAATTTCAATTTCTTTAACTATAAAATGAAAATCATAATATGTAACTCAGAGGTATTTGGGAAGATCCTAAGTCAAAGTGTCCAGTATAGTGTTCCTAGTAGACAGTATCCAGTCAATATTAGCCAAATCTGAATCTAATTCTGTTTGGGAGATAAAATATTTATAAAGGATCTACAATGAGCTATGAAATGGGATGCTAAAGACAGAAAAATCCTGTTCAATTGCCCCCAAGACCACAGTCTCCAGTGAAGGGACAACACAAAAACCAGTAAATACAGAACAACTTATTGTGTGCTTTGATGACATGAATACTTCCTTCCCAGGTCCATCTTGATTCAGAGAACCAATCACCCTTCCTCTTAAGTTCTTGGATAGAAATATGTACCCCAAACACAGTTAACTAAAGGAACACATTTTATTAATTACAAAACACATGGGAGTGAGGCTGAACCACATGGAACATTATTCTTCTCTGGAAAGGCAAGTGTAGACTGCCTTTTTTTATGATGCAAAGTCCATTCCTAATCCCAAATTTAAATTTTGGATTTTTTGCTCCACATTTTTAAGAGAGCACACCCCTTGTATCAATAAGAAAAGAGAATGTTTTTTTTTTGTTTTGTTTTGTTTTGTGTTTTTCCCATGCTCAAGTCAGTTCTGGCTGCAATCACAAACCTGAAGGTGAGAGAAGCAGCTTCTTCCAGTGGAAGGGTAAGGAGGCTAGAAGGAGTAGCATTCACAGAGATTCATGACTTCCGTAGAGTGTGGAAGTGTGCTGTGGTCTCTTTTGTTTGTTTTTTCTCTGTTTTTTGGTTCAGGGGATTGAACGTGGGGCACCTAAACACTGAGCCGCATCCCAACCTCTATTTTTCTCTTTTTCATTATGGAATCCACTTTGAATGAGATTTTCCTGTTCAGACATGATCTTGAGGAGGAAAGAAAAGAGAGCTGACTCTTCACATTTCCCTGGCGTCTGGCCTGTTGGTCAGAGCCTTTGGAATCTGGTCACTTTGAGAAAAGAACAGACAGGTTTGGGAAGCCTAGCCTTCAAAGCCATAACCTGTCCATTTTGCCTGTTCTCCCTTGTAGGAACCTCAGTTCTGAGTTTGGAGGTCACATTCCTAATGCTATTTCCTCTAGACACATCATTCTGCTGTTAGGATCATCCTGGTTTAATTCTTTTCTCTTCCAACCCATTCCTGAACATTCCCTCATGGACATCTACTTCTTTTCTCCTCCGCATCACTAATTGGCTAGCAGAGCTTCTGGGCCTCATAAAAGGAATCTTGCTCTCTCCTCAATCCTGGCTGCGACACACTCCCCACCCACCAAGCTCTTGCTGGGATTTACCCTTGGGGTGGTGGTAACTCTGTAATGTGCTTGCAGATACTGTAGCCAATTCTGCCTGTTATCTGTTAGAGTCTCCAATTTTATCCTGTTGCACTTGTGAGATTTGGGGAAAAAAAATATGCACACATGGAGAAAGTAAGAATTCTGAAGTGATAAAGTTCAGTATAAAAGTAAAGCTATTTAGGATGAATACAGCAAACATGAAAGAAAATTATACAAGCAAAATCATTGATGTGCCCTGCTGTGGTGGTCCTCAAGGTTTTCATTTCACATGTCCACATGGAACACATAGAGGTTAATAGTTAAAATAATTCTATTTTACTAGTTGGCCTGGATGAATTGTGTTTTTCTTTTCTTTTTATTTTTAATTAATTCATTTTGATTCATTGTACACAAATGGAGTACAACTGTTGTTTTTCTGGTTGTACACAAAGTAGAGTTACACCAATGGCGTAATCATACCTCTACATAGGGTAATGATTTTTGTCTCATTCTGTTATTATTCTTACCAACCATCCTGATCCCACCCCTCTTTTCCCTCTATGCAATGCATCCTTCCTCCATTCTTGCCTCCCTTCCACTCCGCATTATTTATCATCATCCACTTATCAGGGAGATCATTTGGCCTTTGGTTTGTTGGGATTGTCTAATCTCACTTAGCTTAACCATTTCAAACTTCATCCATTTATCTACAAATGCCATAATTTTATTCTTATTTATGGCTGAGTAATATTCCATTGTGTATATATACCACAGTTTCTTTATCCATTCATCAATTGAAGGGCATCTAGGTTGGTTCCACAATCTAGCTATTGTGAATTGAGCAGCTGTGAACATTGATGTAGCTGTATCGCTGTAGTATGCTGATTTTAACTCTTTTGGGTATAGGCCAAGGAGTGGGATAGCTGGGTCAAATGGTGGATCCATTCCAAGTTTTCCGAGGATTCACCACGCTGCTTTCTAGAGGGACTGCACTAATTTGCAACCCCACTAGAAATGTATGAGTGTACCTTTCTTCCCCACATCCTCTCCAACACCTGTTGTTGCTAGTATTTTTGATAATAGACATTCTAATTAAGGTGAGATGGAATCTTAAGGTGGTTTTGATTTGCATTTCTCATTACTAGAGAGTTGAAAATTTTTTCATATATCTGATGATTGCTTCTAGATCTTCTTTTATAAAGTGTCTGCTCATTTCCTTAGCCCATTTATTGATTGGGTTCTTTGTATTCTTGGGGTAAAGATTTTTGAGTTCTTTGTAGATTTCAGAACTTAGTGCTCTATCTGAAGTGTGTGTGGCAAAGAATTTCTCCCTCTCTGTAGGATCTCTCTTCACATTGCTGATTGGTTCCTTTGCTGAGAAAAAGGTTTTAATTAGAACCTATCCCAATTATTGATTTCTGCTTTTATTTCTTGTGCTTTAGGAGTCATGTCAAGAATATCTGGTCCTAAGCCAACATAATGAAGATTGGACCCACTTTTTTTTCTATTAGGTGTAGAGTCTCTGGTCTAATTCTTAGGTCCTTGACCCAATTTGAGTTGAGTTTTGTGCAGGGTGAAAGATGGGGGTTTAGTTTCATTTTGCTGCATATGGATTTCCAGTTTTCCCAGCACCATTTGTTGAAGAGGCTGTCTTTTCTCCATTGTATGTTTTTGGAGCCTTTGTCAAGTATGAGAAAACTGTATTTATGTGGGTTTGTCTCTGTGTTCTCTATTCTGTACCATTGATCTACCTGCCTATTTTGGTGTCAATACCATGCCGTTTTTGACACTATTGGTTTGAAGTATAGTTGAAGATCTAGTATTGTGATATTTCCTGCTTTGCTCTTCTTGCTAAGAATTGCGTTAGCTATTCTGGGTCTCTTATTCCTCCAAATGAATTTCATGATTTCTTGCTCTATTTGTATGAGGTATGTTATTGGGATTGTAATTGGAATTGCATTGAATTTCTATGGGGCTTTTGTCAGTATGGCCATTTTGATGATATTAATTCTGCCTATCCAAGAACATGGGAGATCTTGCCATCTTCTAAGATTTTCTTTAATTTCTTTCCTTAGTCTTCTGTAATTTTTTTTTAAATTAATTTTTTGATTCATTGAACACAAATAGAGTACAGCAATTGTTTTTCTGGTTGCACACAAAGTAGAGTCACCCCATCTGTGCATTCATACACTTACACAGGGCAATGATGTCTGTCACACATACTGTTACTATTCTTACTCCCACTTCAACCCCATCCATCCCTTCCCTCTATGTTCTCTATCCTTTCTCCATTCTTGCCATCATTCCACCCCCCATTATGCATCATCATTCACTTATCAGAGAGACCATTTGGCCTTTGGATTTTTGGGATTGGCTAATCTCACTTAGCATAATAGTCTCCAACATCATCCATTTACCTACAAATGCCATAATTTTATTCTTCTTTATGGCTGAGTAATATTCCATTGTGTATATATATACCACAGTTTCTTCATTCATCTATTGAAGGACATCTAGGTTGGTTCCACAATCTAGCTACTGTGAATTGAGCAGCTATGAACATTGATGTGGCTGCATCACTGTAGTAATCTGATTTTAAGTCCTTTGATTATAGGCCTAGGAGTGGGATAGCTGGGTCAAATGGTGGATCCATTCCAAGTTTTCTAAGGAATCTCCACTCTGCTTTCCAGAGTGGCTGCACCAACT
>JAJEJO010004778.1:105836-156084 GCA_020662805.1 Glaucomys volans
GATGTGTCCTTCTCTGGTTTTGGTATCAGGGTGATATTAGCTTCATAGAATGAGTTTGGAAGGGTTCCCTCCTCCTCTATTTCATGAAATACTTTGAGGAGTATTGGAATGAGCTCTTCTTTGAAGGTCTTGTAGAACTCGGCTGTGAATCCATCTGGTCCTGAACTTTTCTTTGTTGGTAGGATTTTGATGACTTCTTCCATTTCACTGCTTGAAATTGATCTATTTAAGTTGTGTATGTCCTCTAGATTCAGTTTGGGTGGCTCATATGCCTCTAGGGACCTGTTGATGTCTTTGAGGGTTTCTATTTTGTTGGAGTATAAATTTTCAAAGAATCTTCTTATTATGTTTTGTATTTCAATAGTGTCTGTTGTAATATTTCCATTTCCATCACAAATTTGAGTAATTTGGAGGTTCTCTCTCCTTCTCTTTGTTAGCATGGCTACGGGTTTATCAATTTTGTTTATTTTTTCAAAGAACCAACTTTTTGTTTTGTCAATTTTTTGAATTGTTTCTTTTGTTTCAATTTCATTGATTTCAGCTCTGATTTTGATTTTTCCTGTCTTTGTTTGTTGTTTTTCATTTCTTCCTCTTTGAATATATTGTTGAGAATGTTCTGGAGGGCAGGATTTCGCTTTGTGAATTCTTTAAGCTTTTGTTTATCATGGAAGGATTTTATTTCGTCATCAAATCTGAAGGTAAGTTTTGCTGGGTATAAGATTCTTGGTTGGCATCCATTTTCTTTCAGAGCTTGACATATGTTGTTCTAGGCCCTTCTTGCTTTTAGGGTCTGGGCTGAGAAATCTGCTGATATTCGTATTGGTTTCCCCCTGTAGGTAATCTGATGCTTTACTCTCGCAGCCTTTAAAATTCTTTCTTTGTTTTGTATGTTAGGTGTTTTCATTATAATGTGCCTTGGTGTGCATCTGTTTTAATTCTGTGTGTTTGGTGTCCTGTATGCCTCTTGTAATTGATTTTCCATCTCATTCATCATATTTGGGAAATTTTCTGATATTATTTCATTGAACAGATTATTCATACCCTTGGTTTGTATCTCTGTGCCTTCCTTAATCCAAACAAGTCTTAAATTTGGTCTTTTCATGATGTCCCATATGTCTTGGAGGTTTTGTTCATGATTCCTAACCATCTTCTCTGTTTGTTCGACTTTGTTTTCAAGATTAAATATTTTGTCTTCATTGTCTGAGCTTCTGTCTTCCAAGTGATCTATTCTGTTAATTATGCTTTCTATTGAGTTTTTAACTTGGTTGATTGTTTCCTTCATTTCCTTGTTTCCTTCAAGGATTTCTGTTTGTTTTTTTCTCAGAACTTCTATCTCTTTATTGAAATGATTTTTTGCTTCCTGCAATTGCTCTATTAGCTGATTATTCATAGCCTGAATCTGCTCTCTTGTCACATCATTCTCTTCTCAGATCATTTTAATTATGAACATTCTGAACTCCCTTTCTGTCATTCCTTCTACTGTGCTGTCTTTTGTTCTCTTGATATATCATCTAGGTTTGTTTGGGGCACTTTCTTCCCGTGTTTTCTCATGTTGCTCGTGTATCTTCCCCTCTAGTAGTGCAAATCAGAGGGATTGTAATTTCCCTGTAAAGACTTAACGTGTCCCTGCGTCCCTGCAGATTTCCAGTAACTCACCTGATGTTTGAGAGGTGCTTGATCAAGCGGTGACCCAAGAAAGCTGCTGTCCCACTACCTCCAGGTTGGGAATGATCAATGCTTCTGGGCAGAGGCAACCTGGTGTTGATAGACAATCAGATACAGCAAGGTGCTAGACCCCTGGCCAGGGTGTAGACTTGGGCACTAGAAGAAGTTGGGGTGGGGGCACAGAACTGTGCTCAGTGATGGAGACAATGGGCTTGAGAGCCCAGGCAGGCCTGAGCTTCTCACTGTGGGCTCAGTAGGTGGCAGGTGGTCACTCTCTACCAGGGAAGCTGTAAAATGGTGCCGAAGGGCCTAATCTCCCCGCTAGAGCTGGCAACTCCCTCCGTTCCAGGCCAGATCTCTCCAGGAGCCATAGCACCATGGCGCCAGAAGACCTGAGCTCAGCTCTGAGGACTCAGGCAGCCAAAGATGGTCGCTCTCTGCCAGGGAAGCTGTAAAATGGCGCTAAAGGGCCTAAACTCCCAGCTGGAGTTGGCGACTCCCTCCTTTGCAGGCCAGATCTCTCCTTCTGTAATTCTTATTGTAGAGGTCTTTTACCTCTTTGATTAGATTGATTTCCAAGTATTTTATTGTATTTGAGGCTATTGTGAATGGGGTAGTTTTCCTAATTTCTCTTTCAGAGGATCCATCACTTATGAATAAATATGCATTAGATTTATGAGCACTAACTTTATATCCTGCTACTTTACTGAATTCATTTATGAATTCCAGAAGTTTTCTGGTGCAACTTTTTGGCTCCTTTAAATATAGATTCATGTCATCAGCAAATAGGGATAGTCTGAGCTCTTCTTTTCCTCTTTGTATCCCTTTAATTTCTTTGGTCTGTCTAATTCCTCTGGCTAGAGGTTCAAGGATGATTTTGAATAGAAGTGGTGAAAGAGGGATCCCTGCCTTGTTCCAGTTGTCAGGGGGAATGCTTTCAATTTTTCTCCATTTAGAATGATGTTGGCTATAGGCTTAGCATAGATAGCCTTTACAATGTTAAGGAATGTTCCTACTATCCCTGTTTTCTCTAGTGTTTTGAGCATGATGGGGTGCTGTATTTATCAAATGCTTTTTCTGCAGCTATTGAAATAATCATGTGGTTCTTGACTTTAAGTCTGTTGATGTGTTGAATTACATTTATTGATTTCCAGATGTTGAACCAACCTTGCATCCCTGGGATGAAACCCACTTGGCCATGGTGCACTATCTTTTTAATATGCTTTTGTATGTGGTTTGCTAAAATTTTGCTAAGAATTTTTGCATCTATATTCATTAGGGATATTGGTCTAAAATTTTCTTTCCTTGATTTGTCTTTGTCTGATTTTGGTATCAGAGTGATATTAGCTTCACAGGATGAGTTTGGAAGGGTTCCTTCCTCTATTTCCTGGAATACTTTAAGGAGCATTGGAATGAGCTCTTCTTTGAAGGTCTTGTGAAACTTGACTTGGCTGTGAATCCATCTGATCTTGGATTTTTGTTGGCAGGATTTTGATGACTTCTTCTATTTCATTGCTTGAAATTGTTCTATTTAAATTGTGCATGTCCTCCCAATTCAGTTTCGGTGGCTCATATGCCTCTAGGAACCAGGTGATGTCTTCAAGATTTTCTATTTTTTTGGAGTATAAATTTTCAAAATAGCTAATAATTATGTTTTGTATTTCAATAGTGTCTGTTGTGATATTTCTGTTTTCATCATGAATTTTAGTAATTTGAGTTTTCTCTGTCTTTCTCTTTGTTAGTGTGGCTAAGGGTTTATCCATTTTGTTTATTTTTTCAAAGAACCAACTTTTTGTTTTGTCAATGTTATGAATTATCTCTTTTGTTTCTATTTCATTGATTTCTGCTCTGATTTTAATTGTTTCCTGTCTTCTATTACTTTTGGTGATGAACTGTTCCTCTTTTTCTAGGGCTTTGAGCTGTAATGTCAGGTCATTTTTTTGTTCACTTTTCATTCCTTTATTGAATGTGGTCCATGCAGTTACTTTTCCTCTTAGCACTGCTTTCATAGTATCCCAGAGATTTTGATCTGTTGTATCTTTTTTCTTGCTGACCTCTAAGAATTTTTTATTTACTCCCAATGTCTTCTGTAGTCCATGCATCATTCAGTAGCATATTATTTCATTTCCAGGAGTTGGAGTAGTTTCTGTTTTTTATCATTGATTTCTATTTTCATTCCATTATGGTCTGATAGAATACAAGGTAGTATCTCTATCTTTTTGTATTTACTAAGAGCAGCTTTGTGGAATAACATACGACCTATTTTAGAGAAGGATTCATGGGCTGCTGAGAAGAAAGTGTATTTACTTATTGATGGATGGAATATTCTAAAATGTCTATTAAGCCTAAGTTGGCAATTGTCTCATTGAGTTCTATGGTTTCTTTGTTCATTTTTCTCTTGGAAGATCTGTCCAATGGTGAGAGAGGTGTGTTAAAATCACCCGGTATTATAGTGATTTTGTCTATTTGGTTCTTGGAATTAAGAAGGATTTGATTGATGTTCATGGATGCACCATTGTTTGGGGATAAATATTTATGATTGTTATGTCTTGCTGATTTATGCTTCCTTTAAGCAGTATGAAATGTCCTTCTTTATCCCTTCTCAGTAATTTTGGTTTGAAGTCTGCTTTATCTGATATGAGGATGGAAACCCCTGCTTTTTTACTGAATCCGTGTGCATGGTATTTTTTTCCCCCATCCTTTAATCTTTAGTCTGTGGGTATCTTTTGCTATGAGATGTGTCTCTTGGAGGCAGCATATTGTTGGGTCTTTCTTTTTAATCCAATCTGCCAGTCTATGTCTTTTGATTTATGAGTTTAGGCCATTAACATTCAGGATTATTACTGATATATGATTTGTATTCCCAGTCATTTTGGCTTATTTTTGCTTTTTAACTTGACTTGGTTTCTCTTTTATTTGGCTATTCCTTTAGGATAGTTCTTCCCTATGCTGCTTTACCTTGTTGTTCTTCATTTCTTCCTCATGGAATATTTTGCTGAGGATTTTCTGTAGTGCTGGCTTTCTATTTGTAAATTCTTTTAGCTTTTGTTTATCATGGAAGGATTTTATTTCATCTTCAAATCTGAAGGCAAGTTTTGCTGGGTATAAAATTATTGGTTGGCATCTGTTTTCTTTCAGAGCTTGAAATTTGTTGTTCCAGGCCCTTCTTGCTTTTAGGGTTGGTTGAGAAATCTGCTGATAACTGTATTGGTTTCCCCCTGAATGTAATCTGATTTTTTTCTCTTGCAGACTTTAAAATTCTATCTTTATTTTGTATGTTAAGTACTTTCATTATTATGTGACTTGGTGTTTATCTGTTGTATTTTTGTACATTTGGTGTCCTGTAAGGCCTCTTGTATTTGATTTTCCATTTCATTCTTCAGATGTCGGAAATTTTCTGATATTATTTTATTGAATAGATTATTCATTCCTTTGGTTTGTATCTCTGCACCTTCCTCAATCCCAATATCTCTCAAATTCAGTGTTTTCATGATATCCCATAATTCTTGTAGGCTTTGTTTATGAGTTCTTACCATCTTCTCTGTTTGTTCAACTTTGTTTTCAAGATTAAATATTTTGTCTTCAATGTCTGATGTTCTATCCTCCAGGTGCATATGCTGTCTATTGAGTTTTTAATTTGGTTTTTTGTTTCCTTCATTTCAAGGATTTGTGTTTGGTTTATTTTCAACATCTCTATCTCTTTATTGAAATGATCTTCTGCTTTCTGCATCTGTTCTTTAAACTGTTGATTGGTGTGATCATTCATTTCCTGCATTTTCTCTCTCATCTCCTTGGAAGTAAGAGTAGAGAAAGAAAAGGTGCCAGGCATTGTGGCTTTCCTAGAAGTAGAACTCAGAACCCCCCCACCCCCCCCCCCCCCCCCCCCCCCCCCCCAAGTTTCCAAAACAGGAACACTCAGGGCTGACTTACCAGGTGCAGATGTCTCAGGGGTCTGTGCTAGGCTGAGTCTGATGTCTGTCTCTGTGCCCGCCTCTTGAATTGTTTTTAAAGCATGTGTCAATAAAGCACCTCAGGCTCTAGTAAACATGCAAATACTAAGAGGCCTATAAGTGTAAGATAGTCATTAGCCCTTTATGAGGTAATGAACAGAATGTATTAGGCTTCATTTCATGTCAGGTTTCAATGTGGTAAAATACAGATATCTCCTTTTCATTGAGAAATGTGCCATTATATTTATTTGCACATATTTAAAATAGTTTAAATTTAACAGTGCTGCTTGGTTTGATTACATTATGCAAATCCAGAACTTCAGCTGGTATTATTAATTCCCTTTGCAATGCCATTAAAATTCAAATTATTTGATCATTATCCTAACATAATAAATCCCTAAACCTAAATAGTCATTTTTGTTATGTTAATTAAGTGCTTTATAAATAGGATCGTGTTCTGGGTTTAAATTAGTGAAATAAATCACTTAGAGAAAAGATCCAAAATAGTGAAAGAAGACTGATGCATGGCCAACATGAGTATTTTGGGTGTTGGTTCTAAATTCATTGAGAATTAAACATTAAATACATATGTGCTATTTATCTGAATCAATAAAATGATCTTTCTTTGACAAAGCTCAGTTCCTATTACTCTTTGTCTTTACTTATCATACCACAATACAGTGAAAATCAACACCCCAATTTCTTATTGGGGTGTCCATTATCCAGTGACTTAAAATGGCTTCAATGCTGAAGTGTTTTTAGCACCCTGTGAAATTGAATGAGGCATTTATGGTCCTTAGGAGAAGGGTCTTACTGAGAATCTCAGCATCCTACGTTCAGACCGTTCTTATTAGTAGATTCTTTGCAAATTCTTTAGTCCTGATGAAGTAATGAGGAGAGGAAATGCATCTCATATACAAAACTTAAAAGCATGCTCTAAGACAATTTAAATGTCATCTGTTACCTACACATATGTTGCAGTATATTAAGAAATCAAAAGGAATCATAATTTAGTTGAAGGGATGGAAACTAAATTGGAAATGATTCTGAAGCACTCTCTAAAAATTATGTTTTTTCCACAATTAAAAGCATTTTCCTTCTGCCATGATCAAAAGCGGAATAAATCTATCATATACTAATAACACACTATAATTTTCTTATTAATCAGAAACAGCCTTTTACCACATTGTATAGATACATAATTACTAACAGAAGGAAGGAACAAATAAGACATGGAAAAGCTAAAAGCTTGGCTATAGAAGACAGTACACAACATGTCTTCTCTTGCTCATTCTTAATTTCTCCATAAAAGTATTTTTAAATTACCTCATCCTATATTGAACAAGTTCACCACAAATGATCTTATTTTTAGTATCTGGGAGTTGTTTGTTTCTGTACTCTGGTAAAACTAATTTTCAATGATTTAGTCCTGGGAAATTTGCTTCTGCATTTTTTTTTCTTTTTTGCTCTGGGAATTAAACCCAGGCACACAAAACCATTGATCCACATCCCCATCCCTTTTTATATTTTATTTTGAGATAGGGTCTTGCTAAGTTGCTTAGGGGCTCACTAAGTTGCTGAGGCTGCCTTTGAAATTGTGATCCTCCAGGGATCCTGAGTTACTCCGCATCCTGAAGTTGCTGGGATTACAGGCGTGCACCACCATGCCCAACTGCATTTATTTTTTTAAGTGTTGTTGATAATTGCCCTTTACCCTCAGTACATTCCATATGAAGTCACATAATTGAAATTTTTATTGGAAGATATTTCTTGACAAAATATCTTCTTAAAACTCTGAAACTCCTAGTTGTTTGTCTTAAATTTAAGGATGTTGAGTCAATGTGAAGCTCAATCACAAAAACTATCCTTCACATGTTAGGCAAAACTAGTGTCATGGATGTTCTTCCCTTCCCCATTCTGATGCCCCCTTCCTATTTTATTTATTAACCTAAGATATGCTTTCCATCGAATAGCTCTCTTTAAAATCTTTTTTTTTTGGAATAAATAAATATGAATAAACAAAATGGGAATAGATTTTTAATGAAAAGTAAATTAATTTAGCAGAAGAACACAATGGTCACATTCAAATTAAATCCAATGGAAGAAATAAGGAAAGAGGGAAAGAACAAAAACAAATGGCCAAACTCCTTTCTAAGAGCTCAGTAAACTCATGAAGGCTGAGAAGTTTCTGATGGCAGATGAAATGCACTTTCAGTCTTTGCTTCTTTTGGGGGGCATCGTCCAATATTTAGACTAGCCAAACTCTCTAAAATGTCACTTAACTTGAGGATTTTAATTTAACATAACATGAGACATAGTACATGAAGATGTTTGGTTTTTACAGCATATTTCCTCACACATACTCATTCACAATCAAAATCATATTGGAAGGTGAAATTGCCAAGTTTTCTTATTAAAAAAAAAAAAGCAGAGTTAAAGCATTGTACAAAGCAGATTCTAACAACTTAGATTAGCATCAAGAAAAAAACTTAGGTCAATACATGTATCTATTGCTCAAAAAAGCACTTTGTGCATAAAGTCCCATCCCTGACCTAAAGCCTCCCCATTATCAGTGGAAAAGCTCCTGAATTCTTTAGCTTGATATTTAACAAAGACTGAAATCACCAAGTTTCCAGTGTAGTCTTCTCTTCTCTCTTGCCATTCCATGCCCCCCTGGGCTCTGGAAACACTGCACTGTTCATTTCTCTAATCAACAGGTGTTGCATGCATATTGATCTGAATGCTTTCTCTATTGCCTTTGACTCTTCAGGGAATGTTCACCTCTGGGGAACTGTGGCCCTTCTTTGGATAAGTGGGAATCTGACCTACCCACAAAAGTCTTTAACAAAGGCTCAAGCTTCCTTCACTTACAGAGGAAAAAGGTGTCAGATGCTTGATCTTCTCTTCCTTCGAGCATGAATATTACACTCATAATAGTCTCTGATGTTTTAAAATCTACATTTTAAGTCTAGAATCTATAGAATTTTATCTTGGGCAAATTATTTAACAACTCTATGCCATAGTTTCTTTCTCTGGAAAAGGGTACAATAATGTCATCTATTGTATAGCAATGTTATAATGATCAAATATGTATGTGTATGTATGTATGCTTAGACCTATAATTAACAGCTCCAGGAGAGTAAATGTTTGGTAGGTGTTAGCCCTATGTCCAGTGATTTACCTAATCTGGTATCTGTCCTTTGCCACTTGTGACACCAACAAACCCTCTCCTCATAAGTTCTCATTCTGTAATTCTGCTCTTGGGGAAGTGGTTATTGCCTCAAAAGTTGATATTCTTGTGGTATAGCATTGATTAGATAGATTTTTGGGAGCTATTGTTAATTTAGGAACCACTGTTTCATGAAATTTCAGGATTTATGCTCCAAAGTATTGATGCAAAACTTCACTTTTAAAACACTGATTTTATTAGGATGCTGAATCTGATGTGCTTGGAGGTGAAAGATAGATGGCTACCTAATTACAGACTGCAAGTAAAGCTTGGCTGAAATATAACTGTGTTTCTCTCTGAAATGAGGTGGAAGTTATGCAAAAGGAAAACAGTGTCGAACAAAATAATCTTCAAAGTGCTCTAAATGTTCTCACAAACCTCATTCCTTCCATTAAATAACTTTCAAAGCAATTTGAATTTCATAAGAAATTATTGCGGAAGTTGTTTGTAAGAAAGGCCATTTTATTCTAGACACAAATCATATAAAAGCATTATTGCCATAAAAAAGAATTGTTTTTTCAAAAGACAAAATTTGAAAAGAGCTGTCATTTCTACTATATTATATGAAAAAGCATATGTTAAACAAAATTAAAGTGATAACTGACTTTTTGACAAATTTATGAATATAAAAGTTATTTTTCATTCTGAGCAACTAATTTGGAAACACTTTGGATCCAAGTTACTATAATTATAGGACATTCTGTGAAGAGCAATTGTAAAAGAGCAAATAGTAATTTACGTGTTCCTCCTTATTTTACATCAACCCTTAGTTAAATATATTCAATGACTTCCAAACAAGTTTTTCCCAATTCTAAATTTAAATCTTGGTGCTCTGACAATGTTGCAATCTGGTAACATTTACTGGATTGTCTGAGATGCCATGGATATATTATTTACCACACACACACACACAAAAACCATTGGCACTACCATCATTACATGATTATATAACCATAATAGGGATTTGCTTTTATTTCAATTAAAAAATTTAAGTTGGATCTCAAATCATTGAAATTTACATCAAGTTAGTTCCGAATTATTTTAAGGAAAACCAATGTATTGAAACGGAAAATCATTAATTTCTTGTGGTAAATAACTACTGCAAGCAGATTCACACTACTATTAGTTCTCATTAGCCTTTTTGCTTAAAATTTTCTCTCAGTATCAATATAAATTATCAAGCTGATTTTTTTCTTTATCCAGAAATATCTATAAGTGAGATGGTATAATCTGGGAATTTTTAACCTCAGTGTTAGTAATTATTTTTGAAAGTTATTACTCTCCACTTGAAAGTGTCCAGCATAAACTTTGAACCAGAAACACTGTAAAAATAAATATATACTCTCTGAAACAAAGGCTAAGTCTTTAGTATACAATGTAGATATATGAATGTAATTTTCATTAACAATTATTTAATACAACTATTTCCCAAAATTATCAGGGGAAGGAAAAAAATATCTATGGAATATCTAGTGCTTTGGGGAATTTTTATATATGTTATGTTATTTGAACATTATCAAAGTCCTAAGAATTCGAGATTGCCCTTGGTTCACCAAGAAAGAGAGCAATCCAGGAAGAATGGGGTGGGGGGAGAGAGAAAGAGAGAGAGAGAGAGAGAAGATACAAAAAGGGCTGTGGGGTCATAGCTCAGCGGTAGATTGCTTACTGCTTGGCTAGCATGCACAAGGTCCTGGGTTTGATCTGGTAACTCAGAAAATGGAAGGAAGGAAGGAAGGAAGGAAGGAAGGAAGGAAGGAAGGAAGGAAGGAAAGGAGGGAGGGAGAAAGGGAAGGATGGAGGAGAGAGAGAAAAAGTTAAAAAGTTGAGATTGCTAAAGATTCACAACTATTCTGTTACACTATTTGGTAGAGCTAATAATGCCTCAGCATCTGTCTCAATGGAAATCCAAAATCATATTCTCTATTTCATTTCATTTTCAAAGTAGAGAAAGCATATGTTACTTAGCACTCTTGATACACTGCCTTGTGTGAATTGCCCTTGATCTATCTACCTAAGCACAGCATAAGAAAAGCCTATGGAGGTAATATAAGTAATGTCATCCACAAGAAACCCTCCAAGTGGATGAATTCCATAAATTCTAACATAAAAACGAGACTCTAATGAAGAAAAAACTAAGTTTTGTTTGCTTTTATCATTCTTTTAATCAATCACATGATTAACAGTATCCTTGTTTTCCTATTCATCCAGTTCTTAATTTAAACATATTCTTAGTATTCTTCTTTCTACCTATTTAAATTCCAAATCAAGAGGAAATTATTTCAAGATGATAGAGATCCAAAAGAAGATGAAAAAGTCACTCTTGATGATGTAGTACTGTTGAAAAGGTAATGTTCGCTTTCATTCTGGAATGGAAAAGTAGGCATTGCTTTTTGTAGTAAACTATCTCCTACACTGGTCTGCTTCCTCAGGTCTTAGCCCAAAGCTGAGAGACTATGCCAATCTGGCAGATGAATAGTAGCCTCTCTGGATTAATGATGATGAAGATGACGATACTTGGCTTTTACTGGTTACAGCATCACCATTTGAGATCAGGCTTTTCTAAGGTAATCATTTAAGACAAATCATATACCAAGAGAAAAGGTAAGCAAAGGGAGCATATCAAGCCACTCCCATTAATTCCAAACAAGAAATATATGAATAACAAAATTATACCAGTGCTTATCCATGTACTCTGTCAAATTGAGTTTAGGGATTTGGGGATTACCTTTTTAAAGTGTTGTATCACCTCTGGTGACCTTGGAAGGGTGAGAAAGAAAGGCAAAACTGGTCTGGTACTTTCTTCTGGACCAAAAAAAAATAAAAAGGCAAAGAGGCATGCTGCATGCCAAGGAGGAAAGTGGGCATACACACATGCCCACCAGTCTAGTCTTTAGTGACCTCTGCCATGCTAGGGTGAATTCATACAGCATGGCAGACTGCTGGTTTTGACTCCCAGAAATCTGTCAGTCAATACAAAAGCAGCACATTCATCTTATTCAAAAATTATCCAGAAGCTTGAAGAATTTTCACTAAGCTTCCCAAATATTTTAGCAAATTTCAATGGCCAGTTATCATCGTAAGGTTCATCCAGGAGGTATGTCCAGACAAAAGACACATTGGAATTGAGAATACTGTAGTAAAATAGCATGAGTTAAAGAGATGATGACCTTATTCAAGGAAATTCAAAATCATGCATGGTTACTTTCCAGATGTCTTCCTTGTATATTTTTTTGCTCTCAGTGTGTCATTATCTTAATGAGACACAAACAATTGCAGTGTAGTATAAAAATGTTTAGAAGAACAGAGATCTAAAGAAACCTCAGAGTGGGTATCAAGGCACACTTAACAGAGAGGTATTGACTGTATGAGATAAACTAGGAAGAGAGCACAGAATATGTTCTTCAGAGGAAGCAGTGTGGGCAAAGTCCCTTTAGCAAGTGCAAAATGTGGCTGGCACACTGCAGTTGAAGAAGAGTGCTTGGACATGAGTTCAGAAAGGTGAGCTGAGGTGAGTCATTTAGGCTACTTAAAGTCATCAGAATTTAATCTGGAAAAATAGAAAAGAGTCACTGAAGCATTTCAAGCAGAGGAGGATTTTGCATTAGAAATATCACATTGGCTAATAGGTTGAGGTTGGATTGGAGGTAAAAATACTGGAAGCCAGCTAGGAAAATATTATAGTGTTCCCAACTCTGCTAGCAGTCTGCCCAGAGAGAAATGAGATAGATGCATCCAGACTACTGTGTACATAGAAACATTTTCAAAGTCCCAATAATTTTCTATTAACCACATGAAGAAAAAATGAAAAGAACAGGTGACACTAATTTTAATGATACATTTTATGTAATCAAATATATCCAAAATATTATCATTTTAATGTATTCATAATACTAAAAGTATGAATAAGATTTTGCATTCCTTTTTTCATCAAAATCTGTCATCTATTTTACAGTTGGACCACCCTTCAACTTCTACATTAAATATCTTCATATTCACTTCATCTTCATTTACATCTGTCTTGACTTATCTAGAACTTCCTTTTGGTTTAAATTTTGTGAAAGTTATGGTTCAAAAGGTACATTAACAAATGTAAACTATTTTGAACATATTTTAAAGTTTTCTAATAACTAGGTGAGTATTTGTTTATAATTTAAATTTAAGTAAGTAAATTGAAATATCAGTTCCTTAGTCACACTAGTCATGTGACTCCTGTTTACTTATTTGGAGCACACGAACTCTAGAAGGTAGAATTGGCAGCTCCTGGCAAAGCTAAGGGTATTGAGTTAAGAAAGAGGAACTGATAAACTCCCAGGTTGTTTGATTGGACAAGAGATTGTTTATAGTTCTGAGGGAAGAAATAGAATAAAAAACATACCTTTTTCTCATACCTTCATTAAATTGAATATTGTCTGAACTAATTCTCTGTATTTGGATGAATCTCTTACAGTCTCCATCTCAGTCTTGAACCATATATTTTCAGTAGTAAGATCTGTGAGCATGTGTATGAGTGTGTGTGTGTGTGTGTGTGTGTGTGTGTGTGTGAGTGTGTGTGTATCTGCATGGTGTCTGTTGAGAGAGCAGTAATTCTCAACGTCACACTCCACCTCCATCCCCACCATATACAATTCTCCAGTTTTATGGATTTATATCACTGTATAAAAACAAAGACTTAATTATACCAAGCAACTAAAATGACACCACCTTATCATTTTGGTAACAGAGAAAGGACCATTGGGCATGATTAAATATTTAATACAGTCCATAGAAGGATTTGCATTTTTGTTTCAAGAAATATTTCTAAAAGTTTGATAATACGAGTTTTATTTTTGCTTCTAAGGACAAACAAAATAGGATTTCTTTCTTACATAAGCGATAGAGAGATCTCAAATTCTTTATGCATGGGAAAACATATTTTTGAACGGGGTAAAGCCTACTGAATATGCTTGCATCATATTTTATATTAACATTTGTGTTCTAGAAGCAGTAAAATTTTCTTTTTAGTATAATGGATTTAAGATTAAAGATGTTTAATTTAGAATTACATGTTTTGCTAATGTCATAAATATGTGAAAAACTTAAATCATTATTAATTTCTATTCTGAGAAGTTTCCAAAAGAAATATATATAAACAGTCTCATATCTTTTTAAACCATTCACCACTTTAATTTAAAAAATAGAAAAGTTGGACTTTGAAAATTGCAAATAGGTTTATTTTTTTCTAGGTAGATTTTTGGAATAAAAGATTAATCCGTTGGTTTTCTACCATTAAAAAAATACATAAAGGATTGGTAAAACATACTGTTCACCACAACCAGAACAGTCAGAAGTACGTTAGGATTAATTTTGACCCCGATGTTATAGTTGCTATTTTCCTGAGTACTGTAAACACATTACTCAGTCCTTAAAACAACCCTGTGAGGCAGGTTCTTTCATTATCATCATCATGATCATCATTTTTGCTTTGGATACAAGGAAATTGAAAAAAAAAATGAAGGTGAGAATCAAAGGAAAGCCCCCACAGCCCATAGAATCCAGATCTCAGGTCTGTCCTCTCATACTGGGGCCAGAGTTTAGCACCTTTCACCTCTAAGTGGTGTTTCTCCTTTGTCCTGGGGCTAGATTTTGAAATTGATACATTTCCACTGAGTTATTTTTTACTTGAATGGCCACATTTGAAGCATGCTAGTGTCTAGATGACGATCTTATACAGCACATCATAGGACTTCTATGAACATTTAGAATCCAATTATTCTTGATTCTGCCAGGTTAGACATTTTAATTGGGCTTTCTTTCTTTCTTTCTTTCTTTCTTTCTTTCTTTCTTTCTTTCTTTCTTTCTTTTTTAAAGAAAGAAAGTTTGCTGGTGTTTTCCCTCATCTCCAGTAATGTCTTTGGTTGCTAATACCCAATCATCCAAGGTGCTGCTTCTAAATGGGGCAAGAGCTTGCCCGAATTCCTTTTTGCATCCCTCCCAGATAAGGTCCCTTGCTAACGCTTCAGCAGCCTCAGGGTTATCTACCCTCCTATCCACAGCTTCCCGGACCCTCAGGAGGAATGTAAGGAATGGCTCTTGAGGACCTTGAACTAGGTTTGCTAATTTTTGTCCTTTTCCTTTTATATCTCCTACCCTCTTGAAGGCTCGCATTGCAATGATTCTCACTTGATCAAAATAGATGGGAGGTCCTGCTGCCTGCACTGCCGGGCTTATGAAGGGGCCTGAGCCATGAAGGGCTTCAGCTGGTAATTGTACATATGGTCGCTGACCTGATGTTAAATTTCTTTCAGCTTGGTCTAGGCAGCCTTCATGGAAAGCGGCATTCCACAGTAAAAGTTGTTCTGGAGATAAAACAGCTTTAGCTAAGTCCCTGAAATCAGTGGGGCACATTAGCAGCACAGGCTGATTTTCTGGCAATTGCGTGGCATAAGGAAAGCTCAAGCCATCCTCTCTCACCACCTTGCGAAGCTGCTGTATGGTTTCAGTCTCAACTGGATACCAGGACATGGTCTGGTGGGTGTTGGATTAACATTAACAGGAAAAACTTGTGGGGTTTTTTGGGTGTTGTTTGGAACACTGTTCCTTTGTAGCCAAAATTTTTATCCCATTGTTCGCAGAGGATCCCATAGGCCTCCAGCCATGGAGAGGTGGGCGACTCTGCTACGGGATTGGAGAATTCTATGCTTTGATAAGGTGGCAAGGAGGGATCAGGGGGAGCAGTCGCCCCCTGTGGTGTAGGCACAAAGGCCAACTGCTTCACTTCCTCCTGTGACACCACAGCCTCCTCCTCCTGCTCTTTACTGACGCCATGTTGTGGCGCACTTTCCGTTCCTACATCTTTTTGGACCCCTTCTTTTTCAAGAGACAAGTCCTCCAGCTGGGCAGCCAAGGCCCGGGGGGGGGTCCCTCTACCACAGGAGGTGATCCAACCCCCTGCAAGCAACCCAGAAAGGCTGATATCACTGGATAGAAAGTACACGGAGGTTGGTCCCCCCTTTGTGCTTCCCATTTTTGTGCCTGCCATAATACTTGTCGCCAGCATTCAGTGTACCATATACTATCAGAATTCCTCCATGGGCAAAGACTTATTACTAGTTCCCAAATGTGACTAAGTTCTTTATCATCTACCTTTATTTGCCTACTGCACAGCAAGGCCTGCAGACTGGCCACTTGGCTTGTCCGCAAAGCTGAGGGTGAATTACCCACGTAGCTTATGTTGTGCAGGTCACTCACCCGGGATTACCTCACCCTCTGCTGGAGTGAGGAAGATGAGTGCAGGTCACTCACCTGACTTGGGCTTACCTTACCCTCTCGCAGGGGTTCCTGTTCCTGCGCCAGAATGTTGTAAAGTGGAAAAGGAGCGGCCTGTGGGGGCAAGGAGGGTGAGTGCGACGGCGCTAACACCACGCCGGGAACTCGGGTTCTGAAGACCAGGCTCGGTTTAATGCGGACCAAGCAAGCTTAAGTAGCAGATATTCACTAATTACAATTACCAACAGCTGTTAACACCCCCTGCCACGCTCCCGAGCATGCTCCTGCTAGCCTCATGATTGGCCCGTGATCAGGCCAATTACGGGAAGAGAAAGCACCTGAGCTCTGTATCCTCAGGCACTCCTACAAAAGTTGGTTTACATTACAGAGTCAGAAACCTGTAGAGTGCCCAACACCTAGAAAAGAGAATTAAGGTTTAAAATTTTCATGATAGAACACATATTTTTCTTTTTAACAAGGTCAACACTCTGTTCTTACTTGGAGATCAAAACTGACAAAAACAAGCAAAAAAAGATGCATGAAACAAAATAAGAAAGATGATCTTGACAGTGGTTGACTTGAAAAAAACATGAAGAGCTTGAGTTCACCAGAGAGCCCAGCAACCAAACCTGCCATTGTAATGACACCACCACTGCAACCACAGTGTTGGCAAATCCTTCTGCCAACACAACGCCTGCATATTTCCACATTGCTTTAGAAGAAAATTAGGGTTCAAATCAACTAAGATACTCACATTTTTTATTTAGCACTACTGAGATCACATCTAGAATATGGAATGCATTTCTAGACATCATGATTTGGGACCAAGTAGAGAGAATTCAGAATAAAAAAAAAGAAAGAAAGTGTGTGTTGGGATCCAGCATTATGCCATAAAAAAATGGTAGCAAAACTACAGAAAGACTTAATTGAAAACATAATAGAATTTTTCAATACTGGGATGTGTGGGGAGGTCATCAAGTGCAGGAAAGAATAGACTTGTTCTAATATTTCAAACATAAAATAAAAGACAATGGGTAGTGGATGCAGCAAGGTGTACAACATTCAAGTTCAGAAATATAAATGCTTATCTTGGAAAGAAAGGAGCTCTCCATCCCCTGAAGTAAGCAAGCAGAGAATAAGTGTCAGTTCTATTTTTGTGGAACTCTCTATATAGAGAAGGAGTTGGGATTAAATGACCATCTAGTGACCCTCCCAATTTAAGATTCTATTAAAAAACTCTTTTATATCACATCTCTTTTATTTGGTATCTGAAATTTCATCAATGTGACTCCAGCTTAATTAAGCAAACTAAATATTTTTAATTTAATATCTTTTTAATCAATAATTTTTAAAAATCAAGCTCATACTATAGAGAAAAAATAAGTGAAATAATAACTGTTCAAATACACTTCTGTCTACAACTAAGATTTAGTGAAAAATCTCCAAATTTATTTTTCAAATCACAACATACAAGGTGAATAAATTGGTATAAAAAAAGTCAATTAAGGGGTCTTAAGCATACTTTTGGACATCTGAGGAGTTTGTCATTACTCAGAAAATCTAATTCATTAAAACATTTGACTCTTCATGCTCAGCAAGGATTTGCACTGGACCAGGACTAAACACTCTTTGCAACACATCATTGAAAACAGACCCTGTAAGAATTTGTATCTCTCAATGTAGGAAGATAATTGCAGATTCAAACAGAGGAGTCAGGCTGTTGCAGAACATTACTGTTTTCAAAGTACACACTTGAATAAAGTTATTTGCATAAGTTATTTGAATTAAGACAAGTTCTTATTTAATTTTTGTTATGAAAGATTTTGCTGGATTGATCTTTGCTAAAGGGACTAAAGACTCTGTAAACAAATGCCAGCTAAGCACATTATTTCACAGGCAAATATTAAGCTGAATCTACACCTCAGACTCACATGTAACACATGAGGTATTAAAGAAAGCTTAGAGCTGAAGGAGGGGAGACACCAAAAGTTTTTCTCAGAATTTGGAAGGTGACTTTTTCAGAATTCAGCTCTGATATAGTTTACTTTCTCCATTACTTACTTTCTCCTATATCTTAATGAAATGGAAGAGATAGGACATTTTTCCTGAAACAAGGATCAATATTAGTTAACTAAATAATTCCAAACCTGACTTTGATCATGTCAACATTTTAAAAATTGCCATCACTGCAAAGAATGCCACATGTTGTTATTCCCACATTCAAGTTCAAACCCAAGTTAGAGATATATGTTTTCAATGGCTCTGAAAAGCTTGCAGAGTGTTCAAGTTTTTGCTAAATGGTCAGTCACTTTGCTAAATGGCTTGGTGATGATGTCCGAGACACATACAATTATTTCCATAGGTGAAGACACTGCACCCCAGACATTTCAATATTAATCAAGTCACTATGATCTTCTTTTGTCTTTAATTCTATGTCTCTGAACAATGCCTAGATGAATCCAGGATGAGCTATTATAAACAACAAATTGCAAAAGGTCCTATAACACCTGGTGAAGAAAGCGTTTCATTCCTTCATTCCTCCTCCTACTTCTCCTTTCTCCCTTTCCTCTCCCCTCTCAGGTTCTTCTTACTCTGTTAATTCTCCCTCTCTTTCTTTTTATTTAAGAAAATACGTGCTGCGAAAAGTTAAATATCAAAATATTTGCTTTTTATAGAAATATTTTCTGGCACCACTCATAAAACATTCTTGTGAAGATGTAATGTTAAATGCAGACCAACTACCAGAAGCAAACAAAAAATGTTATACCTTATTTAAGATCCAATTTGATCAGATAACATATTCCTTATGTATGCAACTTGAATAGTTTAATGAAAAACTATGTTTAATATATAAATCTAAAAATAATTTCAAAATTGCTTCTGATTTAAATTTTCCTAATTTTAAAAGTTTATCTGGTTTGAAAACCATAATCGCTTTAAAGATCTGTCATAAATTCTTGTTCCATACCTCAATATGTTGTTTCCATGTATATGTATGCGCATGCATGGATGTCTCTGTGAATTTCAACAAATATTTAGTAATAAAAATTCCTGATTGATAATAGGGGTTCTAAGCCTATCTAATCACATTTTGATAATTTTTTTAAATACCCAATACATTTACTAGAGATGTGTGAAAATGAATGATCCCTAATTAAATATGTCTACATGCCATTGTTTACTATACTGTGGCAAAACAGTTAAAGATTGGGAACAGAGCAAGGAGGGAGAAGGAGCCACAACCATTTGAAATACTTCACTCAGAACTCATCCAACTGGGATCCTTCTCAGTTTTCCTTTGGGGTTGTTCCATGGAAGGAAAAGGGGAAAAAAGCAAAATTCTGTCAGAGCAAAGTTTATGTGTGAGGAAGGCCTGTCCTGCCAAAAAAGTCACAGACCAATGCCGCCTTGATTCCCATTTTAACGACCTATGCAGTGTTCCCTTTTAAATACCATTCCAAGGAATGGTAGAGAAGAATGAGGAGAAGAAACCCAGAGCACAGGAAGGACATTTTCTGTTTTTATTTTTAATTTTTTTGTTTACTAACAATTGATACTAAAATTTTCTCAGTCAGCACGTGTGATAGCCTTTCTCATAACTCCATTTTCCTTCCAGTTTTCAGTAACCATACTCCAGGGGCTGCCAACCAACTTGAAATTACCCTACTGCTAAGAGGGAATAATGGGACACTGGCCGTGAATGTGTCTCCTTTCATCAGTCCAGAATGAGGAATGGCATACTTATCATTTAGTGACTGAGAGGCTCATTGAGACTAATCCTTAAATCAGGAAGTGACTGAAGGTAGAAACAATTTCAACAGTCTGTATGGAGGTTATGAGTAGTTAATTCAATAAAGTTATATCCAAACAGGGTTTCATATTTCCAAATAAAAAATATTAGACAGGTCTGCTTTTTAATCAATTAATGCATAGGTAAGAAAAAAATTATATCTGTTTTAGCATTCACATATCATTTTATCAATGGTTATATAGCTAAAAAATAGACCCTTGTGTTTGAAAATATGCAATAATGCAGAAGAAATTCTCATGGGACTAAGCAAAAATCATAGCCTTTTTCTGACTTCTATGCCACTTATTTTCCAACTTGATTTTACAACACCAAACACTATAGTACTTTCAAAAGATATGAAATGCTTCCAAAACATTAAAAATAAAATAGTATTTAATTATCTTAATTTTTAAACACAAAACAAAACATGACATCTGGAATGTTTAGGAGATGGTGAATGTGGGAGAAGGATGGTAGTGTATCCAAGCAACTGTGAGTGACATCTGGGTCTAAGATGGGCAATGTCTGCCAAGAGGGACATAAGACAAGGGGGCCTTAAGTTTCCCCAGGCTAACTTCAATCTGAAAAATGGAAGAAAACCATGCCATTACCACCCAAAGAAATTGCTTTGATAATACAGTAATTCTTTTTAATGTGTAAAAGATACATTTAGCGCAAACACAAAATAAAATAGAGGTGTAATTACAAATGCTTGTAATTACAGGTCACTTTTGGCTTCCCTGAAATACACAACTACCCTGTGGGTGCTGAAGGCAAGTCATGGAGTTCTTTGTGGGTGGTATCGCAAGTAATTTTGAATAGAATGACAGAATTTTCTGCATCTTAATTTTTTAAAGATGAATGTACTTTTAGGAACAGCCTTACACTATGGCAGAGAAAGTTGATGGTTATGCAGTATGGGTTCAAAGACATCTACCAACTTATCCAAAAATATTTCTGCCACCAACCTGTGGTGTTACCCGAGAATTTCACACCATTCCTTTGGGAAATTATCTCTAAAATGTGCAACATATTACTGAAAAATGCAAACGTACTACCCAAAGCCATTCCATATTAATCCATTATTACCTATTATCGTATTGACAGGAACTAGGTTGTTGGCCATGTAAGACAATTTAAGCTGAAGCTGAAAGAATTGGGGTTCAGGAACAAAGGAAGCTGGGAGGAGAAAGACACAGATTGCAGAAGAGTCCGGGGGGCAGCAAGTGTTGCCATCCAGAAGGATGAGAAGGACAAGGGCACATAACCAGGTAAGGGAGGGATGGTACAAGTTTGCCACTGCAAAATTTCTTTGTATCTGGGGCTACATTCCCAAATTAAAAAGAGTCGTGTTCCTCTTTATAAACTCCAAAGCACTTTGCATTTTACACCCATATGACAGGTAACCTACACTTCCTTGTCCTATTGATGATTATGTGCCTGTTTGCTCTCTGCCCACATTCTGTCCTTAAAATCTCAATATTCTGACTCCTATCAGGAGGCCTTGTACCTAAGCTAAGTGCTGTACTGATACATACAGGAGTGAAATGAAATGTAACATTGTGGCAAATATGGAATTACCTCTACTCTTTTTCAGATACTTCAGGCAGAGGTTTAAATTTGTGAGCAAATCACTTCCCTGGCTAACGCACATGCTGTGCATTCCTAGGTCATTATTACTTGGTCCACTTAGATTTTGTTGTTTGTTTGTTTTGTTTTACATCTCTCTCACTGATTGAACATTGTATATTGGCGTAAATGAGACCCACACTTGTCATTTTAATATCTATTATATCATTTTTCATACCATCTTCACTATCTTTTCCCTCTTACTCTGCCTCCCATCAGAGACCCTAAATCACCTCACCATCTCTGACTATGTCTGGTATAGGATACCGGTGACACATGAAAGAATGTGTAAAGAATGAGAGAAAAAGAAGGAAGTATGGAAGGAAGGGAAGGAAGAAAGGAAAGGAGAAAAGAGGGGTGGGGGCAATAAGAAATGCATTTCCAGTCATGTTATTTTTCCCTATAAGTGAAGTTATACATAAATAAGAGATGCACAGGTTAAGGGCATTTTTGCTGATTGGACATTTAGTAAGAAGGGGTTGTACACTTGGGGAGTTGCTTTGTTGAGTTGAGGAAGCTGGTGGCAACAGTATAGTTTTAGGGTCATGCCAGCAGTTTTATGTCTCTTTCATCTCATTATCATTCTTCCAGAATGGAATTCTTTATATAATTATATCATGCCAACTGACACTCTTTGTAAGTTAAACAAGTTTAAATATTAATATGCCCTAGTCCTGGGCATCCTAGAGTTATATTTCACAAAAGTCATCATTTATGCTGCTCAGATAATGTTAGACCACCTCAAATTCTGCCTTTAAGTACATCATGTCTTTTGGAGATATTGTTGAGAAATTGTTTATTTTGTCAAGGTCCTTGATTTCATGGGTCATTTGCCATGCATGCAGCTACTATACAAAAACTGCCCAGGCAGTAACTTTTCTGAACAGATCTCAGGGACAGCCTCATTGTTGCTTGGTCTTTTATGGCAGCACCCTTTCACTTGCTCTTTAATGCACAGCCTGGAAGACTACATTCTGATGATGGGGGCCATCGAGCTTCTGTTCACAGGGCCACTTTTGTCAAAACATTTTTTGCCAATAGCACACAGAGGTATATATGTAAGATAAAGTCTGGGTCAGATGAAGTCTTTATCTTATTCAATTTTTCTATTCCCCAGTACACAAAGCTTGTGTATCACAGACATTTGACAAATGTTGCATAAGTGTGCTTGCCATTGTGAGTAAACCTAAACCTGCAGATGTTTTTTTCCTGGGCAATCTGAGAGAGTTAACAAGCCTAGACTTCTAGTTATATTTGGAAACTTTTCATGAAATGGGAACTGATAGTTCACAAGTCAACACTAGAAGTTTCTTAGTTTGAAATCTGTAAGAAGGAATTCTGAGAATCCAGAAGAATGTTAGAATTATGAGGTGAACTGAAAGTTCCTGATGTTTGTGAAAAGTGTGTTATGGTTTTTGGAGACCCTGTGAGCCCATCAGAGCCATGAAATGATTGAGAGGCATAAGATGGAGATAGAAAGAAATGTGGAGCACATTTTTCAACATGATCTTGGCTCTAGTTAGGTTTGGAGAAGTACAGTTTCATCATTTATAGAACCTGTACTGCCTGGTCCCTACATCTTAAAATACTGAGAGAAATGAAATTACAACAGGAAAATAAACAAATAAATAAAAAGGTCTAAGTTTCCTAGGAAAAGAGTTAAACTCTGGTAAACTTTTAAAAATATTCCTCTGAAATTTTACAAGATTTATGCAAGTGTAGAAAGAATGCTCCCACCTTGGCAGCAAAGATTCATGTGATGATTCAGCAGTTTCTTGGCTCCAGTAAAACCAACACTTTATAGCTTTCCACAGTGCTCGTGCTTATAATGCATAAAAAGCAGGAAAATAATTGCAGTATACTATAATTATAAAGGAATGAAAATTTTTCTTCTCTCATTTCTTGGGAGATGTGAAGTCTCTTGGAGCTGGACACAGGGGAATTCTGTTGAAGGAAATAGGCTTCTCAGAAATTCTCATGGCATTTCAGTTATTAGCAAATAATTTGAGTGAAGTACTTTTCTATTATTCAACCTGTAAAACTATAGTCACTCCCTGCCTCTTAATTACTAGTCCAACAAATAAAGATCTTGTCAAGATATGATTTAAAAATGGGCAGTCTGATTTTGCATCTAGGACCATCAAAGGACAATGATTGCCACAAGAAGAAAATTTGCCTAATGGTTTATATATGCCTTGAAGAACCCCAAATCAGAAGTCATTACTCCTGAAAGTATATTCCAGGTATCCCCTTAGTGACAAATTTGGTAAAGAGCTTAGACAGCATCCCTAAGAGTAAGTCATGATTTTTGGAGAGCTCTCAGAAGATACTTTGAAAGAAATAGATCATGAATTTGGGCAAGATTTGGGGATATGTGATATTGCTTCTGAAAATACTTAGATGAAAGCAATGTCTTATTTACTTCCATGAAGCTCATAAATTCTCCACCCTCAGTAACTCAAAATAATTTCATAATGTGGACATATACACACATACGAGTAGAGATACAGAAGATGAAAAAAGGGAAACAAGAAACATTGCACACCCTAAATACAATCAAAATTTTCTGTGGACAAAGTTATTAGTAGTTGTTAGTGTGAAAGTACAACAAAATACCTGAGGAAAACATAAAAAGTATTCAAGCAAACCAAACATACAAAAGTAAAATGTTAAGAAAAGTATTCTAACATTCAAAACATACAAAAGTAAAATGTTGAGATTAAAAGAAACTCTCCTATATCAGCATATCTAAGTAAAGACTAGCATGCTTTTCAAAGTTTAATAGTTTCACCATCCTCATGGTATATAAAAGATTACTATTTATACAAAAGCAACAAATACGTCTGGTATACTTTCCTATGTTCATACATGAGTACACAATCAGTGTAACTCCATATCATGCATAACCAGAAGAATGGGAAATTATACTCCATGTATGTATAATATGCCAAAATACACACCACTGTCATGGGCATCTAAAAAGAACAAATAATAACAAAACGTATAACACTTGGGACTACTCTTGATCAAAACTAAAATATAAAAAGAATAGCACCAACCTTTTCTAATAAGGTCAAGTAAATATTAAATTTGACAGGAAGAGTAGTTAATATAAACATGTCAATTCTTCCCAAGGTAATTTATTGAATTTATGAAATGCAATTCAAAGAACAAAGGGAGGAGCAAATTTTGAGCTACTACGAATTTTTTAAAAGTAATTACTTTATCCTGTTTCTGCTACTACCAAGTGTAATATAATGGTGATTAAAAAAAATAGATCTTGTAGAAATAGAACTAAGGCAATATAAAATGAACAGACTAAATAGAGCAGAATTATTATAGAGAATATAGCCTATTATAGAGAATATGATGATATAATAATAATCATAAAGGCAAGATCACAAGTAGATGAGGAAAAAGAATTATTCATTAAGTGGTGCTGGAAAGTTGATGCATTATTTGAGAAAAACAGAATATAAAAAATTAAAATTTATTATTTATTTTTCTTGCATAACACCATATTTTATAATAGTATAGCAGGCTGTATTTTGATAGAGCATTTGATTCATTAAATCCTAAAATAAAATTTTAAAAACAAAATAGTTTTGCTGCATAAGTACAGACAATGAAATTGCCCTTTGATTTATGAACAATAGCAACAACAAAAATCTCTTTTTGCCAAGTGCTGAGTCCTGAATATATATCTCAAAATCAGTTATTGAAATTCAATTATTGATAGCATTAATGTGGGCAACCTTTAACACATGGTTAATTCATGAAGACTTGCCTTTGGGTATAAAATTCATGCTTTGTGAAAAGACTATAAAATTTTATCAGTTTTGCTTTTTTCCCTTCTGCAGTGAGGGTGCAGCATTCAAGATGCCATCTTGGAAACAGAGGTGGGGCTTCAACAGACACTACACCTTCCAGTGCCTTGACCTTAGACTTCCTGTCTCCAGAACAGGGAGCAATAAATTTATGTTCTTTATAAATTACCCAGGATCAGACACTTTGTTAGAGTGGCAGAAAAGGACTAGCACCAAACCTGTTAATAATTAACTTTTTAAATTTTATTCTTGTTGGTGCATTATAATTATATATAACAGTGGGAATCATTATGCCATATGTGTGTACATACATATAACTTAATTAAATGTATTCCCCAGTACTTTCTGTTTCCTCCTCTTCTCCCTCTCCCTGATCTGCTGATTCTTCTATTATTATTCTTATCATTATTATTTTAATTAGTGCATTATAATTATATATAAAAGTATTATTCATTGTGGTATAATTGTACATGATAATAGAATAATTTGGTAGATTTCATTCACCAGTACTTCCCCATGTTACCCCTACCTTACCCCTTTATCCTTTTCCTCTGCTCTATTGGTTTATCTTCTGTTTTTGTCTATCCTTTTTTGTTTATTCTTTACTCTAGCTTCTATATATGAAATAAAACATTCAGATATCGACTTTCTGAGTTTGAGTTCACTGAGCATGTTGTTCTTCAGTTCCATCTACTCACATGCAAATGATACAATTTCATTATTCTTTATGGCTGAGTAAAATTTCACTGTGTATATATACCACATTTTCTTTATTCATTTGTTCACAGGTATTTAGGCTGGTTCCACAACTTAAGTATTGTGAATTGCATTGCTATAAACATGGATAGATGTGTACCACTATAATATGCTGATTTTAGCTCTTTAAGGTAAATACCAAAGGAGTGGAATAGCTGGGTTATATGGTGGTTCCAATCCTAGTCTTTTGAGGAATCTCCATACTGCTTTTCAAAGCGATTGTACTAATTTGAAATTTCACCAACAATGTATAAGTCTACCATCTGCCCCACATCTTCACCAGCAATTGTTGTCATATGTGTTCTTAATTATTTCATGTCTTCTACTGGGAGGAGAAATAAAAAAGAGCCAAACGTAGAATCAAACAAGAGTAGTGATTCAACCTATCAAAATCTCTGAGATACTATGAAGGCATTCTAAGAGGCATTCTAAGTTTACAGTTCTAAAGGACTAAATTAAAACAAACATACAAAAAGAGCATAAGTAAACAATCTAAAGTTACATCTCCAGGTCCTAGAAAAGCAGAAGCAAACTAATTCCAAATCATTCATTTTTAACTGGAGTTTCCCAACTGTCAAATTCCCTAGTGTTCCAAGAATTAATGCCTATTTTACTCCTCATTCAAGAATAACATTTTAAAAGCATCCTGAGTAGATGTATCTTCTGTTGTCATCACCTTTGTGAGCTAAGGGATTCCAGTTTATCTTGACCCAGAATGACATAGAATAAAAAAGGATTGATGTCCGCAAGCCAAAGATGAACTTGACAGAGATAAACATTTCCAAGTAAATTTCATTATACATCTGACCTTTTTTCAAATCCAGGTTGGGGAATTAATAGCCTGAGAAATTAGGTCAAGATTTCTTTATATATGCCCAAGATATTTTAAGGACCATTGGTAAAGTTTCATATCCCACCCAAGAAACAGACACAAACAAATAAAGACTGTTCATCTTAAGATATTTACAGAGAAAGCTGATTTTATGCCTTGAGCAATGATGAATGAAGGTCTGAAGTTCCAGAGGTCCACATATTTCCTCCAAACTTCAAGTTCCAGGAAACGAGCCCTCCTTTTTTCCCCAAAGCTTTGGATGAGAACAGTGAGAGATCAATGTAACTCCACATCATGTACAACCACAATAATGGGATCCTAAGTGGAACAAGTTATACTTATTCGAAGTACGTATAATATTTCAAAATATACTCTACTTTCATGTAAAAAATAATAAAAATGATAAAAATCCTGCAGAGTTGAAGACCTATATTAATTGTCTCATTATGCTAAACGTTTCTTCCTTAAATATTCCATATTTATTTTGAGTCACTACAGGTACTTCATAGTACACTTCTCCTTTCATGTAGAAACATTTGTTTAGGATTTTAGTTATCTATCATCTATCTATCTATCTATCTACCTTTCTATCTACCCATTTTTGGTACCAGTGACAATCACTGAGCTAAAATTCCATCCCTTAATTTATTTATTTCTAAATTTTGAGACAAGGTCTCACTAATTTGCTTAGGGCCTCACTAATTTTCTGAAGCTAGCTTTGAACTTGGGTTCATCTTGCCTCAGCCTTCTGGGTCACTGTTGGGATGCAGGATTTCATCTCTCTTACCAGGCTGGTAGGTATTTGAGAAAGTCTGCTATGGTTTGCATATCTTTTGAGGGTGAACTCAAGAGTTTATGTTCTGAAAGCTTGGTCCTAAGTGTGGTGGTGTTGAAGTAGGGTAACCTCTAAGAAGTGGGGTGAGTAGAAGGTAATTAGAAGGTACTAAGTGGAAGGGACTAATACATGTTTTTTTACAATTTGATTAGTTTCTGTAAGAATGTGCTTTTGTGTGTGTGTACAATTTCTTAATCCATTCATCTATTGACAGGCATCTGAGTTGATAAATTGGATCTTTTTTTTTTCATAGTTGCTATATCCATTGGACACAATGGGCACAGTGCCTGCATCCCATGGAAATGTTTTATTTTGAAATCCCAAGAAAAATCAATAAATAAAATCTGTCCTGGATTATACTCATCTTCATATCAGCCCAGTAGCAAAATGTAACTTTTATTTATTTTTTTATTATTCATTTAATTTTGATCCATTGAACACAAATGGAGTACAGCTATTGTTTCTCTGGTTGTACACAAAGTAGAGTCACACCATCTGTGCATTCATACATGCACACAGGGCAATGATGTCTGTCTCATTTTGTTATTATTCTTACCCCCACACCAACCATACCCCTACCTTCCCTCTATGCTATCTATCCTTCCTCCATTCTTGCCTCCCTTCCACCCTGCATTATGCATCATCATTCACTTATCAGAGAGATCATTTGGCCTTTGGCTTTTGGGGACTGGCTAATCTCATTTAGCATAATAGTCTCCAACATCATCCATTTACCTACAAATGCCATAATTGTATTCTTCTTTATGGCTGAGTAATATTCCATTGTGTATATATACCACAGTTTCTTTATCCATTCATGTATTGAAGGGCATCTAGGTTGGTTCCACAATCTAGCTAATGTGAATTGAGCAGCTATGAGCATTGATGTGGCTGCATCACTGTAGTAATCTGATTTGAAGTCCTTTGGGTATAGGCCAAGGAGTGGGATAGCAGGATCAAATGGTGGATCCATTCCAAGTTTTCTGAGGAATCTCCACACTGCTTTCCAGAGTGGCTGCACCAACTTGCAATCCCACCAGCAATGTATGAGTGTACCCTTTTCCCCACATCCTCGCCAACAACTGACCTAGCCTGTATTCTTAAAAAGGCATTTTAATTGGGGTAAGATGAAATCTTAAGGTGGTTTTGATTTGCATTTCTCTTATAATGAGGGATGTTGAACATTTTTTCATAAATCTGTTGATTGCTTGTAGATCTTCCTCTGTAAACTGTCTGTTCATTTCCTTGGCCCATTTATTGATTGGGTTATTCGTATTATTGTTGTAAAGGTTTCTGAGCACTTTGTAGATTCTGGAGATTAGTGCTCTATCTGAAGTGTGTGTGGCAAAGATTTTCTCCCACTCTGAAGGCTCTCTCTTCACATTGCTGATTGTTTCCTTTCCTGAGAAAAAGCTTTTTAGTTTGACTCTATGCCAATCATTGATTCCTGCTTTTATTTCTTGTGCTTTGGGAGTCCTGTTAAGGAAATCTGTCCTAGACCAACATGATGGATATTTGGACCTATTTTCTCTTCTATTATGTGCAGGGTCTCTGGTCTAATTTCTCAGTCCTTGATCGATTTTGAGTTGAGTTTTGTACAGGGTGAGAGATATGGGTTTAGTTTCATTTTGCTGCATATGGATTTCCAATTTTCCCAGCACCATTTGTTGAAGAGGCTGTCTTTTCTCCATTGCATGTTTTTGCCTCCTTTGTCAAGTATGAGATACCTGTATTTATGTGGGTTTGTCTTTGTGTCCTCTATTCTGTACCATTGATCGACCTGTTTATTTTGGTGCCAATACCATGCTGTTTTTGTTACTATTGCTCTGTAATATAGTTGAAGCTGTGGTATTGTGATACTCCCTGCTTTGCTCTTCTTGCTAAGAATTGCTTTAGCTATTCTGGGTCACTTATTCCTCCAAATGGATTTCATGATTGCTTGCTCTATTTCTATGAGGTCCTTCATTGGGATTTTAATTGGAATTGCATTGAATTTGTATAGCGCTTTTGGAAGTATGGCCATTTTGACAATATTAATTCTGCCTATCCAAGGACATGGGAGATATTTCCATCTTCAAAGGTTTTCTTTAACTTCTTTCTTTAGTGTTCTGTAGTTCTCATTGTAGAGGTCTTTCACTTCTTTTGTTAGATTGATTCCCAAGTATTTTATTATTCTTGAGGCTATTGTGAAAGTTATAGGTTTCCTAATTTCTCTCTCAGAGGATGCATCACTTACGAATAAAAATGCATTAGATTTATGGGCATTAATTTTATATCCTGCTACTTTACTGAATTCATTTTTGAGTTCCAGAAGTGTTCTGGGGGAATATTTAGAGTTTTCTAAATAGAGAATCATGTCATCAGCAAATAGGGATAGTTTGAGCTCTTCTTTTCTTATTCGTATTCCTCTAATTTCTTTAGTCTGTCTAATTGCTCTGGCTAGAGTTTCAAGGACAATGTTGAATAGAAGTGGAGAAAGACGGCATCCCTGCCTTGTTCCAGTTCTCAGGGGGAATGGTTTCAATTTTTCTCCATTTAGAATGATGCTAGCTGTGGGCTTAGCACAGATAGCGTTTACAATGTTAAGGAATGTTCCTACTATCCCTATTTTTTCTAGTGTTTTGGGCATGAAGTATTTTATCAAATGCTTTCTCTGCTTCTATTGAAATAATCATGTGGTTCTTGACTTTAAGTCTGTTGATGTGGTGAATTACATTTATTGATTTCTGGATGTTGAAACACCCTTGCATCCCCAGGATGAAACCCACTTGATCATGGTGCACTATCTTTTTAATATGCTTTTGTATGGGATTTGCTAAAATTTTGTTAAGAATTTTTGCATCTATGTTCATTAGGGATATTTGTCTGAAATTTTCTTTCCTCGGTGTCCTTCTCTGGTTTTGGTATCAGGGTGATATTAGCTTCATAGAATGAGTTTGGAAGGGTTCTCTTCTCCTCTATTTCATGAAATCCTTTGAGGAGTATTGGAATGAGCTCTTCTTTGAAGGTCTTATAGAACTCGGCTGTGAATCCATCTGGTCCTGGACTTTTCTTTGTTGGTAGGCTTTTGATGACTTCTTCTATTTCATTGCTTGAAATTGATCAATTTAAGTTGTATATGTCCTCCAGACTCAATTTGGGTGGCTCAATGCCTCTAGGAACTGGTTGATGTCTTCGAGATTTTCTGTTTGTTGGAGTATAAATTTTCAAAGTAACTTCTTATTATGTTTTGTATTTCAATTGTGTCTGTTGTAATATTTCCATTTCCATCATGAATTTTAGTAATTTGGAGTTTCTCTCTCCTCTTTGTTAGTGTGGCTAAGGGTTTATCAATTTTGTTTATTTTTTCAAATAACCAACTTTTTGTTTTGTCAATATTTTGAATTGTTTCTTTTTTTCAATTTCATTGATTTCAGCTCTGATTTTAATTATGTCCTGTCTTCTACTACTTTTGGTGATGATCTGTTCCTCTTTTTCTAGGGTATTGAGCTGTAATGTAAGATCATTGATTTGTTGACTTTTCATTCTTTTATTGAATGCACTGCATGCAATGAATTTTCCTCTTAGCACTGCTTTCATAGTATCCCACAGATTTTGGTATGTTGTATCTTTGTTCACATTGACCTCTAGGAATTTTTTTATTTCCCCCTAATGTCTTTTGTTATCTATGCATCATTCAGTAGCATATTATTTAATCTCCAGGTGTTGGAGTAGCTTTTGTTTTTAACTTTAGCATTGATTTCTAATTTCATTCCATTATGATCTGATAGTATACAAGGTAGAATCTCTATGTTTTTGTATTTTGTAAGAGTAACTTTGTGGCATAACATATGGTCTATTTTAGAGAAGGATCCATGAGCTGCTGAGATGAAAGTGTATTCACTTTTTTGATGGATGGAATATTCTCTATATATCTATTAAGTCTAAATTAGCTATTGTGTCATTGAGTTCTATAGTTTCTTTGTTCAATTTTTGCTTGGAATATCTGTCCAGTGGTGAGAGAGGAGTGTTAAAGTCATGCAGTATTACTGTGTTTTGGTTTATTTGGTTCCCTGAATTGAGAGAGATCTGTTTGATGTACATGGATGTGCCATTGTTTCCTACATAAATATTTATGATTGTTATGTCTTGCTGATTTATGCTTCCCTTAAGTAGTATGAAATGTCCTTCTTTATCCCTTCTGACTAACTTTGGCTTGAAGTCTGCTTTATATGAAATGAGGATGGAGACTCCTGCTCTTTTACTAAGTCCATGTGCATGGTATGTTTTTTCCCAACTGTTCATCTTTAGTCTGTGGGCATGTTTTTCTACGAGGTGAGTCTCTTGAAGGCATCATATTGTTGGGTCTTTCTTTCTAATCCAATCTGCCAGTCTATGTCTTTTGATTGATGAGTGTAGGCAACGGCTACACTATTTAGGGTTATTATTGACATATGACTTGTATTCCTGGTCATTTTGACTTATTTTTGGATTTTAATCTTAGTTGCTTTTTCCTTTAATTGGATGTTCCTTTAGGGTAATTTCTCCCTTTGCTGACTTACATTGTTGTTTCTCCTTTCTTCCTCTTGGAATATTTTGCTGAGGATTTTATGTAGGGCAGAACGGGGAGTCAAGAGAGCAAATGCAGGCAATGCTAAAAGAGCAACTGCAGGAAGCAAAAGATCATTTCAATGAAGAGATAGAGCTTCTGAAAAAACAAACAAACAGAAATCCTTGAAATGAAGATTACAATAAACCAAATTAAAAACTCAATAGAAATCTTAACCAACAGGCTAAATCACTTTCTATTCGTGAATTCTTTTAGCTTGTGTTTATCATGGAATGATTTTATTTCATCTTCAAATCTGAAGGTAAGTTTTGTTGGATATAAGATTCTTGGTTGATATCCATTTTCTTTCAGTAGTTGGAATATGTTGTTCCAGGCCCTTCTTGCTTTTAGGGTCTGGGCTGAGAAATCTGCTGATATTCATATTGGTTTCCCCCTAAATGTAATCTGATGTTTTTCTCTTGCAGCCTTTAAAATTCTATCTTTGTTTTGTATGTTAGGTATTTTCATTATAATGTGCCTGGGTGTGGATCTGTTGTGATTTTGTGCATTTGGTGTTCTATAAGCCTCTTGAATTTGATTCTCCATTTCATTCATCAGATATGGGAAATTTTCTGATATTATTTCATTGAACAGATTATTCATTCTTTTGATTTGTGTCTCTGTGCCTTCCTCAATCCCAATAACTCTTAAATTTGGTCTTTTCATGATGTCCCATAACTCTTGGAGGTTCTGTTCATGATTCCTTGCCATCTTGTCTGTCTGGTTGAGTTTGTTTTCAAGATTAAATATTTTGTCTTCATTGTCCGAGGTTCTGTCTTCCAAGTGATTTAGCCTGTTGGTTAAGCTTTCTATTGAGTTTTTAATTTGATTATTGTAACCTTCATTTCAAGGATTTCTGTTTGTTTGTTTTCAGAATCTCTATCTCTTTATTGAAATGATCTTTTGCTTCCTGCAGTTGCTCTTTTAGCATTGCCTGCATTTGCTCTCTTGACTCCTCCTTCGCTTCTCAGATCATTTTAGTTATGTATAACTCCCTTTCTGACAATACTTTTGCCATGCTGTCATTGTGAACTTTTGGTATAGTATCTGGGTTTGTTTGGGACATTTTCTTTCCATGTTTTCTCATGTTGCTAGTGTATCTTCCCCTCTAGTAGTGTGAATCCTAGGTATTGCAGTTTTCCCTTAAAGACTTATAGGGTTCCTATTTTCAATACCTCCCCTTAAATTGAGAGATCAATATTGGCAGCACATCATATAAACAATGTGTCCTTAATATAAATAGTCCCTATTAAGATATTAACAGTGTTGTCTTAATAAACAGAGATGAGTTCAAATTATTATCTACAGCATAACCAGTAAGTTTGCAATAAGGACTGCAAATCCTAATGTTGGACAGGGAGAATGAGGAGGGGTATAGGACAAAACACTAATGAGTTAAGAAGCGAGTCTATTGATATCCTATGTCATATGAATAGTGGAAGTGGAATTAAAAGAAACAGGTTGTTAGGGTGAGAAGAAAGAGATTCTCCAAGGAAACAGATATATAAGAGGGAGATAGAGTGACAAGCATAATAACAAGAGAAAAAGGTAGGAATATAGTGGGTATATTAGGAATAATATGTAGTATTACAATTAATTTAAAAAGTTCTGCGATAAAAATATACTGTACAGTTCAAACCTCTTATTTTTCAATGACCTGATGTTTGAGAGGTGCTTGATCAAGTGGTGACCCAGAAAGGGTGCTGTCCCACTACCTCCTGGTTGGGAATGATCAATGCTTCTGGGCAGAGGTGGCCTGGTGTTGATAGACAATCAAATGCAGCACAGGCACTGGACAGTGAGCCAGGGTGTGGGCCTGGGCCCCAGACCAAGTTGGGGTGGGGGTGTAGAACTGTGCTCAGTGATGGAAACACTGGGATTGATAGCCCAGGCAGGCCTGAGCTCTGCGCTGGGTGCTCAGGCAGTCACAGGTGATCGCTCTCTCCGGGAGATGCTGTAGAATGGCACTGAAGGGCCCAAGATCCCTAATAGAGCTGGGGACCCAGGCCCCCGCAGGCAGGAGTTCTCTCCAGGAGATGCCGTAAAATCAGGAATGTGTGTTGTAAAGCATGTTTAGCCGTCTCAGCTCAAGTTCTTGCTTCCTATCTCATTGTGTAAGTCCTCTTACCAGAAAGCTCTCAACATGGCCAAGGAGATGTCCACCATGTTGCTTTTCAACCTCCAAAACTGTGAGCTAAATAAATCTCTTTTCTTTATAAAATACCTTCTCTGTTGTTATAGCAACAGAAAACAAACTAATATAAATTCTATGTATTTTCATCAGTACAATGTGAAATCATGTACAGTGACTAGCATGTAGTAAAGAACAAATTTTATTTTTTTGATCAAATTATCTTCCATATTTTTTTTTGCAATGCTAGGAATTAAACCCAGGACCACATGTGTGCCACAAAAGCACCGTACCATTGAGCCACATCTCCAGCAACTCTTGTCTTTTTCTCAACTGAATTTACACAATTTCATGCTTATAGTAAGTCTTATAACCTCAACCTGACTATAAGTCCTTAAAGAAAGAACAAAACCAATTTATATATTTTAACTTTTCATAGTGGTGCACAATGAACAAATATATTTGTTCATGTATGCAGCTACAAATCATAGAGGTGCATAGAAACCGTGCTAAATTGTTTTCTCCTCTTCTTTGGCATTAAAATTAAGAACTCAATAGTGTCCACCAATTTTACTATCCATAATCCTACATTATCTTTCTAATACATGACTCTGATGATATAAGTGCATTACATTCTCATTCTACAGAAAACAATTTCAAGGAAACTCAATTTTTAAAAAAATGACACTATTATTCTGTTCCAACCTCTTCAATTGGCTAAAAATCAGAACTCTCATGCACATGGAAATTTTTACATGGGCTGTATTTAATAAGATATATAGAAACTACTTATTTTAAGACTATCAAACATTCATTTGGGAATGAAATACTGATGACTGACCTCTACACAGTATCTAGCTTTTACATAATCAATTGTGTTTTCTATCATCCATGAAAATTAGCACATTTCAAGTGTAAAGTTAATCAATCAGTTGAATGAGAGGTACAAAAAATAAGATATACAGTGTAACAACATAGAGTGGGTTTCTCATAGTGAACAAACCTGGGTTGAGAAGTTAGAGTTTTACTGCATATTCTAGCCAGGACAATTAAGTCAAGAAAAAGAAATTAAAAGACTTCTGGTTGGAAAGGAAGAAGTAAACTACCTCCATTTGCAGATGATATAATTTTATACATAGAAAATCCTGTTTACTATATAGAATATTTTAAAAATTCATAATAAAACCAATTAAAAGTGAGAAAAATATATGAGTACATGTTTCTCTAAAAAAGATATATGAACAGCCAACAAGTACATGAAAATATGCTTAGCATCACTAATCATTAGAGAAAAGCAAATCAAAACCACAAACCTGCACTGATGGCTATAATAAAAAATAGATTAAGAAAAAAAAAGAAGAAATTGGAACCTTCAACATGGTGTGGTATGAATGCAGGATGGTACATATAGCCTTTTTGAAAAATAATATAGCAATTTGACAAGGAACTAAACATAATTTACCACACACAACAATCTACTTAAAAAAAATGGCCTCTGTGTATTGTCTCCTAGGCTATTTATTATCACTGTAGGTTAAGGGCCAGTAGTTCAAAATTCCACCTGTGCCAAACTCAAATTTTTACACTTTCAATCTTTTTAAAAATAGCTCAGACAAGCAAAGTTTTAGCCATTTAGACCCTGCCAACATTGTATTCTCCAGAAAGTTTCTCTGAGGGCAGTTATCTATTGATAAGATAGGACCATGCAATTATAAGGCTCCAAACCCTGCTGCCCCTTGGATTTCCCTGATCCAGACTCCCTGCTGTGCAGCTGGCAGAAAATGATCAGAAAAATAAATCTCTTTTGTAATTCTCCTCTTCTCTGAGAGATCCCATGCTTTTCCCGCTCTGCACAATGGTCCCCTCATCATAAAACTCTGCTATGAGGAATTTCCCTTCTCTAATGTAACCCTAAATCAATACATCACATAGAGTTTGTTGTTTGTTCCTTCCTCTTATGGTCGTAACTCAGGTCCCAAATCCCTCCAACTCTCTATAGAAGAGGTGAGCTGAACTGAGACCCAGGACTGCAGGAACAATACTAGAGCCCCTACTAGCAAATGAAGAATACCCAGACTTGGCACATCTCAACCCACAACCTACAGAAAGAAGAAAACCCAGATAGGTTTATGTTTCTGCCAGGGCAACCACAAGGGTCTCAGCCAACGTGAAGCAGGTCCATCACCCCAAGCAAAAGCGATGCATTGGGAGCCCTGCCAGTAATAAGTGGCTTAAAGAAGCATGCCCTTTCCTTGACCTTCTCTGCCTTCCTCTTTCCATCAAGAGATACTGTGAGATTAGCAGTTGAAATGGTTAAGGTTTCTACACTTCACTTGAAGTAGTAAAATATTGACACCAGTAACTATTCTAAATCACAATTGTTATTTACAAGGATACACTCTGAGAAATACATTAGGTGATTTGATCATTGTGCAAACATCATAGAGTGGACCTATCCAAATCTAGGTAGTATAGATCAATCACTTAACCTGAGCCACATGTCCAGCCCTATTTTGTATTTTATTTAGAGACAGGGTCTCACTGACTTGCTTACCATCTCACTTTTGTTGAAGCTAGCTTTGAACTCATAATCCTCCTGCCTCAGCCTCCTAAATCACTGGAATTACAGGCCTGCACCATCAGGACCAGCTTAACCTTGTCTTTTCATGTAATAAAGGTACACAGTAAACAGCAAAAGGTATAAGGCTGCTGCCAGCATAACATAGCATATATTCTATGTTTATTTTTACATAAATAGAAGGAGGACACTATAAAATAATGATTAAAAAAGTGATATGCATAGTAAATACATATACCAGCAGCATAGTCATTTATTATCAAATATACTCGTGTGCCTCATGACGTATGTGTATACAATGGTAATCCCATGAGAGAGTACAACGAAGCTAAAAAATCCTACTGTCTCATCTTTTTATTGTACCTTTTCTGTTTAGATACTTGAATCCTTACCATTGTGCTGCAGTTGTCTACAGCATATTATATAGTAGCATGACTATACAGGCTTGTAGGCTAGAAGTAGCATGCTGTACTGTACATACCTCTATGCAATATGTTTTTATAGGACTGGCAGTGGAATAGGTTTGTCTACACCAGCAACACCATAAACCTGTAATGCTTTGTGCTCTGGTGTTACAACGTCACTAAGTAATGAGAATGTTCCTCTCTATTATAATTAGGACCACTGTTATATCTGTATGTGGTCTGCCATTGACTGAAACAACCTTATGTGGTACATGACTACCTATATATTGTCAAACCTAGAATAATCCTTAATCCTCAAAAAAACTACACAAAGAGATACATTCAAAATGACTCTATGAGTTGTCAATTTCTAATCTCAAAATCTTAAATGCTCCAAATTCAAAATGTTTTGAGCATAAAAACATTATCCACAAGTGGATAATTCTGCACTCAACTGCATGTGACTGATCACAGTTGAAACACTGGAACACTAAATATATGACATAAAAGTCCCTCAGATGATATATGTAAAGAACATATGAAATATAAATGAATTTCATGTTGAAACTTTGGTTTTATCCCCAAGCTATCTCATTAAATATATGCAGATATTTTGAAATCCACAAAAATCCTAAATCCACAACTCTTCTGGTCTCAAGAATTCCTGACAAGGGATATTCTACCTGTATATAAACCAAAATGACTCTTTGTGTTCAAACTCTACAGGATGATAAGAAAAGAGAAACAGAGGAATGAGAACCTAAAGATGCAATCACAAAACAAATGATAAAATGGAAAAGAAGCCCTAAGATAATCATTACATTAAACACAAATACATTAAAATGACAATCAAAAGACTGAAGTCAGCAAAATGGGTAAATAATATGATCTATCTATATGCTGTTCAAATTCAGATATAAGAATGTTGAAATTTAAAGGATTAAAAGAAGATAACACGGAAGCAATCAAAGCATGAACAGTTGTGTTAATACATGATAAAGTATACTTCAGAGCAAAGAAAATTACTAGACACAATGAGGGATAACAGGATGGTAAAAGGATCAGTCTAGGAGGAAGACATGATGATGTTGGATGTGTAGCTTCAGCAGAGCAGACACTCAGAATACTGAGTAATCTGCTGGAAAGAAGCAGATAAAGCTGAAAGGAGAAAAAGATAAATCCACAATTATGATCAGGAATTTAAAGGTCCAGAATGCAGACTATATTTTTCAATATACTCTAGGTGTGTTGTAGATCCTCTTCATCATGTTGACATAACTCCTTCTATTCATTCTAAACATTTAAAGATGTTTAGTAGAATTCTCCAGTGAAACCATTCAAGCCTGGAAGCTTCATGTGCTTACAGCTGCAAGTGAATCTACAACCATTTCAATGAAAATTTCAGTTAAAAAAAAAAACTTGAAAGTTAATATTCAAGGCAGAATTTAAAGCATCTGTTTTTTTCTTTGACAGAAATAAAAAGAAGATACTTTAAGATAAATGAAAAATAAACAAAAACTAGGAAGAAGTAGCAAGCCCAAAATTAAAGCAGAAGGTTACAAATCAAACTAGAAATAAAAACATAAAAGCAAGAAACACTCAACAGGGCAAAAATAATGACCAGAACAATGCCAAGGCAGTTATTAAGAAGATGAACTGATCCCTAATTAAAGGAACAGGAAGACAGCACGGGAAAAAGGTAGAGCAGCATAGGTTCTCAGTGATATTGTGTTGGAAATACATTCTGCAGTGAACACAGGGGAGAGCTTTGAGCAGGTGTTAAGACCTGCTCCTCTTCATTAGTCCTGAAGTACCTACTTTGGAGGGTAATTTTCTGTCATGAACAGGTTCCTGTTGCAAAAGGACAGATACCCACAGTCATGATTAAACCAAGCAGAGAAGAGTCAGCCTCCTGTGTGTCCCAAATCCATATTTTCAGTCTTGACCCTATTCCAAACTTTAGATCAGTACTATACCCACTTTTTCAATCTGTACCTGTACCTTTATCCTGGGTCTGTTTTAAATTCAACATGTTCACAACAATCGATTTTTGCTTTTCCTTCAAACCTTGTTTCGGAGCATCTTCTTTGAAACCTGGATGCCACTCTTTAGTATTCTCTCCAGTATTGCTCACCTCCAAAACATTTGCCAAATTTGGCATATTCTACCTCTCTCTTACTCCTAGCCCTTTCTTTGCTTTTTGGTGATTTATGGATTGCCAAACCTTTCTATCTACTATCATGACGTTCCTCTACTACTCTTCACACTGAAATCTATAAGGTTTACCCGAAGAACATATATACTCAGAGCACATCACTGCTTAAAAATATCCACTGGTTCCTTGATGCAACTTAGGATAGCTATGCAATTTGTGCTTAAATCAGGGAACTACTGAGTGACAGGAGAATCCAGTAAAAATTAAGATAAGGCGAGGGTTTAAATCAGGCTTGTTCTGAAGAACTTGGGATATATGATGACTTAACCCCACAAGGCATATTCAAAGCTTTTCACAATCTAATTCCCACATCTCCTTCTGATAGTCTCCCCCATTCAAGACTGGCTACATAATTTGCAAGTCAAAGTACAAAATAAAAATGCGAGGGCCTGTTTTAGTTAGTTTTTCGCTGCTGTGACTAAATGATCTGACCAGCACAATTATAGAGGAGCAAAGGTGTATTGGCAGGCTCAGTTTCAGAGGTCTTAGTCCGCGGAAGGGTGGCTCCATTCCTCAGGTTTAAGGTGAGGCACAACATCATGGCAGAAAAGTGTGGCAGAGGGAAGTAGTTCACATCATCAGGGAGCAGAGAGAGCATCTCCACTCTCCAGATACAAATACATACCGCAAAGCCATGCCTCAATTCCAACCTCCTCCAACCACACCCTACCACTTCAGTTACCACTCAGTTAATACCTATCAGGGGATTAATTCACTGATTGGATTAAGACTTTTACAACCAATCATTTCTCCTCTGAACCTTCCTGCATTGTCTCACACTTGAGTTTTTGGGGGACACCTCATATACAAACCATAACAGGGTTCTTGTTCAAAGGTTAAGAATTTCAACTTGGCCACAGAAAAGCATTGAACCAGACACAAGATCCTTCTGAGCACTAGCCTTTATACGACTGTATACTCCACAAACCCATACAGCTGCCCTGCTCTTACCTCTATATTTATTCATCCCTACTAACTAACACCATATCATTTTATAAGAATCTATCCTCTACTCTCTTGGTGGTGTCTATTCCTTCTTAGAATTCCCTAGTTTTTCCACAGAAGACACAACCAACATGATACATTTAGAATGATACCTTGCTTTTATTTCTCTACCCACTTCATTTTTCTATTTTGTATATTGTCATTATTTTGCTGATTATAACATTTATCATCTTTGAGTACAATAGATTGCCCTTCATGATATCTTTATTGACATACTTTTCAACATATCTTTTATAGTTTTGCCCCAGTTATTTTAAAGGATCTGTCTAGTAAGTCCAAAATCTTGACAATCTCTGTGTCTGCTTCTATTGGCTTTTTCTTCTTTGAGATAGGCCTCATTATCTTGTTTGTAGTGGTTCTAGTTTCTTTTAAATTTTTAAATGCAAGATATTTGCATGAAAGTATTGGAAAATCTAAAATGAATGACATCCATAAAATATCATGTCCCTTTAATATGGATGCAAGTGAAAGGTTTTATCGGTGCGATACATAGTTGAGCTAGGCTGACTTTATTATCGCTTTAGTTACATTCAATTAAATAGCTTCATCTGCTTTGCAGGGACACCTAAACTTTTTCTTCACCCTTCTAAGCACTGGTTCAATTCAATAGTTCTCTTTGTGCTTTAGAATTGAGTCACCACCTCTTTGTGCATGAATGACATTTCTCTATTTTATGGCTCAGATGACAACTTTTTGATTCACTGGAAGGAAGTCTTTGTTTTCCAGTGTCATTCACAATTTTCAACTCTGAAAATCTCTTTTCACCCTGATTTCCATCCCCCAACCTTATAAGAGCAACTGCTTTCCTTCCTGTGAAACTTGGAGTGTCTCAAAGCTTTTTTCTTGCCCTGTCCCAACCTGTGTAGCTGAGAGACCAGTAGGTCTCAGCATTTCTCATCCCCTCCCTCTCCTGCAGTAGTACTTAGGGGAGGATCTGCATACCTCAGGGAGCATCTCTCCCAGTTCTTCTGCTTTGTTTCCAGCCTTTTGGCCCAGCACACCCAATCACTAGGTGAAGACCCATAGGAAAGATTTGGTGGGTGGTTGTAGATTTGTTCTGTGGTTTAGTTCCTTGAAATCTAATCTCTTGTGCCAACCTACACACAGCCATTAAAAGTTCATCAAAAGTTTAGCTGGTTTCTCCTTACCCTTTTCTATGGCAGACACCTCCTCCTCCACTGTTTCACAGAAAAGTAGAACAGCTGTGGAACTCTTCTGTGAAACTCTTCTGTGAATGGCTTGTCATTTGTCTGGAAATTAGTTTATTTAGGTTTCATTGCATCCTCAGCTCTTTGAAGGATTTTTCAAAAAGGACCATGTGGTTTTGAAAGCTATCCAGCTTCTTTCAGTTGTTAGGATAAAAGCAATGATTTCTTGTATCTTTCTATGTCCTAACCAGAAATAGAAATCCCATATAATCTTTTTATAATTCTTTAATAATATGTTTAAATTTAGGGGTGTGAAATAGTTATCATACCATAAAGAGTTCTCATCAATATGAACTGCTTCCTTACATAATTGCTTTCTTAGCTAGCAAGTTAATTACTTTTTTAATTTAAAAGTTATACTAACAAAATATTAGATTAACTGAAGTGAATTTTTCTGATTTTCTATTTTTTTTTACTTAAATACCTAAGTCATCATAGTCCTCCAAGTATAAGAGACATGTCTAGCTAAGATATTAAAGAAATTGATCTTTTTTAAAGCTATACTTCTTTGATGATCACAATGTGTTTTAGAGCTAGAAGGGTTAACCATTGAAGGCAATTCTACTTCCATTAAGTAAAATAACTTTTAGTGAATTGAGAGTCAAATAAAACATTTGAATTTCTGCTGTTAACCCTAGACCCAGAACACTCACATAGAGTATCTTTTTGGAACCTCACACAACTCATTAAAATATATAAGACTAATATAGGCAATTAATATCACTCTTTCTCCAGATTAATAAACTAAGCCAAAGGACTTTCTAGAGGTTGCAAAATTGTTGTAGGTCTTCTAGCTCCATATTCACAACTGACTACCACCATTCTCTGTCAGGAATAATGGTAATCTGGACACATTTTCTAAGGTGTGCTGGAATTTAGAAGTGAAACCTCAGTCTTAGCAAAGAGAACTACATGAGAAAAAGAAGAGGTTTGCATCATTAATTTTTTTTTTAATTTTCCCCCTAAATGTATCATGCTATATTTACTTTTAGAGAGAATTAGCTCCCTCTGTAACTTTTGTGGTCTTCTATAACCATGATACCCAGGGAATCTGCAAAACTATGAATTCACTGCAGTGTAGTGTGTGAAATGGATGCTAAGTTGTCTACTGAGCTCCATGAGCAGAGTGTGAATGTATACATCTCAGACTGGCTACATGTTCCTTGCTGGCCCTCTGACGTACCTTCCACACTATTAGTGGATCCCTGTTCTCCGCTGGATAAAGTCCCACATATTCAGCTGTCATAGGAAGATCTTCGTGAATTTCTACTTCCCAGCTTCCTAGCCTTTTCCTCTCTCTCATAACCTTTATCCTGGCTGTAGTCATCTATTAACTCTTTGCTAAACATGGAGATGAACCTTGATGTGTTGGAAAGAAACATTAAATTTAAAGTAGGAAAACAGAGATTGGAGGTATTTATATAATCTTGACTAGTTTCTAAACCTGCTTAGATCTCATGCTGTTATTTCCTTTATATTATAAATAGGTTGGAATGGGGGATATCCAAGTGTTTTTTCAAATGCTAACATTTTTTAATTAAATGGACTTGTTTTTCTGTTCCAACTTTTCGTTTGTTTATTTTTCCTATGGAAAAAGCCCAAATAAAAGGAATTGAGGTTGTTACCTTGGGAAAGAATTGCCCCAGCTTTAGATGCTGTCATTTGATAAATACATCTTGAAACACTCAGTTGTTCAGACTAGAAATCTAGTTGTTCAAATTTATTTTAATAAAATGCCATATGAGATTTGTTTCTTGCTGGTTTTGTTATTAATAAGCTGCAACAAAAGCATTTTAAAAATTTAACTTCTCAAGTTTAGTTGTGCTTTTGAAGAAAAGACACAAAGAGAAGCATTTGATTTTACTTATAAGAACATTTAGTTCACAATAGCACCTGGATTAGAGAATTTCTCCACAAATTTCCATATTTAGGGACTGAATACAAACTATGTTTCCAGAAACTTCTTATCCTCCAGTCTCACTGAGAAGTAGCTAGACCATTTGTCAACAAAGGACAGATTTTCTACTGAGGTAATTTACTAACCAGATGCTGAGATGGTCATCTCATGCCAGAGTGTAGTCTGCAGCCAGAGACTGCACCTTCTATTTCAGGTTTTATGACAAATCTATGTTTTTCAGAGCAGCTCTAGACACAGACATTAGCAAGACAGTGTTTTTAAATAGATAATATATCTGGATTAGTTTACCTCAAAATAGATCCAGGGGACGTCTTACCTACTTTATTCAGTCCCTAAATCTAATGCAGGTTTCCTCTTTGGGGCCTCTCTTTGTTTTTATCATAGCCTATCCCTACCAATGACAACTGAATGATTTTAGTTAAGTTCTGTAAGCCAATACAAAAGAGCTATTATGATAATTTTTTTAGATGTTGATAGACCTTTATTTTACTTATTTATTTATATGTGGTGCTGAGAATCGATATTATGATAATTTAACTGTACAAAGAACTGATTTTTCTGAAGATGTTCTTTCCAAGGGTCAAGAATTTATGGTTTTCTTGATAAGAAAGTAAATACTCGGTTTGAAAATTAGCTTGCCTCTAATTCTTTTGGTACCTTGGTGGTTAGTAACAACAACTTCAGAGCCACTAATATATACTCCAGTTAAGCTGCCATTGACTGATGACACCAACAGTCAAGACATGCCTCTTGAACATATGCTGTTCATTCACATGCCCCCAGCCACTTAGACGTGTCAGCAACAAGATCTTGGATGTCAGCATTTTCATTTAAAAGGCAAAAAAAAAAAAAAAAAAAAAAAAGAAGGAAAATGGAATTCTTATTTTTGAATAAGGCTCTCCAATGTACATATTCTGCAATTTTCGCTACTTAAATTGAGTCTCATAGTAGTCTTTTGAGGTAAAGAGTATTATTCACCATTTTATGAATAATCAAAATGAGATGAGAAATGTCAAGCTCATTTCCCAGCTGATTCAACCCCAGTCTGTGAGATTTCAAAGCTCTACATTCCATTTTCAGGACACCTTACTAACTCTTACCTAAGTTATTCTTTGGTTTGTCTGTTTTGTTTTGGTTTTTGTTTTAACAAGGGATGGTAAGACAAAGCCTAAATGAATATGTGCATCTAAGCAAATATGGTAGGATAAGTGAATAAAATTTAAACACTCTTAAATATCTGACTGATGGCATTAATAAAAAATGAATTGATCTTATTCTGATTTGAGTATAAATACTTTAAATAAAATTTGGGGACTATATATTTATATATGTGTGTGTGTGTGTGTGTGTGTGTTTGAATATTAGATTCAGTCTATTTTTCTGCTTTGGCATATAGAGATAGTTCTTTAAAAATCAAGAAAGATCTTGATAAAAATAGCTTCCAAATAGCTTCCCTTGGTAAGAATCAGACAAATTTGTGATTCACATGTACTTATTTATGTTATGGGACTTATAGACAGAAGTGAAGTTAGGAAGAATAGGAAGAATCTAGTTTTGTCCATCTTAAGTCATCAAAAATTCATTTTTTAAAAATCAAAACAAAATGGCATAAAGACAAAGGACTGGTAGGAGTGGGTTAAACACAGATTATGAAATTTCTTAAATACATCAGATTTTATTTATTTGTTTCTGATTTGATGAAATGTGACCATGTAGGCTTTTTGTTCTTTTTACATCCTGGATGTACTCTAGTTTCAGGTTGTGATGTAAAACTGGAAGTTTCCCAGAAGCTGTGAGAACATGGTTTTATTGGGCAATAAGGGAGGCATGCTGATGGATCATTATTTGTTCAAGTGCCTCTAATATTAACATCATCAGTGTCTTTATTCACTGAGTGGTGTGTAAGAACAGTCATTTTTTTCTACAATTCATTCCACACAGTCAGGCACTAGGAACAGTTCATTTCAACAAGGAAGCAAAAGTCCAGGTGTTACTAAAAATGCAGACAGGGTAACTGTAGAAATAAATTCAATCATCCCTGTAAGTCTTCTCCATTACTCAATACCAAAAAGAGAAGAAATGGGCCATCCTTTGAGCCATAGTTTCTATAAACTAGGCAAAGATTTCTGATTAAATTTTCTTTTGTAGAAATATTTGTGTGTATGGGTTTGATATACAACTCATTCTGTGTAAAGAATATAGAAATTAAAGTGTTTGGGTAAAATAAATTCTTTGTTTTTGTTGTATAAATTGTAAATTGTAGCCAACTGCTAAACATCCCAGAGAGATAAATTTAAAATCAATACATGTACAAATGAGGTTATTTCATGTTAACAAAGAAACCATTATTATGTATTCTTCACTTCTATTGGAAATGAATAGGTGGAAAATGAAAAATTCTTTCCAATGTCATTTAATATCCAAAGAGAAACAAACACCATTACAGCTTTTTCTTTACTCTAGTTTTGATAATAAATTCATCCATAGGATTTCAATTCATGGAGAGGAACAAATAATTGATAAAATTTAGTTTTCTAAAAGAAAATAAAAAAACTGTCAATCTGGACATTAGTTTCTTTCCTTTGCTAACACTGATATTCAATAGTTAAGGTTAAAAAGAGAGGGATTTTATTCTTGATAAAGCAATAAGTTCAACAAAATAACTTTGAAAAGTACAATCTATCCTTAGCATCAGAAAAATATGTACAATTTTGTATTATTAAAAATATAAACAATACACCTTTCATAATTTCTACCACATTCATGTACATCTTTATAGTCAAAGAAAAACAGGTGATGTGTGGCAACCACAAGACCTGCTGTAGTCTAGTGTACACTCATTCTTAAACTGTGGTCTCCAATTCTGCTTCCTGAAATCAATGTTTCTGAGATTTAAAAAAAAAAAATCTGCTAGTCCTGAGGTTGCATATCAACTAATTGAATCAGAATTTTTGATTTGGGGTACAAGGTATTAGAATTTTCTATAATGCCCTAGTAATTTGACTTTGTAAACAGGGTTGAAAAACAATTTTGGCTTTCAAAAATAATTTTTAAATGTATTTGTTAAAGTAAAATAGAAAGGAACTCCCAAATCCTGTTAACTTATCCAGTTGGTTGAGTTGCAGTATTCTTTTAGATAAATAAAGGACTTTGCCATGAGTAACCAAAAAAAAAAAAAAAAAAAAATGTTGACCATTTTTTCCACTTAAGTTGAGTAACTTCTTAAGTAACTACATATATACATTTCTTTATAAGTAACTACGTTTAAGTAAAAGAAATTCAGAAAATAAACTGCTATGTATTCAGGTAAATTTTTTCTACATTATATCCAAGGATTGGCAAATATATTCATTTCTTCATTAGGAACTTTTGTGGGTTTAATAATTATGTGCCATGGCTCACTCCCATATGGAATCATGGACTTGGGTCAAAGATGGCCTCTCCATTCAAAAGTTTATAGCATGAATGTGGATGTTTATTCAACATATGTAATTGAGTCTTATTCTACACCATAAACTATATCTTAGATACCTAAGATAACAAAATAGTTAAAAACCCAAACTCTATGGAGTTAATTTTTTAGGTGTAAAAACAAGAAACAAAAAAAAAATGTTAAAAATAAATAGGAAATATTAGATATGAAAAAAATTGAAAGCAATGAAGGAAGACAGGGAGTGTGGGTGGGAAAGGAGTTGAATACAGTGTTAAATAAATAACAGGGAACAGCCTTACTGAGGATGTGACATTTAAGTAAACATCAGAAGGGGAGAAAGGGAAGCCATACCACTATTTTCAGAAGAAAAGTCCCAGTAGAGAAAAGGCAAGTGCCAATGCCCAGAGCCAGGAATTTTTCTGGGGAGTAATGAAGAACAGAGCAGCCAGCAGAAATGAGGAGTGTCCTGTGAGGCAGCTTGCAGAAGAGATCAGGCAGAGCCTTGTCAAAACTTGCATGGACTGGGGAGTAGTGGAGGCTTTTGAGTAGAGGACAGGCAAGATCTGATTTTCCTTTCAACAAATCACTGTGGTTCCTGTTCTAAGGATTGACTGACAGTGCTGGGTAGTGGCTGGAAACAAGCAGTGGAATGTGAACCACTGGGGACATGGATTTTTCTTTAAATTGCTTTTAAGGTTAATGAATAATTGAGTAATTTATAGAAAAATAACAGGTGTACTAATGCTGAGGATACACAGGTGGAAACACAGGGAGATAATTAAGAAATATGTCAAGTTCCAGAGAGATGGATGGGATTAACTCCTGACAGGGTTAACTGGGATCATTACACAGGCTTTGTGGTCATAGGCTTCTCAAGGTATTTCAGAAGGAAAATTTCTTCAGCAGTGCAGGCACACTAAGATAAAGTTTTCCAGGTCATGGAACCCAGCACCTGCATTAATGTAGGATTGATTTGTAGATGAAGACTCCTGAATGGAATGATTCCCATGAAGTATCCTGAAACTCGGGTCAAAACTCCCACTCCAGAGGAGAAAGAGGAGTTAAACATCTGATTGGTGCAGACTGCAGAAGGTGGGTGCTGGTTCTCAAGGCAAACATAAAGCAGCAACAAATTTGGAAGTAGTATGGTTTCCTTTGTAGTTCTCTGCTTAGAGATGACCCACTCTCTCTCAAGAGTGTTATTTGCTTAAGCCTTATTTTATTTATAAAATAAAATTCTCCTGTCTGTCTTTCTTTTCATATCTTTGGTCAGAACACAGGAACCGAGACTTGGAGCTCCAGCTCCTCAATCTGTTGTGACAAAGGGACATGTGGAAGAAGTAGAGTCAGGCTATTATTACAACTACAGATTGTAATGTGCAATGTGTCCTCTGCAGATGTTCTGGAAACAAAGGAATATATGCCTTTACCAAAAAGTTCTGAGATGGCTTCATACCTCTGTATATCATCTGAGCCTTCAAATAATGAGCTGGTATTATCATCTTGAAAGACACAAATGGAACTTTCCTTGGAAAGGGAAAATAAACAGAGATGTGAATATGATGATGAGTTTAGGAGTGATTTGCTGTGTATTAGAGTATAGCATACATAGCCTGAGTAATAGAATTGGAGTAGGGTTGGAGAGTGAAGGGATTTGGGCACCTAATTGTTTGGACTTCATCATATAAGCAATGAAGGAATATCAAAGGGTTTTAGATAATCTAGAAACAATGTGGAAGAAAGGTTAAAATGAGGATCAACTGGAGACAGACGGAGACAGACTCTGATTAGCAGGTTCTGCTAATCTGCACAGCCTAGTAGAGAACATTAATAAGTGTTCACAAGTATGATGAGGAAGCTTTAACCAAAGTGTGCACAGAATGCAATTGGGGCTGAGAAAGAGGGAAAAAGCAAGCTAAAAATAAGCATCAAAAATGGCATTACTGAGTAAGTAATCTTTAAATTGGATCTTGAGAAACTGGAGAATTGCTTTTACTCACAAAGAGGAATTCCAGGTAGGGAGAGAATCAAAGTCACAGAGACCTGGAAAATCATGTAAAAAGAGTATATAAATAGTGGGTTTCAAAAAATAGGGGATAAGTAGAGAAAGGAAAGTAAGAGCAGAAGGCAGGAGTGGTGATTTTATGGAGTCTGAACATGGATGTCTAGGCAAAGTGGATTCAATATAAGACATTAATTGTGGTTGTAAATTCTATATTTTAGTACACTGCTCTGTATCAGTGCTCAGGGACAATTCAGATTTGGTGACTGGCTAAATAATCCAATTCAGATTTGGTGAACTATTAAATAGTCCAGAATGGAAATTCAGGATTATTTTGGACCAGGAGAATTATAATGCAAATTACATGATGAATTAAATAGGCATTTCAGAGATAAAGTCAACTGTATTTGGAATAAATTTTATGTAGGTAAGTAAGGGAGAGGAAAGAATTTCAATGATGTGTGCATTTCTATCTTAGACCTCTAGGTTTAGGACTGGGCCTTGATTAATACAGGAAGTACAGGAAAAGAAACAGGTTAAATGACGAGGGTGAAAAAAATCAGTTTAGTTCTTGAACATACTGAATTCTAGATGGACTTCCTAGATACAAATGTCTCATAAGCAACTCAAAATATGTGTTAAGAGCTCAGTACCTGCCATAAAATAGGCATTCACTAAATATTTTCTCAAATTTGAGATGCGACAGTTTAAGTAATGTGAAGTTAGCCCAGCATAGCTTGCCAACTTGCAATGTATTCCAACATTTCAAAGAAAAGTCTTGCACTTCTGTCACATATTAGTATTGTTCTGGTGATGATTCTGTTTCCTAGTCCATCTTCCAGGACTGAATTCTATACTGAATAACATGCTTGTAGGTTTGAACCAAAGTCATCAAGGCTATGAGAGAGAAAATGACTCTGAATCACCTCCCTGGTAAAATCCCTACCTGGGTACTGCTTTTCTTTTCTTTTCTTTTCTTTTCTTTTCTTTTCTTTTCTTTTCTTTTCT
>JAJEJO010004778.1:156184-183546 GCA_020662805.1 Glaucomys volans
CATTCTTCCCTTACCTCCCCCTGCCCCCATTATGTATCATCAACCTCTTATCAGAGAAATCATTTGGCCTTTGGTTTTTTGGGATTGACTTATTTCACTTAGCATGATATTCTCCTACTCCATCCATTTACCTGCAAATGTCATAATTTTATTATTCTTTATGGCTGAATATATTGTGTATATATACCACAGTTTCTTTATCCATTTATCTACTGAAGGGCATCTAGGTTGGTTCCACAATCTAGTTATTGTGAATTGAGCTGCTATAAACATTGTTGTGACTGTATCACTGTAGTATGCTGATTTTAAGTCCTTCAGGTATAGGCCAAGGAGTGGGATAGCTGGGTCAAATGGTGGTTCCATTCCAAGTTTTCTAAGGAATCTCCACACTGTTTTCCAGAGTGGCTGCACCAATTTGCAACCCCACCAGCAATGTATGAGTGTACCTTTTTCCCCACACTCTCACCAACTCCTATTGTTGCCTGTATTCTTGATAATAGACATTCTAATTGGAGTGAGATGAAATCTTAGGGTAGTTTTGATTTGCATTTCTCTTTACTAGAGATGTTGAGCATTTTTTCATATATCTGTTTATTGCTTGTAGATCCTCTTCTGTGAAGTGTCTAATTAAAATTCCAATGACATTCCTCATAGAAATAGAGAAAGCAATTATGAAATTCATTTGGAAGAATAAGAGACCCAGAAGAGCTAAAGCAATCCTCAGCAGGAAGAGCAAAGCAGGTGGTATCACAATACCAGACCTTCAACTATACTACAAAGCAATAGTAACAAAAATAGCATGGCATTGGCACCAAAATAGACAGGTAGACCAAAGGTACAGAATAGAGGACACAGAGACAAACCCACATAAATATAGTTATCTCATACTTGACAAAGGTGCCAAAAATATACAATGGAGAAAAGACAGTCTCTTCAACAAATGGTGCTGGGAAAACTGGAAATCCATATGCAGCAAAATGAAACTAAATCCCTATCTCTCATCCTGCACAAAACTCGACTCAAAATGGATCAAGGACCTAGGAATTAGACTAGAGACCCTGCACCTCATAGAAGAAAAAGTAGGTCCAAATCTTCATCATATCGGCTTAGGACCATACTTCCTTAACATGACTCCCAAAGCACAAGAAATAAAAGCAGGAATCAACAACAAGAATAGATTCAAATTATAAATCTTTTTCTCAACAAAAGAAACAATCAACAATGTGAAGAAAAAGCTTACAGAGTGGGAGAAAATCTTTACCACACACACTTCAGACAGAGCACTAATATCCAAAGTCTATAAAGAGCTCAAAAACTTTACACCAAGAATACAAATAAACCAATCAATAAATGCGCTAAGGAAATGAGGGTGCTGCTTTTTTTGGTACAATTTAGCAAATGCACTTTCTCTTCATTTTGATAAATGTTTATCATCATTGAGTTAGAAAATCTTTAATTTTAATGTAATCATTAAAAGCATAATACATAAGAGAAAGAAATGTGGTGATAAAAAATTAATTCAACCATGGGCCAAGGAAAGAGTTTTACCTATTCTTTGACCTAATACTGCTTTGGTTCTAATGGTGTTGCATAGCTACATTACAAAGTGAATAAAAAAATTATTTATCCATAGTTTTTCATTTTGACAAAATATAATTCTGTTTAGCCCATTTAATAATCACTATATGATTAAATAAACCATACAAAATAAGTAATCTGTGTTTGCAAGTAATATTTTTAAAAACTCCATGAAAATTTGTGGCATGAATGAAAATGTTTTCTACTGAGACATTCTCTGCTATTTGCATTAATAAGAAAAAGATTTTTTTTTCTGTGTAACACAAACAACTCATAATGCCTCTGCATTTTGAAAATCTTCTGTGACTGATGAGCATTTGTAAAAGAATCATGCATTCTATATAAAGTTATATTATAAATTAATAGAATTTAAAGTGTGTTGTTCTTTTCCCATTTGCACACTGATTTATTGCTTTGACATCAATGTCTTATTAAATAATGTAAGCATAATTATAGCACAAAATATTTACACATCTGAATATGAGTTGCCTGTCAAAGGAAGGAAATTATTGTATGTATTTGAGGATACTTAATTTTTATATACACAGTTTGTGCATTTCTCTTAGTGTGTTTATCTAGAAAGAAATGCTGCATATTAAGCTAAATTATGTCTAAGAGTATGTTTTTTTTTTCTTGCTAATACTAACAACCATGAAGAACCTAAGAGAGACTTCATTATTAATAGCAGCAGAATTCTCTAATAAAACATTTAAGATAGGTCATTTATTTTATTAATCCTGAAAATCCCACACAGTGGTAATAGTTTTGACTCTTAGAGAGAAGAGAAAAAAAAAAAGGCTTAGAAAGAATGAATGTTTTACCCCAACATGACATTCTTAACATTTGAAAGAGTTATCCTGACCTCAACAGCCCATACAAATTCAGAGTTTAAATCTTAATTTTTGCTCTGTAGTACAAAATGTGCTGAGAGAATAGAATACCCATACAGAATGATCATGCTTCTAATCTTCCATCAGCAGGACATGCTCTTTGTGCTAAAGCACATAAATGGGAATGACTTGTGAGTGGGCTATGTACAGTCTCAGACTAATTCCTCTTAGCCACTAGTTATCCTGTGGGTCAGATTTGGAGGTGGTAAGAGCAAGTTTTGAATAGAACTATTCGTATCTTAGAGGAAGAAACAATGACTACTGGAGGGTACTCAATTTCTCCTCTCCAATCTCCCAAGAGACTTTAGTTCATGTTTTGAGAAGCTAAACCAGATAACCACTCTGAAGTTCTGGTCAAACTGATTCCATGCACATCATAGAATGAGCAGATTGCTTTTACATGCTTAGTGGTTGAAACCACACAGAAAGATATATGTTCTATGGTTTATGATGTATGGAAAATGACTAAAATAAAGGTTGGCTTTAAAATTTGGACACAAAATTGGTCAGATGTGAATAATTCTAAACAAATGTTTATTTTGTTAGTAGCACCCGCATAACATCATTTTAGTTAGTCACATGTAAAGATCAATGTACTAAGACTCGTGTTCACTACCAAATCACTGCTGGATATTTTATTTCATGTTAGACTCTGCCTTGGTAGAGAATCTAAATAGAATGTAGAAGAAAAGGGCCATTCCTTGGAAATATGGGTTCCTGAATTCAGAATCAGAGCTTCAGAGCTGTCAAATCCATCAGATATTTGATTTTTTATCAAATGTCTTTAAAACACTATTATAGTTTCTTTATTAGAAAACAGGTAAACTGTTCAATTTTCGCTACTATCAAAGGGAAATTTTTCTTATTTAAGTGGCATTGTGTTAATGTGCTATCAAAGGAAAATGCCAATGATTTCAAAATATTTAATGTCAATTTATTCAACATACTTATAACCAAATGTATATTTGAAATTTTAAAAAATAGTAAGATTCAGAATTTCATTCAGGTGAGCATACCAAGGCAATTAGAAATAAACCAAATTTCTCGAGTATGGAGAACGAGGAATTAATCTTTTCAAAGGAATTGTGTGGAATGATATTTGAGAACCTGGACAGAGACAGTTTTAAAAGAACTTCCTCACCAGATGTGATCAGTGAAAATGATACATATGTATAAAAACATTACCTTGAACCCAACTAATATGTACAACACATGTTTAAATAATTCAACAAATAGAAGGATTTACTGTGTGCCTTATGAGTCAAAATTAATAAATATTTAGCTAATATTTCCTTTGTGTTCTTTGAGGTCTGTTTCTAATGGAATATGTGTACTTATTAGCTAGATGGTCACAAGTGTTCTGACCCTATCAGCAGGATTTCCAGTTCAGCAGAAAAATCACCTGTTAAATTTTGTTTAAGGATCCTGAAAACAAAGTTAACAATAAGAGACAATTAATAGTTTCATATATAACTGAGCAAAGAGAAGCATATATTAGAAATGCTACAATATAGGGAAAAACTTGAAAAATAATGATATTTCAAGAATACTCTTGAGAGGACTTTATTGCATTTATGAAATAGTAGATGTTAGAGCTCATTTTAAAGCTAAGTTCTTGAGGACCTCTAGGCAAGGCATCATTCTATGCTGCTTCCTAACAAATAAAACCTGATTGTATTTCAGGGTTTTCACTGCCACTATTATCAAATCTAAATCTCCAAATTGAACTAGTGATATGTATTCAATTATCAGACTAGCAAAAATTTGTCACCTGAGACCTTCATAAATCTTAATTTTTTTTGTATCATTGTTATAAAGGATACAGCAATAATGATGCAGACCCACATTCTCATCTTACATTTCCTTTTCCTTGTGATTTCCAGAGATTTTCACGTCTTTCATCAGTCCAGGCAGTTTCTCAGAGGGATCCCGCAGGCATTTTATGGGGACAACAGTCCCTGTTTTCTAAGTGCCAGTTGCAACCCCACCACCACAACTGCAGTTGCCGTCACACGTTGTTCAACATGAACAACAATCTGGGACCTTTCTAAAGTAGATTCTGAACTATCCAAAATGGACCCAAAGTTATCTAATTTTCTGTAGATTTTTCTACCCTCTTCATTCCTCCATTAATTCTTAGGATTTATTTTCATCTTTCTTGCCACATTCTCTAAGTGGACTGACTCACCTTTTCTCTCTTACTCGCCCACCTTCCTTTTTCTCCTTCTCACTTTCACTCTTTGTTTTTTCAGGGGGCACGTTACCAGGGATTGAGCTCAGTGGTACTTGACACTAAGCCACATCCCCAGCCCTATTTTGTACTTTATTTAGAGACAGGGTCCAACTGAGTTGCTTAGTGTCTCGCTATTGCTGAGGCTAGCTTTGAATTAGCGATCCTCCTGCCTCAGTCTCCAGAGCAGCTGGGATTATGGGTGTGCACCCCTGCATCTGGTCTCACTCTTTCTTTACCTCTGTTTTTATTTGTGTGCCATTCTTAGTGCATCTCTTTCTCTCTCCCTCTCTCTCCCCATTCCTATCGCAGTCCCTCAATTCTCTGAGCAATTGAACACATGTACCCTAGGGGATTCACTTTCGTGACTGCAGCACACACAAAGTGCCTAGCATTTTGGATTTCAGGCTTTTCCAGTCCAGAAGCATCTTAATCATGCCAGTTGACATCCATTTGATTGTGACTCCTAAACCAAACTTTGGCAGCACCAGAATTATTTAGGGAGATTTTGAAAATGTTCAAGGACCTTACTCTAGAACTCCTGAATCAGAATCCGCTTCTGCATGAAAACCCAAGCAATGTTATTTCGACAAAGTTCTCAGCCATATCAATTCTCTTCCAAACCATGACTTCAAGGAAAATGCTTTGCTACCAGGTTCTATTAAGAAAATAAGGTGACACCCCTTAGGAAAATCTCTGATCCTCTTCTATTTCATTGAATACCAAAAAGAAAAAAAAAAGCATTCACAAGACAAAGGTATTGAACCATCATATATTCCTGACTATATCAAATAATAAAGAATGATAAAAAGTTGTTATTGAGACTAAAGCTTAAGTTATTTAACTATGTGGGAAAAATACTTGGAGAGGCAATATATTTTAAATGTGTTTTATTCTTTTTTTGTCGAAGTGTTTACAAACAAACACATTTCTAATTCAGATGCTCAGCAAACATGTACAGTTGTACTTGTTTGAGATGTTCCTTATATATTGCTTGCATTTATATATATATGTGTGTGTGTGTATATATATATATATATATATATATATATATAGAGAGAGAGAGAGAGAGAGAGAGAGAGAGAGAGATTCAGGTATCAGTGAGTGGCTCAGACATGTGTCTAGTAAGTGGACTGTGAATCTAGCCAACTTCCAAGCTCTGCCTTTTGTTCTCAACCTGAGCAAAATAACTGACTTTTTGCAGGAGAGAAAAGACTAATAATGCCATGGGGTGGCATAGAACTATGCTCCAGTAGTACAGCACCATTGGCTGTCCTAACAGGAGGCACCAGGTAGCATGATGAAGGGCAGTGCAATCTGACCAGGTCTTACTCAGGGACACCAGGATTAATGAGCACTAGGTTCCCAGGCAAGGGTGTTCCTTCTATTTTGGGAAATCCTTAATGGGCTGTCAGAGGAGCAGGACAATTGAGCTTTGATATAGGACATACCTTCCTTCTCATAGCAAACCAGGGGGTTAACATTCTATTAACATTATTCTTAAGCAAACATATTACATCATAGAAAATAAAATTATATAGATTATAACAAAGATAGAATCCTGAAATGCACTCAAAGTACCTGAATTCCTTCTTTACATAAAAATAGTCCTTTTAACATTTTATCCCCTGTTTTGGGAAATAGAAAAAGGCTGGTTCTGGATGTCCTGAAGCCAGTGAGTTGTATATGTTGCCCCATATACAACTGAACCTGCCTCAAACAAAATTAGAAAGTTCTAAGTGTGTCACAAAGGAATAAGAGTTTGTGCTTGCAAATAGGGCTACAAGAAGGAAGAAAAAAATGTTTTTTCCTGGACACTGATTTGGTAACACCCAAGAAACTCTGTTATGGATTTTATTAGACTCTTCCTAGTTCTCAATGGCCAGGTGAGCTACAAAAGTGCCTAGAAACACCATCAGTGAGTGCTAAAAGTTAATTTTAAAAGATTGGTGTTATTTGAAATTTAAATTTAAAGTAGGGGCTTTGGACTTCAGCCTAGTTCTTGCTTCTGTGTCTTTTGCCTATGTTCTACCTATAGAGAGACAAGACAGGCAAGAAATCCAATTAACTAATGAGTAAGTAGTCTTTGCATTAAAAATTATATATTTTATAGAGAACTGTTCAAAAATGTACAAAAGCATTATGGATATTTTCTCTATATTTTTTACAACACTTGTGAAAACTAAGCCTTCATAATCCCACATTTTTCAATATATTTATAACCAAGACACAATCCTTCACCTGATGATAATTCTCAGAATAGCAAATACTAAAGACTCCAGAAATTAGCAATATAAACAGAGTGATCACACAATCCATCAGATAAGATCTCATGCCATTTAAAAAAATTATTCTCTACCACAAAAACATAATCAAAAATATTTAAAGTATGTTTTGTTTTTATTTAATCCCATAGAGGAAAATAATATCTAATTTTGTAAGAACAAGTAAAGACCTAGATGAACATAACTGAATTTTTTGTCCAATAAAACTCACAAAATAGTCTGGAGGACAAATTTTCATAACAAAACATAGCAGTTTCAACTAATAAACTACCAATAAAAGTGAAAAAAAGAAAAAGAGTGTAATACTGTCCTAAATCCTCTCTCTTTGAATGCTCTCTCTCTCTTTCCACACCCACCCACCCACACTTTTAGTCATGGATACAATTTCAAGTTTTCATTCTTTTACCTTGTGCAGTCTCACCCTTTCCTAACAGGAAAAGACATTAAGAAGCAGGAAGTCATTTCCACATCCCTTAGAGACTCGAGACCTTCCCAGGACGTTGTGTGTAGTCAGGTTCATGTTTTTTGTGTACAGAAAGCTTAAAGATGGGTGGTCATGAAAACTGTGAGGATCATTTTTTATGCATTGCAATTCCAACTATCTATATAGATAACAGACCTTCAGGTGAAAGAGCTGAGCCAATTTTCTTGGTCATGTCTTTCAAAAGTCTACTCTAGATGTTTCATGGAATCTCAGGACTAAGTAGAACTTAGTTTGAAAGCTGCAAATCGATGTGCACCTTAAAATATTTGAGTGTCTTTAACCTATAACTATTATATATTAATTATATTATATTACATTATATTATGACTAAGGATAAAAATACTTCCTGAAGCAGACAAAACAGTACTGAAATTGTAATACAAGATCACAGAGAGTCAGAGGGAAAATCCTTAGATCCTGAAATTCTAAATGGAACCAAGCAAAAGTTATGGGCACACTTGTTTCCACTTGGAAAGGTTTTATTATTAATGGGTAGAAAATGAATATAAATCATACAACATTTAAAATTTAAAAAAAACAAAGTATTTTCATAACAAATTCAATCTATATTGCTTACGTTTATTAAAGAAGCCAAATTGCAATGTCGTTTTTACTTTATGAATTTTCCTTTTGGTATTCAAACCCCGAGAAAGCATCATATTTCCATTTTAACTGCAAAATCAGTAGTACTGAGGGATACTTAATAGGTGCTTGTGGTGGTTTCAGAATAAATTCACAGAAAGTAGAAGCCTTGGATGAGACACAAAGCCAACATCTTTAAGTACAATGGAAAATGCTTTACATATGGTGTACATTTTTCCCATTCAGAGGATGGATATCCCAAGTTCAAGAGTAGAGAAAATAAGCAAATAGTGTTGGTTCATCTGCAACCAAAGTGATAATTAATTGACCCTGAATTTAAAATAATGTCCTATGCTGTCAGCAACGGGTGCATAGTAACTGAGCTGAAAGGTTATGATAAAGATCTAGATCTAATTTGGAAGATACATGTTTTGCAGTTGTTATGTTGCTCTCTAATTCTCAGAATAAAGTGATAAGGGCAGAATTTGTTTCTCTGGGTCTTGGTTTCTTTTATATCTTCTTTTCCCTTTTCTATTTTTTTACTTTCTTTTTTTGGAGGGGGCAAGGAAAACAAGAAAAATGATTTTGCAACTAAATTCTGCCTAACTTTAGAATCTCATGCAATACTTCATGTGCACACACACATTTAATAATCAAAAACAAATTAAGCAATATGTCTACTTTAGAATGTACTTTTCCAATTGTAGTACTTTGGAGATTCTCCATACACTGATTAGTGCTGCAAAATTATCTTGTTTTGTGTTGAACACCCAAGAAAGCATGAACTACTACTTATATTTAATTGAAGAATATCCTGAAATTTTCAGGAATTTGGCTTTAAATATATGTTTCTGTAAAAGCTTTTTAAATTTTTTTTTCTATTTTTTACAAGTCTATTCATTTACTTCCACTGCTATCCATCTATTCCATTTTCCTCGTATTACTGTTTCTGTCCCAACTTAACATCTATACTTCAGTCCCTCTTGCCTGCTCAAGCATGAGCTGATATTTCCATTTAGTGGAAGAATATCATGAGATCTTCAGGAATTTAGCTTTAAATATATGTTTCTAAATGAATGCTTTAAAATGAACCATATAGAAAGGAAGTGTATGATTTTGATATTTGTCTTATCAAAACTGTTTATTCATTTATACATAATAACTTTACAAAAATAAATTATAAAAATTGAACTTATAAATGACACAGCACTTTTTGTGCATTTTATGTATTAAAATTGCACAAAATTTTATGTAACTGAAGGTCTCATATTTTAAGCTTGAACATCTTGAATAAGTTGTTCTATAAGTTTTCTTTTAAATTCAATCTTGAATAATTTTAAGGAATTGACCAGACTAGGTATCTGAAAGTTATCATAAATTAGACTCATATAAAGCATTTTTTATTATCTCTATCAAGGACAGCTTCCTACTAAATCCATTCTGAGGAAAATTTGATTGTACAGAAATGTCATGGTAATCCTGGGAAAATCCTGAAAAGAATTCAAAGTCTTCATTGGTTTAAAAAAAAACAAAAACAAAAAACACTTTTCTTTTTATTTATTTATTTTTTTGATGTTTTCACCTTTCTTTTTTTTTATTTAATTTTTGATTCATTGAACACAAATGGAGTACAGCTATTGTTTTACACAAAGTAGGTTGTACACAAAGTGGAGTCACCCCATCTGTGCATTCATACATATACACAGGGCAATGATGTCTGTCACACATACTATTATTATTCTTACCCCTCAACCTCAACCCCACCCCTCCCTTCCCTCTATGCTCTCTATCCTTCCTCCATTCTTGTCATCCTTCCACCCCACATTATGCATCATCATTCACTTATCAGAGAGACCATTCGGTCTTTGGATTTTTGGGATTGGCTAATCTCACTTAGCATAATAGTCTCCAACATCATCCATTTACCTACAAATGCCATAATTTTGTTCTTCTTTATGGCTGAGTAATATTCCGTTGTGTATATATACCACAGTTTCTGTATCCATTCATCTATTGAAGGGCATCTAGGTTGGTTTCACAACCTAGCTATTGTGAATTGAGCAGCTATGAACATTGATGTGGCTGCATCACTGTAGTAATCTGATTTTAAGTCTTTTGGGTATAGGCCAAGGAGTGGGATAGCTGGGTCAAGTGAAAGACCTCTACAATGAGAACTACAGAACACTAAAGAAAGAACTTAAAGAAAATATGAGAAGATGGAAAGATCTCCCATGTTCTTGGATAGGCAGAATTAATATTGTCAAAATGGCCATACTTCCAAAAGCGCTATACAAATTCAATACAATTCCAATTAAAATCCCAATGATGGACCTCATAGAAATTGAGCAAGCAATCATGAAATTCATTTGGAGGAATAAGAGACCCAGAATTGCTAAAGCAATCCCTAGCAAGAACAGCGAAGCAGGGGTATCACAATACCAGATCTTCAACTATATTACAGAACAATAGTAACAAAAACAGCATGGTATTGGCACCAAAATAGACAGGTAGATTAATGGTACAGAATAGAGGACACAGAGACAAATCCACATAAACACAGGTATCTCATACTTGACAAAGGAGCCAAAAACATACAATGGAGAAAAGACAGCCTCTTCAACAAATGGCGCTGGGAAAATTGGAAATCCATAAGCAGGAAAATGAAACTAAACCCATATCTCTCTCCCTGCACAAAACTCAACTCAAAATGGATCAAGGACCTAGGAATTAGACCAGAGACCCTGCACCTAATAGAAGTGAAAATAGGTCCAAATCTTCATCACGTTGGCCTAGGACCACATTTCCTTAACATGACTCCCAAAGCGCAAGAAATAAAAGCAGGAATCAATCATTGGGATGGAATCAAATTAAAAAGCTTTTTCTCAGCAAAGGAAACAATCAGCAATGTGAAGAGAGAACCTTCAGAGTGGGAGAAAATCTTTGCCACACACACTTCAGATAGAGCTCTAATCTCCAGAATCTACAAAGTGCTCAAAAATCTTTACACCAAGAATACTAATAACCCAATCAATAAATGGGCCAAGGAAATGAACAGACACTTTACAGAGGAAGATCTACAAGCAATCAACACATTTATTAAAAATTGTTCAACATCCCTTGTTATAAGAGAAATGCAAATCAAAACCACCTTAAGATTTCATCTTACCCCAATTAGAATGTCTTTTATTAAGAATACAGGCAACAACAGGTGTTGGTGAGGATGTGGGGAAAAGAGTACACTCATACATTGCTGGTGGGAGTGCAAGATGGTGCAGCCACTCTGGAAAGCAGTGTGGAGATTCCTTAGAAAACACTTTTCTTTTTAAAATTTTTTTTTAATTTTCTAGTTTCTACATATGAGGGATAGCTTGCAATACTTGTCTTCCCAACTGATTTATTTCACTTAATATGAGAATTTCCAGTGTTATCCATTTTCCTTCAGACTTGAAAATAGAAGGGAACCTATTCAGAAAGGGGAAGGAGACCAAAGAGAACAGCCCTGGGAATAACAGAGGTTCGTAGGGAGGGTAGATACGATCAAAGCACCTTATGTGCATGTATGGAAGTCACAATAAAATTCATATTCTGTTCACTTAATAGGTAATAATCATTGTGAAAGAAAGGAGAGAGAAAGAGATGGAAGGATGGAAGAAGGGAGGGAGGGAAGGTAGGGAGAATATTTTTCAATTCATAATGAAAATTCTGCTCATTCAAAATGGAGTCAATCTCTTCTTTTAATATAAACCAGGAAGAGCTGACTGGAAATTGACCTTTGGGGAAGGAACATGCCTATCATGCTAAGGGGATTGATGGGACCAATTCCTTTTTAGTAGCAAAAGGTGGCAAACACTTTCCTTTGCTGTTGTTAAACAATCATGCTTCATTTGTCAAAGGTTGTGAACCATTCTAATTTTATTTTATTTTTAATTTTAATTTTTTTTTTTTTTTGCAGTGCTGGAAGTTGAACCCAGTGCCTCAACCAGGCTAGGCAAGCTCTATTACTGAATCACACCAACATCCCTTATTTGCCATATTATACTAATGATTTTGGACTGCTTCTGTCTATAAAGTTGGAAAAATCTCACAAGATAGATCACAAGACTTAAGGGAAAATAGAAATGGAAGTAAGAGTCTGGATAATGAAATATTTTTCTCCCTTTTCTAGGGAAATTTGGGAATAAAGCAAGAGTAAATGTAAATGAAAATACCAGGTTAAGCTTGACTCTCCACTGAATTGTCTCAAGCCTAGGAATTTATGAAAACATTTGTTTTCCATAGCTCTCTGAAGCAGTTAATATTCTTCTTGTGCTATTTCATGACTCATAGGGGTTTCTCTTGCTAAAACATTATAGGTCTCTCTATAATCCTACTTTTCAACCCCAATGCCACCTCCCCTATTAAAGTTCTCTTGATTCTTCTAGTGCTTTAATTTTTGACTTTTTGAAAGAATAATCATAGTTCTAGCAGTGATCTTAATATATTTTTAATACCTAAGAAGTGGAGGCACTTTTTAGAAGAAGTTAATAATTTATAGTAGTGAAAACCAAAACAGTAAATATATGTTTATGTGATTCAGAAGAAGAAACATTAAAAAGAGAATAAGTAAAGTCAAAGAATAATCTGAGGAGCTAAGCAAAGTTAAGATTCAAAAACTCTATAAAATGATTACCTCTTCCTACAGAGTACATTATTAGGAGTATTTTAAGTCACCAAGAAGAAGAGGGAGTTGTTTGCTCCTGTGGAAGAGAGGTGCCCAGGGCTTTCAGGGAGCTGTCCTGTGACAGTAGCCATCAGCACACTCAATGCCCTGCACTGGGAACCTCTCCTTTCTGGAGGCTGCAAACTATTCCAGGGCAGCTAATACCAAGGAATCCTGTGCAATGCAAGAAAAAGAAATAAGTGAATGAAGTCATGCCCAAAATGCTCATTATTCCTAGTGTCTTACATTAGAAAGAGTTCATCAAGTTTCAAATACCTATTCTGAGTTGTAAAATTACCTACTTTATTTTTAAAAGTTACTTGTTAAGTCATATCTGATCCAAAGCATGTTAATAACTTTCTTGGAAGTTGTATCTTTGATTACTCTGAGTTTAAGGCTGGAAGATGATTTCTATGTCCTCTTGTAAAATGTGAAACTGCAGTCAGGCTTCTCAAACCCACATCTCTTTGAGACAGATGGAGGCAAAGTAAACTGGATGAACTTCAGCCCACTTTTACTCTGTTCTGTGTGGTTCTTGGTATTCAGATTATCTCTGAGTAACTTGATCCAGATTGAAGTTCTCATTAAAGTTTTCATCCGAGTTCCTTCTCAGCCTCAAAAGCAAAAGTAAAACATGAAGGAAATAGTGATTATTGATTGGGATTGTGTCAATAACTGCCTCATTTACATATGAATGTAAAATAGGCAAATTACTTATGTGACCTTGTATTATTAAATGCAGCTAGTCCAGTAAAAGTTGAGAGGAAGTGAATCAACACCTTTTCAAAATCTACAGCAGTAATCATTACAGAAAAGTTGCATCAAACATTATGTGATTGTTTTTCTCCTAATATCTTGTATCCTAAGTTCACCAGTTAGCAGTGGAGCAGTATATGGCTTGAATAGAAATGTAGGCTACCTTTCTGTGAATCATTGCATAGAAATGTGGCATCCAAGCCCTAAGAAAATTCTGAAACTCTTTTCTACTATTAAGTTATTCTTTTCCATGAGGTGTGACACTCAATATTATTCTACTTTCCCTATTTCTCAGCATCTAATAATTTATTTTATCTATAGTAGTCCACAAAGTGTATTTCAAATGTTTGAGGCCCTCCTTCCCCACTGCCAGACACAAAACCACATGCTTGACATTTGCCTTAATAATTAGTTCTCAATTCAAAGAGAGTCACCTGAAAAACATAAAGATCTGTCATTTCAGTGTGTAGTCTGTGACTATGTGCCTAAGTCTAATAACATGCTTATTAGAAAGTGTGAGTCCCCAGGCCTAACCCTCTATTCCTTGAATCAAACTTGCTGTAGGTGGCATGAGAAATCTGCAATTTTTAACAGATCTTTTTTTATTGGTTCTTTTTAATTATACATGACAGTAGAATCCATTTTGATATAATTATACAGCAGGGAATGTATCTTTTTTTTTCACAATGTAGATTCATACGATTCATATAACCTTACATATAGATATACATATACATATATATAGGATAATTTTGAGGGATACTGAATGATATAAACATATAGTCTGAGCTCTGAGTTTCCCCTCATGCCTACTTATGAAACTAACCCTGGTTTCATGGCAATAATCTCACCTTTCCCAGTGGCTTTTTGAAGTCCAGTCAACAGATTTTCTACCAAGGCTCACTATCGCACTCCTACCATCATCCTGTGCTAGCTAATGAATATGGAGTTTCGTCAAACTCTGTGGCCAGGGGCCATTGTGAGAAGAAGCCTTTTAATTATGTAGTAAGAAGAAACCATTCCTAGCCCCAACACTCAGCAATAGAAGCAGAGATCAGAGGTGACTCTTCAGCTACTTGATCAGCAAGAGTTCATTCCATTGGCCTGATTCAGGTGATCAGATCACAACCTGCATGACTCCTATAATGTGAGGCAGAAGGTTAAAGGTTGGGGAGCCCTGGTAAATAATGAAGTGTGTTGACAACATCCTCAGGTCAACAGATTACCTTTTTCATTAAAAATCATGATTCTCTTTTGAATAACAAGTCATTGAGATTATTGTTTGGGCTTTCAGTAAACCACATAAAAAGAAAGATAAATTCAATATGCTCTAGAGGGTAGGAGAAAATTACTGAAAGTAATAACATGATCTGAACAGGAGAAAAGGGAACAAGTTCATGATTTTTAATAGAAACTACTAGTGGCTCAAAGGATTCATTATGTAAGCTATCTATTCAATTTTAGAACACTATAGTTGAGTTTCCTAGATAATTAAATCAGCTTCTTCTCTGACTTATGCCCCTCTTTGAAGATCTCAGGATTCATGAAACTCATTATATTAAATAGCATTTCATTCCACTGCTTTGATTATTTTGCTAGAAGGACCTTGTGAAGATTGAGTCAAATTCCTTGGTACCCCATTAACAATGCCAGTCTTGCAGTTACTGGATAAACCCTTTGTATAACTGAAGAAGATGTTTGTGTGACATTGAGAGCTTAAGCAAATGCTTCTTGCCCCTGTGATATTTCCATGTCCTCTGTGTCCTCAGTGTGTTTGCCTTTGGAGAAGCTCATGTTTACCTGTGTCTCTTTTAGAATGTGGGACTTGCTGAACGGAACATGGAGATGTGACTGGAAAGCTAGTTTACCATATACCATGTTCTGGACACTGTGCTTTTGTAGTGCAACTGATGATTTCATTGATACATTTCCCCAATATAATATTTGCATGGAACTTGGAGTCGGCTAAAACTTTTAAGTCTCTCTTCTTACCACATACCTTCTCCATACTGATATTTAGCCAAACCACCCACATTCTACACCATTTTTTTTTATTTAAAAACATAAATGTGAAGCTAAAAGCATTTATGACAAAATTTTTTATCTTGTTTCAAATAGTTCAGTTCACAGAATGAATGGCAAACTTTTTGTTCTGTGTATAAATGTTCCTACTGACCACAGTGTTAGTTTTAGACCTAATAGACCTATATTAGGGGTGAGAATAATGTTTACTACTAAAGTTAACATTAATGGTAAATTTTCATACTTTAAGATATATTTATTATTAACAAAACAAATAGATCAAGTTATTTACCAAATCATTTCTACATGTTTTAAATATATATGTAACATATATATATACACATATATATATGATACATATATCATGTTAATGTATCTCAGTTTAGCCATCTGTCTTAGATTATTTGAGAGAGCAAGTTTATGTAGTCCCATTTAGGTCCATCAGAATTGGACATTTGTTGAGTGCTAACAATTAGGAGATTTAAATATATTCAGAAATTAACAGCAATGGGTATAGGTGCTAAGCATATAAGCATAATGGAATTGTCATAATATCTAGTCTCATGGAGACATAAATTATATTCTACTTCCAAAGAGAGAGAAGATCAGTATACATGCAAACAAATATATGTATAATTACAGTGTGCAATGAATGTGATAATGGAAAAGGAAAGAGAAAAATAGGATGGATGACCTATTTTGGTAAGATAATCTGCAAATTTTCTTTTTAAATCAACCCCATACAAACTTCTCATTGCCAATAAAAGAAATCAATCCCATTACAGTCCTAGTTTATAATGGCTATTTGGAATTGTTCATATGTTTGCAGATTTTTGTGGCTCTTTGAGCAAGCCTCAATACACCATTATTATATAGTTTTAAGACAATATATTTGTCTGAAATATGGAAAAAGTTATGATTGAAATTGCTCTGCTGCCTTAAATAATGTTCTGACTTTTCAGTTTTTCTGTGGGATCCTTAGGAACAAACCCATAATTCATAATTGTAACCCTTTTTGGTCAGTCATAAATTTATAACTATTGCCAAGTGATATCAATTTAGGAAACACATTACAAAGTCCTGAAAAGAGAACCATGCAATTATGTGTTCATACTTACATCCCTTGATGGTATTTCTTTTGCTAGGAATTTCCAGACTGTGAGTAGCAGCAGTATGCTCAAATTTCTTAACACCATCATTTATCTGCCTAAGGCAAAGCTTGTTCTGAATAAAAACAAGATGAAATAAAGTAATATTAACTATCTACATATAATCTGAATATTGAAAATAGGTGCACTGTGTCGTTCTGTTTGCCATTATAAAGTGCTTACTCAGCTTAATTTCACCTGATCAATATCAGAGTATGAGAAAACAATGAGTTAGATTATACCCATAAATTGGTAACCACTCAGGAATTGGTGGGAGAGAAGTTAATCAGACTCCAGGGAAGTGAGCAAACAGGAATTAAAAAATGATGCCATGTTGGAGACTCAATCTGAGCAATGGCATAGGTAATTCAGGCTAGAATGGGTATTTCTGTAAATTCAGGAGTAATGAATGAGGTTAAGAAGTCAGTTTAGAATTTTCCCTTGAATAACATTAGCTTTCATTCTTTTAAAAGGATTTCATGAAATAGAAATTTTCTTGATAAAATAAATCTTATAATCTAGTTTTATTATCTAACCCTTAGAAATGGATTTAGTTGTTTATTTTCTTCAAAAGGTAAGTGAGAGGACAACCATATTTGCCAGAGTAAATTCAGTTTTGGAGAAAACCAAGTATTCTGCACAATCAGGAGTAAGGTTATAATTGTGGAGAAAAGAGAGATAAGGTTTGAGTGAAACCCATGGAGTATTGACCAAAAATAGTTTTACTCTACTTTCCCTTTAGGGTAAGTTGCAGCTCCCAGTAAATGTGAACTTTTTTCTTAGCAAGTTCAAAATTCAGCCATCATCAGTCATAGCTCAAATTCTTCCTGTGTGGTTGGCTAGCTATCAAGCTGTGACTTCAGGGTGCCTATCAGTGCCTGCTCATTTTTTGCCAGGTTGACATATCCACTCACCATGAACCAGGGTTCACTCCACAAAGGTGAGTCATATAATCACCCCCATGTTAGTACAATTTTATGCCTTGTTCCTCAAACAAGATTTCATTATTCTTCCTCCAGAAATTATTAATTTTGAATGAAATGTTATTGATTTTAAAATACATTACTATAATTCTTCTTATGCCAAATGTGGATTGAGTTCTATAGTATAGAATAGAATATTTTCATATAAATCTAGTCCTATAAAAACAGCTGAAACTAGAAAATGTCATATTAAATGGTAAATGTACTATCATTACTTGAAAATTAATACATCTCCAATTAAAAAATGTAAAATAAACTATTGCACTTCATTGTTTCTATATGTGGTTTCATCATTAATATTGTCTTCTCCAGACATTCAAAATGTATTCAAAATAATGGTATAACTCATTTGTGTTATTTTTAAACTTCCTTTTATTATAAAATAGGAACAATCCAAAAGTATTTAGCTTTCTTTCAGAGAGTTGCATAAAGATGAAGCCTATTAATATGTATTTAATGTAACATTATGTGGCATTTGAATCAATCAATTTTCTAAATAAAATGTTTAATGCATAAATTTATGGATTTTTAAATACTGTGAAAATGCAGAAAATAATTTCTGGTGCTTCTGGACCACCCTTTAAGAAAACCAAATCTATTCCTAACAGCTGGTTATCAGAACACGTCACACCTTAAGTATTCTCAGCAAGAAAAAAATCTCACATTTTGATTACATTTCATAGGATTTATTCATGAAATACCCCCAGAAAGGAATGCCAAAATATTGTCCTAGCTTTTCTACTGAAATAAATCTCAAGTAATATAATCAAAATGTCATGAGAAGTTATTTTATTCTTATTTTTCTATTTAACATTCATCTCCTTAAGCATCATTACTTCATAATGACTTCACAATAACTATATTTCATGCTAATCATTAGAAATGCAAAGGAAAAACAAATACATCTGAATCCATTCTTAACACTTCATTGGTCTTCCCCCTTCCCCTTATCTGTTTATAAAAGTTCTTGTAGTATGTGAAATTCATAGACCATGGTCTATTTTTAAGATAAGCTTTGGTGATAAGACAAGGTTTCAACAAAAAAATTAGAATCACTCATAAAAGTATCTTTAAGGTAGATGTATAATAATTTTTCAGGTTTCTTTTTTTTTTGCATGTGTAGGGCATTCCAACAGATAAGACGGAGGAATGTAACCTTAAGCCATACCTTTAGATAGATAAATTGAGCCTGTGAAACAGTTGTGGACTTTAGCCTGGAAACCAAGTTGCCAAGAGAGGGTTCTGCTCCTCTGAGTTGTGTGGCCTCCAGGCTCCTGGTGTGTGGACGTATGCATTAGGTAGCATTACCTGAAACAGTGAACAAATTGTTACACTGAGGTTCAGTGTTAAGAACCTAAGGCTACCATGAGGTGAATCACATTCTCCAATGGAACTTTTTTCAGCATAAAGTTAATGTTTTTTGCCACATTTATCAATTGGAAGAGAACTTGAATGGATAAAAATAATGAAATATATTGAGATTCCTCAGTAAATACTTCTTGATCCTCAACCCCAGCCCGCTCCACCCACTTTCAGGAATTTAGAACTAGGAATACAGAAATTTTTTTCATTTATACTTCCAGAATACCCAACTAAAGACTTAAATCTTAATTCTTCAATGTGAGATTGTTATATGTCAGTACCAAACTCCCACCCACCTCTCTAAAAACTCATAAATATCCCAATTACTCTTTCTTAACATAAAATCATGAAACCCAAAGCATTCTCATGAAAAAAAGTATCAAACATTATTTTTGATAGAAACACTTAAAATTTTTTATTTTTCAGGGTTGACACAGGATATTTTTAGGTAACCTTCAGAGCACTACAGTTTTTTTAACTGTAGCACTGAAAAATAGCAAGCTCACTAGAAAAATGCAGACAAGTTCATCTTTACTCTTTTCTGTGATGTTTCTTTTCTCTTCCTTATTCCATTCAAACATGACTTATTTAAGACATAGTACTGGGAGTCTCTTAACACAGATGAATCAAATAGACCACAATCAAAATTGAAGGATGAGGAGTTTAGTGGTAACAGCCAGAATCCTCATTGCATCTATTATGGACTTTCTAGGTCAAATCTAATGGAAACTGGAAGATTCTGTTTAGGGGTGTGATAGGTAATAGTTCATTTGTAAACCAGTATCTTTTTCTCCTTGCCAACAGGAAAGACTTATCAATCATTCTTTAGCTAAGAGGGTACAAACTATAATGGACATGGTGAGAGAACTGAAAGACAATGGCTTAGGGGTTTATGAGAGAAAAAGCTAAAAGTGGGGATGGGGAGACTGAGAATGAGTGAGGACCATTAGCTATGTTGCAAGAAGCAGGCCAGAGAGAAACAGGTTGACAGGGGAGGAAGCATTTGACTTGTGTAAATATGGAAAGCTGGGAGAAGATGGCCTCATGGTCTGCTTCTGCCTCACACAGACAAGGAGGAAGGGAAACATTAAATCAATCATATAAGTAGTCAGGTAGTTACAGGGTCCAACTTAATGTCCCAGGCTCTGTCCAAACCCATGTGATATCTATGGAACACTAAACTTCTGTTTGTTTCCTGCATAGATGCAGTGTCTCAAGTTGTATATTGTATTTATTCATTGTTCTTTACTTATTATCTTTCTGTTTCATATTATTAACATGCAGTCCCAAGTCCACATTTTAAATAATTGTTGTAGAATATCTATGAGAACAGGCAAATCTAGGTCTGATAGTAGATCAAAAATATCTTTCTTCTCATCTTTTCTTCCTACTTTAGCAACCAACTGCCTATCTTTAATTTTGATGATGATATTAAAGAGGGAACAATGTCTAATCCAGACTCTTCCTAGCCTTTCTGGTGATTTAAGCACCTAAGGCCAAGTCTTTGCAAGCATCAGTTCCTCTGTTGTTTCTGAAGGATGCAAGCCAGACTGTGCCCTAGAGATAGTTAATCAGTTATAGGCATAACTAGAAGTTTTGGCATTCTGAGCTGTTAGTCCCTCAACTTCACTAGGACATATGCAAGTGCCTATAGTTCATACACCTGGTAACCCAATGGGGTGCCTGGGATACCATCACTTTATATCTAGATATCAGTAACTCAGCAGAGAAGTGCTGGCCAACAACAGTCTGAAAGATTCACAATCTGAAGGCTAAGAAAGAATGTAGGCTACCGTAACTTCCTTCAGGTAAATGGCATGCTCGCATCAATTCAAAAACTTTACCTCTTCCCTTTGTCAGAATATTTCTTGGCAAGGATTTTTCACATGCCTGTATAAATGCCATAATTTGTATAGCCCTTGGTTAATAAGTGCTTTGAAAATGCATTCTGAAATCTCACTGGCATCCAATACTTGATAAATTTTCTGTTCCAGTCTATAGATTTTTGAAAGTATATCAAAAATTAAGTGCTGATTAGGAAACAAATAAGTCAGTCAATTGCTTTTGGGGAGCCATATTTTCCACACACAAATGAATAAGTGTCAATAAATCAGGGAGAAAGGCTAGAATGAATTAGAGTCAGGGATATCAGTATGAACTATGTTTATTTAAAAATATATAGGGATACAAAAATAAGCATTAAATGTGTGTGCATAAATGGGCTAGTATATATGTGTATTAGCTCTACCTGACAACAAGGGTTAGAAATACTACCATCCTAGGAGTGCATCTACACCCAGATCTTGATTGGAGAAAGTCTGATTCTAAGGTTGAAGGGGGATAAAAGATGTGCCTGGAACATCTTTCAGAGTGAAAAATTAAGAACGTACTAATAGAAGAAAGGAAAAAAATAAATAAAAGAAGATTGGAGTTAAAACAGAAAGATATAGAAGTCCATCTGAAAGGGCTTCCAATGTCCAAAGATGGGATTATTTGAGCAACAAAATAAATGACCCCAGTATTGAATTACTATAACCCAAAGAGTAAAATAAATATTCATGAGTCAATACTGACAAAAATGAATGGAAGACAAAGGACAAATCTTCCTCCTGAAGGAGGAGCTTAATTCCCATCCTCTTGAGTGTGGGCTGAACTTGCTTTCAAGCAATAAAAAAAAAAAAAAAAAAAAAAAGAAAAGAAAAAACAGATGATAACTTCACAGTGGAGAAACCTGGTAGACTCTAGGTGAGCAAAGTAATATATGTTGATATCACAAACCCTGATATGATACATTAAGGAAGGCACATTACCTCTCTCCTCTTATTTTACCAAACTAATAACTTCAGTTTAATTATGAAATTGATCACAGAAAATTAAATTGAGCGAAATTCTACAAAACCTCCAACCATTATTCATCAAAACTGCCAAGATTATTGAAAAGCATTGAAAGAATTACAAATTGTCACAATTCCTAGGGCCCCCAAAATTTGAAGACTAAATAGAATATACTATCCTAATTTGAACTAAATGCTACATAGATAAAGAAATATAGTGAAATTTTAACATTTGAGTAGTGTCTATACTTTGGTTAACAGTATTGTACAATGTTAAATTCTTAGTTTTGACAGATATATTATGTGACATAAAATGTAACATTAGGTAGAGCTGGATGAAGGACAGAGGACAGAGCTGTCCATACTATTTTCACAATTTTTCTATAAATATCATATTATCTCAAAATATAATGGCAAATTTACCCAGTTTTTTTTCTTGTTTATATCTGCCTAAATGATGCATAGTACTAGTCAACAGATTATCCAAAATCCTTACCAATAGAAGATTGTATCCTTACAATGCAGGATTTTATTTCCTACTTTACTAAAAACACAGTCTCACATATTCTGAGTGCAACCTAATATTGGCTTATGGAAATGGCAAAACGTGAGATACAAGTTGTGACCTGAATACTAGGTAGACTAAGAGTCTATGTTAATTCAAATGGAGATGTTTTAAACTCTCCTAAGGCATCTACCAAATAGAACATCAAGCTGCGAGAACATCAGAGGATTAATATGTAAAGTAAAAGGCAGATACGTAACTGCCTGGAACTCTCCCACAATTAAGATTCACTGAGCATTTCTTATGCTCCAGGTGCTCTGCAAGGCAGTATGAAGAGCACTGAATGAAATGGACACTGTTCCCACTGTTCCCATCTTGAAATAGTTTACTGTTGGATGGAAAGACCATGAAAACACTCTTCCCTTTCATCTCTGAAGTCAAAACATGTCATTTTATGACTCTTACACACTCACACTTCACCTTTTGTGCTTTTATCAAAAGCACAAAATCTATTTAATTACTATTCAACCAGAACTAGAAACATAAGGCATCTACTTTTTCATTAGGTCCATCATAGGGGTCAGAGCCTACCTATGCTTTCATCCATTTCCCCCAAATACTGCTGAAAAGTATTCATTCATGTCCCTCCAGCTCATTTCAGTAAAAAGGCCGCTTCTGCTTCTGCTTTAAAAAGTATGGGGAAGCAAACAAATGACATAGGAGGAAAGAACTGGATGTTGAAATTCAGCTTTTACTTTGAGGGGGAAAGATCAATAAGAGGAGCAATTGATGGCAAGTACTCTATTTCTTTACTAAACAAGGTTAATTTTTTCCTTAGGGAAGAATTTCAATAGTTATTAAACATACACAACGGGCTTGATTCTAAAGTGTGTAGACTGATGCCATTGCTGATTGTATATACCATTATAGGTGGTGCCCGTTGTGATTTTCTAGAAAAAAGTAACCAAAGCAATACCAATGAAAACTCCACACCTCCTCTTTTTAAAGGTCAAGAATGCCTCACACCATTTCAGAAAAGTAAATCAAACAATAATTACTGCATTTGTATGTAGTATTTATAATAAATACCGAAGAGTTTGTTCTGGAAATATGAGAAACAAAAATAATTGCACTCATAAAAGCATTTCATCTTTGTGTGAATTGTGAATTAGATTGAACTTGTAATTACCAGTAACCAAAGTGTGGGTCAGAATTCTTACATTTAAAGCCAAGTTTCAGACAGGGAGAGGGGGTGAAATTTCTCATAATACCATTTGACCATCTTGTATAATCACAGGTCAGTATCTGCTTGGTCCTCAGAGTCTCTGTTTTTTTCTCCACATCACCTTTTCTATAATGGGTACCAATGTCATCAAACTTTAATTTGAACTTGGCACTGGCATTTGCCAGTGTTTTTGCCTTAGAGAAGTAATTTAATCTCTCTTCCTCTCTGTGCCTCAGTTTGTTAATATTATAAATAGGATAAAAATAACAGTGCCTACTTCAAAGTCACCATGCAAAAAATGAAGATCTTCCCTAAATAGTTCATTAAGAAATGAAGAAAACCACCACCTACCATTTAATTTAATCAGAAAAATGAACCATCTACTTCATAAATAGGATTTGATGAAAGCCCTTAGTTCTAGAATGTTTAAGAGCTATTGCAAATTGCTAGGTTAATGCCCAATAAATGGAAGATGTCTTCCACCTAGCTCTCTGAACCACAGTGACTTTGAGACAAACTCGAGTGCCGATGGAAGACAAAGTGCTCCTGTATACCCTGCAAACAAGTAAAGAAAGGGAAACCAGAAAATAGAAACATAAAATAGATGTCTTAATTGTTCTTACCTCTGGCCAAGAATTATGAAACCAGGAGTCAGAAGATACTGAGAAAGAGTACTGGTCTTTTTGGTTTGCTTTCCTCCTGTGGTTACTGGTTCTGATCCTTAATTTATCTCATTAAATGAATATGGAGGAAAATAGAACCTCAGATTATCTTATTTCCAATCTCAGGTGCATGGACAAACCTTATATTTAACTATATTTCTTGACACTTAGGTTGAAGTGCTCTCAGGAACTAGAAGAGTTAAGAGAATAGTTCTAGATGAAAGAAGAGGACAAAAAAAGGATACCTTAGTTGTTAAAAGACAGCTAGCTACTTACTTCAAATATTCTATAAGATTTGACTAGTCTAGGATTTGATGGGAAACCTGTAAAAGGCACTTGGAAATGACAATGTACTTTTCTACTAACTTTGTATTTTACTTCATTCTCACAACAGGTCTAATATAGAGAGATCTATTTATTGCAGATAAGGAACCTGAACCTAGAACTGTTAAGTTTTTTAAAGTCACACAAAAGAGAGAGCCAGGGATTGAAAATCAACCTAATGAGCCTACGACCTTAAACTGTATTCCTACTTAATCTTCTTTGAAAAATGACTGAATTGGAAACTTATGGATATAAAACAAAACTCAAGAATTTAAAAAAACACATTGAAATGAATGCTATCATTGATATATTCAATAAAGTCTTATATGAGAATGGGAACATGTCCTATATGATTATATGCACTACTATAGGAAGGGATATTATTAGTACTCATTATTATATTATCCTACAAGATCCTAAGATTAAAAGTAAAATATTTGTGAAGAGATTAAGGATTTTCCTTCTCTTATTAAAAAATAACTACGGAATATTTTCAGCCTTTGAGAATACACATATGAGCTAAACCAAATCTCAGAGAAAACTGAATAAATGAGAACAGTATAGCTGCATGTTTTCACTCAAGGTTAACACTGAGTAAAAGGAGTAAAGAGTTAAGGAGAAAAATAAAACTGAAATACCACTAAGTCTAATTTATGTCAGGTATAAAGTTCTGGATTAAATTTCAAAAATATTTAACCATGGTAGAACATATCAATAGGTCAAAGTATTAAAAAATTTAAAACCTTGTAAGAGTTATAATACATACCATAATTTGATAAGACTCAATGTTCACTACTAAGACATAACTGTTTAAAAATTAAGAGTGGAAAGATATCTTACCATGATAAAAGTATATTTAAAACTAAAATAATCATCCTTACTAACAATGTAAATGCTTAGAAGGTGATGAAGCATTTGAGATTGCATTAATATTAGAAACAACAACAAAAAGCTTGTCATGCCCATCAGGATATGAAATGAATTTGTCATGTGATAATTGGTGCAAATATATTAGACTATATAAATGTGCTAGTCATATGACTATGGAGACATAAATGTACTAGAAATCCATCCTCACTCACAAAATCAGAAAAGAAATTTTTATGTTAATAAAATAAAATAGTAAACTAGCTGGCCATGAAATATACAAATATCAATAGCTCTCTTTCCTACCAGCAATAACCAATAAGATCCATCTCACATTGCCAATTATAATCTTAAATTTTATTAGATGCAGGTAGGGAGAAAACTATAAAACTCTATTTTAAGAGATAGAAAACTTTAATAATTAGAGGAATTATGCCAAGTTCCTAGAAAGTAAAGGTGAATATTCTGAAAATATCATTAGCTTCAGGTTTAATATGAGTCCAGTAAAAATTCCAGTGTGATTATTTTTGGAATTGATGAAATAATTCTAAAGTTCATATGCCACAATAATGGACAAAATGTTCTAGAACAGTTTAAAGAGATGATTAACCAGGGGAACTTGCCTTTAGATAGCAAAAGATACCGGAAAGCCATCTTGCCTTTTATGTTTGTTCTGCTTTTGATATTTAATAATAATTCACACATTAATTAGGTTTTATTTATAAAAATCTTATATCTATGAAAGTTTAACTTATTTACATGTGCTAAAATAAAGTAACCAAAGATCCAAAGATCCAGGCATTATTGACTCACACAGATTATAAAGGTGTGGCATTTACAGATGTATAATAGGGGCGGATAATGACTGTTTAGCTGCTGCCATACTTCAGGTACCTGTAATCTCTCCCCTGATTATTGAAGCAGTTTTCTAACGATCAATCACTTCCACCAGTACGTGGTTCACAGATCTTAAAAAGTTATCTACACAAAAATAAATTAAATCATGTCTCTTCTAGATTTAACAACCATTGGTGGTTTCCTATAGTGACTTGGCTCACAAATATTTATCAGCATGGCCCCCTGTACCCTTTCAACCTCACTCCTAACTTCTGCCTGAGCCCATGCTTTACCCAGAGTGTCCTAACCTTATTCTCTTAGTTATATCATGGTCACTATCTTTGCACATGAGTTTTCTTCTGCCTAATGCGATTGCAATATCCTATTCAATAACACCCCAATACACCACATCTTAATTTGAAGTTCAAAATTTTTTATATTTCATGGACAGTCCATGAAAGCATGTTCCTGGTGATATTCGCACTGCCAGTGTCTAGACTGGTCCCACTGACATATAGAAACTCAATAAATATTTGTTACATGAATCAATAAAGGAGTATTTGTTACAAACTGAATTATATTATTTGCTTATTTTCTATGGTCCTATTTGAGTGCAAGAATGTGTTTAGGAAAATTTGGTTTGCTTGTTTGTTTTAAGTTTGTCTTCAATGCCTGAACACATAGGGCATGTTCTTTTAGATAATAAATAAATATATATTATAATATAATGTTACAGTAAAGAATGCAAGAAAATTATTTAACTAGCACACTTGTACATGGTATTTATTTGCTACGAGAACCAATGAGCGCACGTGTGTGTATGTGTGTGAGTGTGTGAGAGAGAGTCAGCATACTTTTTACATTTTACCTTACATGAAAATGACAATTTTGACTCTTCAGAAGCCATTTCATAGCATAATGTGAAGTCCTGAGCACTGATTTTATCTCTTGGGTTATCCATTTGAACCTATTGGGACCTTCTGGAGAACAGTCTTTTCTAAGGGTCCCTTTATGAGACAGAATCTTGAGCTCCAGCACTAATTTGGATATTACAAGATTTTGGCAGTACTATACATGACAATCCACCAA
>JAJEJO010004778.1:183646-434181 GCA_020662805.1 Glaucomys volans
TTTTTTTTTTTTTTTTTTTTTTTTTGGTACTGAGGATTGAAACCAGGGGCACTCCACCACTGAGCCACATCCCCAGCCCTATTTTGTATTTTATTTAGAGACAGGGTCTCACTGAGTTGCTTAGTGCCTCCCTAAATCACTGAGACTGGCTTTGAACTTGTGATCCTCCTGCCTCAGCCTCCCAAGTGCTGGGATTACAGGCGTGCGCCACCACTCCCAGCTCATTTAACATATTTTTTAAAAAGTAGACACCCTAATTATAAATCTCATGTACATCCTTCATAACTTTTCTAAGTTCTCCCTGTACAGAAAAAGGGACATGTTTGCTTCCTATCTGTATAGTTGCCTAAAAGCAATAACATTGTCCTATTTTTCAAAGGAATCTGAAATTAAAATTTATCCTTAATTGAGACTTTTCAAGTAAGTCAAAACTATTGACCTTTTCTATATTTACAGGATCCATGTAACTAACTGATCTCTAATACAAACTGGTTTTTCAAGTAGCACACTGTTCCTTAAATAAATAGCTTTGGAAATTCACACTTTAAAAAATTATTTTAAAGAGACACACAACCATAATTTGATTCGAGTTTGTGGTTCAATTTGCTTATACTGAAGTAAATATAAAGCAAATAAGCTCAGAAAACTTAGGGTGGCATCCAGATAAAAATAAAATGAGGTTGACGTCTTAGTGTCTGCTTTCCTTTATATCAGATTAATATGGAGTTTCAGTAAAATGTACCCAAATCATGACAATCATGGCATAGCACTTTCTTACCCAAAGTCTAAAACCTGATGTCTAGTAAAATACAAGAAGAAAAAAATAAAGAACTTCTGAAAATAACTCATGTCTAAGAAAAGAAAATAGAATGTAGGATACTATTCAGAAAAACCCTTTGAGGACGCTAATACTTGCTTTTGAAAATGTGTTTTCCAACCTATTGCTTTTATCTTACTTTTTAAATTTTTAAATATTTTTCTTGTGAATGTGCCTTAAACAAGCACTTGGTCTTATCATTTCAGTTGGGCAGACACATTTTTCCACTTTTTTAAAGTTATATTCTTATATTTCACATGAACCAGATACCAGTGGCTACAGAAAATGTTTATGATATGGGGAAATTTGCTCAAGGCAACTAACTGCTTTTAAAAGTGCAAAATGTCAAAGAAATTATTGACTAGTTCAAATGTGGCTAACGACAAACTATAATTTCATTATTAACCTCTTGAAGAAAATGAGAAGTGCTTGGCCTCTTATCTCCTGAAATTATGAAATGCCATTCCCACCCTTCCCTGTTGTCTCTCCATAGCTTCTATTTTTGCAACTATGAAAAAATGCTCAAATATTGAATACCTTTTTTATAGGAGAAAAGCAAAAATTGCCAGGAGCTCTTCAAACCAGAAATCCTGGTGCCAAATTAGAAAATTGCATCTTTAAAGTTCGAAGAGCAATAATTCCTCAATTGCCAACAATTCCTCAAAATATGATGTTTCCTTTACGTCATGTCCCTATTAAGTAGTATGCAATAGCAAAATTCCTTAATTGAGTTGTCTACCTAGAATGAGTTAAAATCTGATCTGTTCAAATTCACCTTGACTTGACTCTGTTTTCCTTGATTCTTGTTTAGCATCATGACAATTAGGAGTAGAAGTGGTGAACACAAGGATAATGCCATACTTGCATTAATGAAGCACAATGATTTCAAATGTTGCCAAAGGAGCCAGAAACAAGAGAGCAAGTGAAATAATTCAGAACTGAGTTTTTATGGCAGATCATTCTGCTTCTAGGAATGGGTTACATACTCAGGACTTACCTGGTCCGGCACCTGGTTTTCTGTCACTTCTTTCAGCAAAGTTCCAAGAAAAAGAGTTTGGGATTGTTTTAGCTAGAGCCTACACACCTCAATGCCATGGCCACAAACCCCTACAGCAGTGTTGAACAGTGACAAATCAGCATGTTTCTAAACCCGGCTAAGAGCTATGTCAACATCACCAGCTGATGCAACAGATTTACATCTGAACTCAAACTGATAGAAAAATCAGATTTAATCCCCTGTGAAGGAGCTTTTAGGATGATGGCACACTCTAAAGGCTTGAGAAAAAAACGGGCCAAGACAGACTCTAAAACAGGTGATGAACAACAATATTTGTTAACGGTCACATCCCAGCAACTTGAATTTCACAAATAACTTTGCTGAGAAAAATGAGCATTGCTGAGAAGGGGCTTTGGCTACTGAGTATGTCTTTCTTTCCCTTTGCACTTGATGCACTTTGAAAATAGACATAGAAAGCCCTTGATTGAACCAAATAAATTTGGTATATCCCAGATTATCAGTCTCATGTTTGACGGCTGGGTGCATTTTTGAGAACAGCATCCATCTTAAAGGCATTTTTAAATTAGGGCTTTCTCATGAATGTGGTAAAATGGAATTTATAACAAGGTCACTAATGGAATGTATTTGCATGACTCATTTATCCTTTTATAGACTGTACATGGCCAGACACAGGGGTGTTATCTACAGTGTTTCTAAAATTATCTTCCTGAGACTTTCATCCAGCTTTAAGAAACTTCAGAAAAAGAGCAACATAAACATGCTTCTTCTGAGTGACTTTAAAACAGGTAAATGATTAAAAAAATGATTTTTGAAAAAAAGAAGAATTTGGGGGATTGGGTACAAGAATCTGACAAGCACTTGAGGTGGTAATAAAAAATAGGATGAAATGAAATCTAAATGAATATTTTAAGCACTCAAAAGATGCTCTATGTATTAGAGAAATATATGGAAATAACTAGTATGTAGTCTGTGTTTTAATGGAAAGTATAACTATAAAACAAAACAAAATTAAATAAACCAGTTAAAACATTGCTTCAATTTTAAGAAAGGAGCAATTTGAGCTGGCAACAGGTCCTTATAATGGAGCAACTTCTCTTCCCTCCCAGTTAGTGAGTGACAAGAAAAGCCTTGAGCCAACCATATAAACTTTCTATGAGCTATTTGAACATTTTATAAGGTCTTAAAGAATTCATAATTTTAAATTTACAATGAACAAAAGACAGCCTGTTGGTGCTGTAAGTCATTTGGTGTAATCTCATTCTCTCTCTGCACGTTGATGTTCCATTTGCAGCTGGGTATCCTCTCACCACCGACACTGGCTGTACCTGCTGTCATCGCATGGACAGAATTCATTCATTGAACAAATTATGCAAGAGCCCAAGCAAACTGCTCATTTTCTTTATCAAACAGGACTTACTTTATTTTCTTCACAGTATGGCAGTTCTGTGGCTTTCTGATTAAATGAAGTTTGAGGTGGGAAGCCATAGAGAAAATCAAAAGAAATGAATTTTACTTCAAAATGAGGTGGGCATGTGCCAGGGGCCCTCAGGTGTCTGGGAAGCCTGGAAATAGGAACCATGGGGCTTCCAGCTAGTTCTTCAGGACTCCTGGAGGTACTAGTACTCACAGATCTAAACAACCCCAACCTTCAGAGGTCTCAGGGGAGGAGCTCTTTGAGCCTCACCTCCACAGCTGGGCAGCATGCCAGAGCCCTTGGGGTGTGTTTCTTTCCAACCATAACTGAACACAAGGCAATGAAGATAAGGGTAGGTAAAGATACAAAATGGAGAGTGACAAAAGGCAGGGCTGGTCCCTACCTGCAGGCCCTCCTTCTGTGCAGACCTGGTATCAATCTCCAAATATTCATAGCATCAACTTTGCCATCAGCATTTCTGGGATCCAACACCTATGTTATTTCATTTTTCCAGGAGAGAGAACTGTGATCCCCTGGCCCCAAGAGGATGGTATAAACATTGTCTGCTTTTCAATCCATGACTGAAACATGGTGGAAATATTTGATATTTGAAAGAGTTTGTTAAAGTATAAGTCAAATATTCATTTCTTCAATTTTATCTGTCTTAAGTTATATCATGAGAAAGCAATTATTAGATTGTATGATCTTAGCTCCTCACAGAAACACCTTGCAAAAGTTACCCTTCAATGTTAATGCTCAGTTTTAATAAGAATGAAATTAAAACCTTGGACATTTCATTGCCTGCTCATTGGACCTTTTGTAAGAATTCCTATGATAAATTCCCCCTGAAATTCACTAAGGAAGTTTTTTCGGTAGATGTATTTTAAAACAACTTTTACTGGGTGGGGAGAAACTGAATAAATCCATCTGCCTCTTTTGAAACTGGCTGTCAAACTCACTTTGCAGCTGCTGGAACTAAGGCATTTTAGGTTCCAGTTATAATGAAACTAGCTCTCTCCCTCTCCCTTTCCAGTGTTACTTGTACTTGAGATCTATAGATTATAGTTCAGAATTGCCCAGAAGACTTTGAAAAACACTGGTTCCTGAGCCACACCTCAGAGCTGATACAGTAGCTCTTGAAAGGGACATAGGAATGTGCACTTTTAAGCAATCCTCCCGTCATAATGTACCCTTGAGTTCAAAACTATTCTAAACACTCTTCATTGGCCTTTTAAGGGAGTTCAGGGACTCAGATCTTCTTTTTTCTTTTTTAATTGAATGTTACTGACGTGAGATAGTCACACACATGCTCTTGGTTTTCTTCACAAGGTAGGATGAGATTTAGATGACCAGCCTGAATTAATAAGCACATAAGACCTTCAACTGTGGAAATGTATAGAATTCACACACAAGTGTGTTGCTTATCACTAAGTCCACATTAAGAAAAAACAATTCAGGGAGAAACCAAGGAATTTTACAAGAAAACCTAGTAAGCCTTTTGCAAAAAGAGCTAAAACTTCAGAGTTCTAGTTTCCAGGTACTTAAATACTAGATCCCAAATTAATTGTAGATATTCTTTCCTTCCTTTTTTCTTTCTTCTTTCTTTCTTTAAAACTTTTTTCATGCAAAAGATTTTGTTTGGGTTGAAACTAATTGCTTGCAGGGTTTGATTACTAGATACTTTTCTAGCTTGCCTCTGCAAGTGGTTTTCACAGACATTAAAACCAGCATATAGCTGCTTTACAGTGAATGTCATTGATGGGAATTTTAGACCTATATATGATACATTTTCTTTTTTCTGGCATAACTGCTGATTCTGTCTTGTGTAGATACAATCTAAAGGAAAAAATAATTAGCAAATAATTCAGTTCACCCAAGCAAATGTTAAAAAATTCAAAACATTATTTTAAATAAATGATGAGTACTTTATAGCACGCTCAAAGTTAATAAAACTAAATTTATTTTAAAGCTATGTGAGTGCCATCTGATGTGTTCTTCATCAAATTAATATGTCCTTTTTGCAGGGTTCACACAGAAAAATATCTCACTTTTCCACCAAGAAGTATATGAAAACAAATGACACTAGCTTGTGGCTACAAACTTGCCAAAGTTTTAAAATGTGCAAAAAATAAAGAGGTGGCAGTTAATGTTTTTAAATCTCTATTTAGACTCATGAAAAATATGGCAGGGTAAGCACAAATATCCAACTTCCTTTGGCCATAATGAACTAAAATAACCAAAATGGTAAAAGCATGATAATAATTATAATTTTTACAAACACTGATGAGGTGAAAACTAGGGACCATCAGACCCATAGGGCACAAAATTCAAGAAATATTTACTTTATATAGTACAAGTGGACTCAACAAACAAGGAAGAAATTTCCTTTTTTAAGAAAGCAAAGCAACTTAGCAAGAAAACAGAAGAGAGTATAGGAGAAGCTCAATTTCATTTTTCACTTTTAAGATGCAAAGGTTGGAGAGCCTTAGGAGAGAGAAAAATTCCTAGCACTTGTTTAAATCTGAATCAGCTGAGTAAGGAAGACACCAAGCAAGTTCAGCTGCACCTAGAGGAAAGCCAACTCCCTGCTGGTTTGGTTAATGGATTTTATGGTTGAATGAAGCCATTTCCTAAAACAGAAAGAGCTAAAACCTATAATCAGAGAAAGTTTAGAAAATAACAATAATGAAAAATGTTTTGCTTCAAAATGTTGAGATGCAGCCAATATTACTCACTCAAATGAAATGGTAACTTTCACTACCTCCATGGTTAAACAGGAAGGAATAAAAATAAATTAACTAAATGTCTAGTTCAATAAATTAGGATTAGAACAAGAAAATAAACCCAGGACAAGCAGGAGAAACAAATAAATAAAATGGAGGTTTATATGTGAGCTTTCACTTTTTGGTTTCGTTGTATGCATAAATTAATTTAATCCCCCATAGAACCCAATGAAGTATCTATTACTAATAGCACTAGTTTAAAGATGAGGAAACTGAGGTACAAGGAGATTACATTAAATTAAAATAACTGATTCATAAAAGCAATACTTTTTATTAGCAAAAATAAACATAGAAAAAAAATTATGCATGCCCATTGTTAGGGCTACAAAAGATGACAGGACCACTGAAGTAAGAAGACTCACGAAGTTTAAAAGCATAGTATGCTTAGTTCTCTTACTATTGAAAATACCAAAGAAATTGGTGAACTTTCTATTCCTATGTAGATCACCAACTTTGATCAAGAAATGTAATAAGTCTGAATATCAAAGAGTTGAAACTGCTGTAATTCATTCCTCAAAATAAAGGAATACGTCTAGATAGGTTTTAGAATGAGAGAGTAAAGAACCAATTACTACATATTAAAATTGTAATGAGTCTTTCTATAAATAACCTCAATTCTCCCCTCTGTTGCCCCCTCAATTTTTTTTAATATTATAAAACAAGTCACTTTCAGGTTATAACTGTTGCATGTCCAAATCTAGATATATGTCGAGTTACTCTTTATCTAGGAACTAAATTAAATGGTAATAAAGAAATTGCAGAAATAGCTAAACTAGACACCACATAGTGGGGAGGCTAAAGGTAACTGTCACTCCTTTTCTAGAATGCCTTTACAAAGTGGAAGGTAAATTGAGTGCAGACTAGTGAGGCAAAGCTTGTTAAACTGACCTGAGGTCATTGGCACAGGACAAAGTGCTGCCCTGCCTGGATGAGGGTATGGCATCATGGATGGCAGGGACAGCAGAGGACTGAAGGGGAAACTGCAGCTATTTAAGGTGACTTAGTGAAAAATTCAAAGCATGTACAAATTAATTCTTCCACCCATCCATCCTTCCTCCATTCCTGTTACCTCTACACACTGAAGACCAGGAGACAAGAATTAAGCTGAAACTAAAGTTTCTGAAAGAAAGAATGAGTGGTAGAGAAAGAGAAAAGTGGGTGTGTGTTGTCTGGGGATAATAGGACAGGATAGATGTTCCTACCTGAAAGTCCCCTTTGTTCTAGCACTTGGGAATCATCCAGTTTAATGGAGCAAGCCTGCCTGCCCACGCTGAAGCAGTTAGTGTCAGTTGACAACCCACTCAGGTATGCTAGGCTCCCCTGTAGTCTGTCTATGGCTTTACTCCTAAAACAAGAATGGAAAATTCATAAGCAGCAGACATTTGAAGAAAGTCATCAGCAGGAAAGAAGAAAGTGAGATACACTAACTGAAAAATTATAGCAGAGGAAGGAATAGGTATAGGAAGGGAATAAACAGAAACCATTCTCAAGATCATGTTCTCCCAGATACCCTACACTGAATGGGGAAAGTGCTATTGATGTACAAAATTAGAATATGGACAGCAGATTTGACAAAACTCTTTTATCAATGATAAACTTACTGAAGTTGACAACATATACTGTGATTATGTAAGAGAATATCCCCATTCTTACATGCATGCTGAAGGACACAGATGTGAAGTATTTTGGGGTAAGGAGCCATGATATTTGTAACTTGCCGTCAAATGTCATGAAAGGGGGTGTGTGTGTGTCTCTGCTTGTGTGCATGTATGAATGCATATACATATATATGCATGTATGTATGTATATATGTATGTGTAACAAAGCCAAGAAGTAATGGTAACCATAGGTGACTTAGAGTAGAGGGTCTATAAATATTCTTTGTATTTTTCTTATCCTTGTGACTTTTCTGTAACTTTGAATTTTTTACTACGAAGTCAAATTTTAAAGTTTTAAACACTTTGTTTCCTATGGAGACTTTTAAAAGCAGCATTAGAGTAGGTGCTACCCCAACTTAAGAAAGTTAACTAACAAAAATGAAGACATGGGATGCAAAACACTGGGGTGTATCCTAAGTAAAAGAAATGCCCAGATATAGAGGGAGAAGGTACAAACTGGATGAGGTCAAAAGCCTCAGGAAAAGAATTCCCTTAAAAAGTGGAAACTCAGAGAATGCTTCATACATCTGAATCTAGTCAAAGAAAATTTATAAAACACATGGATAAGTGAGTTTTTAATTAGTAAGGATAAAGAAAGCTAAGTAAATGAAAAACACTGGCCTTATTAATATCCACACAACTAAATAGTGCTTTGGAAAAGATAAGTAATCTTAATTTTATACATGGTTCTGCTGAGAAAAGTATTTATATAGCAAAACAGAGTAAATGAACATTAATCTGACAATTCTAGGAAGCCAGAGGGCACATGTTATGTAACTTGAGAAAGGGGAATGGAAAAGAGTTCAATGACCTTTAACTTTTCCGGAAAATCAAAATGGAAAAAAATCATGGTACAGCAAGACAAGGATGTTATTTCGAGATTTTTGACACAAATAACAGAAAAATCAGAGAAGTGAATCAAAAGCAGTAGCTTCTAAAATATCAAAATGAGGAAGGAGGTCACAATGAACCGCTGGCTTATGTAAAGAACATCTTAAAACCAATTGACTAAATTGTTAGCATGGATAACTTGAATGAAAATAAAAATAAAATTAGAGCTTTCAAGATGGTGAACTGGAGTTGTTCACTCTCCTGGCTGCTCTGTGGCATGAATCCAAAAAAAGCAGACAGGTAGTTTCTTAGCAAGGTGGGTGAACCATAAGAGGGAGCAGGGTGGGGGATGGACTTTACTGGAATTTGAAACTGAACATTCAAAGCAGATTGATGACTCAGAGCTTGGATGTAATAAAATAAGGAAGAAATCTCCAGCAGCTGGGGCCAGAAGCATCAACCAGAATAGTCCCTTTTTGAGCAAAGTGGAAGGATAAGGGAATTAAAAGAAATTGCATTTTTAGGCGGCCTGATGCATATCTGGGTATGGATCATTTAGAAATCAAGGACATTGCCTCAATAAACTGAAAGGTGTGCTGCACAATTTCCTTTTGTGGGAAAGGAGGTGTTATCTCTCCAGGTGGCATGTAAAGGACAAAGAAAGGAAATATTTTGCAGCTGCTTCAAGGAGACCAGCAGCTAAGGGAACTGATTCCTGGCAAACCTGAGTTTGGCCTGAAATACAGGCCCAGTAAATATATACTGCAAGACATAGAGTGTGCTTAAGTGACCAGGAGAAAATCAAACATGGTCAGAGGTTTACATAGGGGACAACTGGTGGTGGAAACTCACCCAGCTCTACCCCTCTCCTTCCAACCCAGCTGCTTGCAGGACCATCTAGCTGGGAATTTGGAAGGGTGGGGGCAGGAAAGATTGAATTTGGAGAATGAACCCAATACCAGGAAACATGAGGGCTGAAGGTGATGTAGGGGAATATGAATTGGTTCCTCCACCACAAAAGTAGAATCCAGGGGAGATCCTTGTGGTACTGTCTTCCAGCACGGACTGGCAATTACTGGGCCCTGCAGGAGCACTGATGTAAAATCTCTAAACCAATTGACATTCAGCAAATATTCTGCAGCCCACCTAAACCTAAACCCTGCCTCCAGGAATTCTGCCTATAGGATTACCTCTCCTACTCCAACAATCCAGAAGGTACAGCATCACATCCCAGACAATCCCACCTAAAACTGCTAGGAGGGAAGCTGACAATCATTTGTACTCCAAATGAAAGAATTATTTAACTTTTCATTGCGCTTTTTTGCTTTTTGTTTTGTTTTGTTTTTCCTTATTTTTCTTTTCTCTGTTTAATTGTGACCTTAATGGTACATGGACATTTATACAGACTCAGATTTTTTTTAACTCATTTCTAGCATTTTTAAAGCCATTTATTTTTCGTAGATCAGTTTATTGAAAACTAGGATATTTGATTAATAAATTTTAGTTTTGTTTTATATTCTTTATTTTTATTTTTAATTTTTTAAGTTTTTACTTTATATTTTTCTCTTACCTGTTTCCCTTGCTTTTCTTTCTCTCTTTTCTTCCACTAACAGCAAATCACTATTACTCTTTCACTCTTCCTTTAATTTTTTATTCCTATATTTTCTCCTACTCCCTTAGAATGCTATCACATCCTATATCACTTTGTTCTTTCCCTGTCCACTATTTGAAATTGAAAACCCTTTTGCAGACTTGCTGTTTTATTGTAGGCAATAACTGATGATATCATTTCTGTTTATTGTGATAATTAACATTGCGGACATCATAGTAGGAGATATTTGGTTTAATGCTGTATATGGTTTGTATTCATTGTTGTTATCTGTCTTCTGCTAAACAATGAGGTATTGAAAACCTTCAGGGACACTGTAAGTCCACAGGGTATAAACTCTATTGCCTCAGATACATATTGTTTGATGAGTAGATACACAAACAAAATGTAAAAGCAAGGGAACAGATTGCCCCACATGAACCAAAATACTCCAACAACAATCCACTAACATGACACCACAGTGGAAAAAATGTCAGAGAAGTTTAGAATGCACATAGGTAAACTGATCTGTGAAGTCAAGGATAGTATAAGGACCCCAAATATACAAAATTACAACAGACCAACAGCAAGTCATATTATTATGAAAATGCCTAACACACAGAAGGAGGATAGAATTCTGAAGGCTCCCAGAGAAAAATGACAGGTAATATTTAGAGGCAAACCAATCTGGATCTCAGCTGATCTTTCAACCCTGACCCTTAAAGCTAGGAAGTCTTGGAATTATACATACCAATCTCTGAAAGAAAATGGATGCCAGACAAGAATACTATGCCCAGAAAAATTAAGCTTCAGAACTGATGACAAAATAACAGCCTTCCATGATAAACAAAAATTAAAAGAATTCACAACTAGAAAGCTTACACTACAAAACATATCCAATAAGATAATTCATGAGGAAAAGATGAAAAATTAATATGAAAACCAGCAATGGGTGGATCTGCACTAAAAGAACAGTGAATCAGTGGAAAAACAAGTTCAAATCAAAAACCAGAAATAAGAATGGAGAAACTTTATATTATATAGAGGGAAATGAGAGGGGGGAGGGGGTGGTGGTATGAAAGATGGTAGAATGAGACAGACATCATTACCCTGTGTACATGCATGAATAGGGTGAATCTACATCGTGTACAACCATAGAAACTAAAAGTTGTACCCCATTTGAATAGAGAATCAAAATGCAGTCTGTAAAAATAAAAAAAAATAAAAAAATAAACCAAAATGACAGTAAATACAAGTCATTTCTCAATAATAACCCTGAATGTAAATGGCGTAAACTCATCAATCAAAAGACATACACTAGCAGATTGGATTAAAAACAAGACCCAACAATATGTTGTCTCCAAGAGACTCCCTCATAGGCAAAGACATCCACAGACTGAAGATAAAAGAATGGGGAAAAATATCATTCACATAAGTCTTGTAAACAAGCAGGGGTTTCTATCCTCATATTAGAAAAAAGGGGACTTCAAGCCAAAGTTAAATAGAAGGGACAAAGACAGCATTTCATCCTGCTTAAGGGAATTATACATCAATGAGACCTAACAATCATAAATATCTATACCTTAAACAATAGAGCATCTAAATACATCAACTAAAACCTTCTCAAATTCAAGAGGAAAGTAGACCACAACACAATAATACAGGGTGACTTTAACCACACCTCTCTCACCACTGGATAGTTTTTCCAAACAAAACGAAATAAAGAAGATATAGAATCAAAACTTGCAGTTAATAATTTAGACCTAACAGATTATGTAGAATATTTCATCTATCAAGAACTGAATACACTTTCTTCTCAGCAACACATGGATCCTTCTCTAAAATAGACCATATCTTAGGACAAGGCAACTTTTAGGAAATAAAAAAAATTGAAATAATACCTTGCATTCTATCAGATCATAATGGAATGAAATCAGAAATCAAATATAAAACTAAAAATAGAAGCTACTCTAACAGCTGGAGACTAAATAATACACTATTTAATGATGAATGGATAGCAGAAGAAATGAAGGCTCAAATAAAAATACTTAGAGGTAAGTGAGAATATCAAAATCTCTGAGACACTATGAAGGAAGTGCTAAGAAGAAAGTTCATTGCATTGAGCTCATTTATTAAAATAATAGAATCTCAACCAATAAATAACATAACATATAACTCAAAGCCCTAGAAAAAGAAGAACAAATCAACACTAAAAGTGGTATAAGACAGGAAGTAATTAAAATCAAAGCTGATATCAATGCAATTGAGACAAAAGAAACTATCCAAAAAATTGAAAACACAAAAAGTTGGTTCTTTGAAAAAAAGTTTTAAAAAATATTGATAAATCCTTAGCCAAGCTAACAAAGAGAAAGAGACAAAAACTCAAATTACTAAAATTCAAGAAGAAAAAGTAAATATCACAAACGATATTACTGAAATACAGATGATAATCAGAACCTATTTTGAATATTTATACTTTAATAAAGTAGAGAATTTGAGGACATCAACAAATTTCTAGAGACATATGATCTACACAAATTGAATCAGGTGGACATAGAAAATTTAAACAGATCAATTTCAAGCAATAAAACTGAAGACACCATCAAAAGTCTACCATGAAAGAAAAGCCCAGAAACAGATTCTCAGCTGAGTTCTACCAGACCTTCAAAGACGAAATTACACCAATAGTCCTCAAGTTATTCCATGAAGTAAAAGGAAGGAACACTTCCAAACTCATTCTATGAAGCTAGTATAATCCTGGTACCAAAAACCAACAAAGACACATGAAGGAAAGAAAATTTCAGACCAATATCCCTGATGAAGATGGATCTAAAAATTCTTCATAGAATACTGACAAATTACATACAAAAGCATATGAAAAAGATAGTGCACCATTATCAACTGGGTTTCATCCCAGGGATGCAAGGTTGTTTCAACATATGGAGATCAATAAGCATAATTCATCACATCAATAGCCTTAAACATAAGAATACCATGATCATCTTTTCTATATATACCATGATCACCTTAAGTAGATAAGAAGCATATGACAAAATACAGCATCCATTCACATTCAAAACACTAGAAAAACTAGGGATAGTAGGAATATACCTCCACATCATAAAAACCACATATGCTAAACACAAGACCAATATAATTCTAAATGGAGAAAAAATGAAAGCATTCCTCTAAAAAGTGTAACAAGACAAGGATGCCCTCTTTCACCACTTCTATTCAATATTGTGCTTGAAACTCTAGCCAGAGCAATTAGAAGAAAGAAATACAGACAGAAAAGAAGAACTCAAATCATCCATATTTGCTGATGATATGATTCTATATTTAGAAGACCCAAAACACTCCATTGGAAAAATTCTGGAACTAATAAATGAATTAAGCAAAGTAGCTGGATATAAAATTAACCATCATAAATCAATTGTGTTCTTATATATTAGTGATGAATCAATTGAAAGAGAAATTAGGAAAATCATTAATACTGTCAAAATGGCCATACTACCAAAAGCACTATACAGATGTAAGGCAATTCCTGTTAAAGTTCCAATGAATTTTTTCACAGAAATAGAAAAAGAAGTCATGAAATTCATTTGGAAAAATAAGATGCCCAGAATAGCCAAAGTAATCCTTAGCAAGAAAAGTGAAGAAGGAGACCTTATAATACTAGCCCTTAAATTATCCTACAGAGCTACATTAACAAAAATGGCATGATATTGGCACCAAAACAGATGTGTAGACCAATGACACCAAATAGAAGATAGACAAATCCACATAAACACAGTTATCTCATACTAGACAAAGTTGCCATGAATATACATTGGATAAAAGATAGCCTCTTTAACAAATGGTGCTTGGAAAACTGGAAATCCATAGGTAGAAGAATGAAATTTGACCCCTCTCTCTCACCCTGCAAAAAACTCAACTCAAATTGGAACAAGGTCCTAGGTGTTAGAACAGAGACCCTGAGCCCACAAGCAGAAAATGTCAGTCCAAATCTCTATCATGTGGGCTTATGATCCAAATTCCTCCACAAGACTCCTAAAGCACAAGCAGTAAAATCAAGAATCAATAAATGCAATTGTGTCAAACTAAAAGTCTTCTTCTTAGCAAAGGAAACAATCAAGAATGTGGAGGGAAGCCTACATAATGGGAGAAAAATCTTTGCCACTAGTATCTCAGATAAAGCACTAATCTCCAGGATAAAGAACCCAAAAAACTTAACACCAAAAAAAATTAAAAAATAAAAAAATAACTCAATCAATAAATGGGCAAAGGAACTGAACAGACACTTCACAGAAGAAGAAATATGAATGGTCAACAAATATATTAAAAATGTTCTGCATAACTAGCAATTAGAGAAATGCAAATGAAAACTACACTGACGTTTCATCACACTCCAGTCAGAATGGCAATTATCAAGAATACAAGTAACAATAAATGTTGGTGAGTATGTGGAGGAAAAGGGACACTCATCCATTGCTGGTGGGAGTGAAAATTGGTGCAACCACTCTGAAAAGCAGTTTGGAGATACCCAAATGACTCAAAATCAGCATACTATGACATGGCCGCATCAATGTTCATAGCAGCTCAATTCACATAGCTAAGCTATGGAACCAACTTAGGTGCCATTCAACAGATTAATGAATAAAGAAAATGAGGTATATATGCACAATGGAATATTACTGTTACTTATTTATAGCTATAAATAAGAATGAAATTATGAAATTTGCTGGTAAATGGATGAAACTGGAGGCTATCATGCTAAGTGAAGTAAGTCAATACCCAAAAAACAAATGCTCAATGTTCTCTTTGATATGTGGATGCTGACTCAAAATAGGCAAGGAGAGGGAGGAGTGGAGCATCACTGGATTGGGAGAGGGGGACCTGGGGGAACAGGTTGGTGGGAACGGGACAGACCGCAGAATGAATCAGACATAACTATCCTATGTTCATATATGAATGTGTGACCATTGTAACTCCACATCATGTATAACCACAAGAATTGGAAGTTACACTTCTTGTATGATACATCAAAATACATTCTACAGTCATATATAACTAAAAAGAACAAAATTAAAAAAGAATTCAAATAGCAATGAATGATGATGATGTTGAGAAGCAAGTACACTCATGCATTGCTGGTGGGATTGCAAATTGGTGCAATGACTGTGGAAAACTCAATGGAGGATCTTTCAGAAAACTTGGAATAGAACTATCATTTGAACCATTTATCCCATTCGTCAGCATACATCCCAACGACTTAAACTTAGCACTCTCCAGTGACACAGGCACATCAATGTTTATAGCAGCTCAATTCACAATAGCTAAGCTATGGAAGCAACCTAAGTGCCCTTCGACAGATGAATGGATAAAGAAAATGTGGTATATTTACACAACAGAATATTACTCAATCATAAAGAATGAAATTATGGCATTGCTGGTAAAAGGATGGAACTGGAGACTATCCTGTTGTGAAATAAGTCAATCCCCCCAAAATCAAAGGTCACATGTTCTCTCTGATATGAAGATGCTAACATACAATAATTGGGGGTGGGGGAGAAAAGAGTAGAAGTTCAGTGGGTTAGACAAAGAGGAATGAAAGGAAGAGAGGGGGGATATGAATAGAAAAGACAGTAGATTGAATCAGACATAACTTTTCTATTTTCATATATGAATATACAACCAGTGTAGCTCCATATCATGTACAGCCACAAGAATGGGAAGTTATACTCCATGTATATAATATGTCAAAATACCTTCTACTGTCATGTGTAACTAAAAAGAACAAATAAAAATTTTCAAAAAGGAAAGAAATTAATGAAAAATATGTAGAGACTGAGTGGGGTTAGGACACATAGACTGAATTAGAGAGGAGAAATAACAAAACCAAAAAGTAATGCTAAGCAGAGGTGAATCTGGTGGCTGGTATGTGAATGTTCTTCCCATTCTTGTTCTTGCAACTTGCAGGAGTTAATCTGGGATGATAGATGCTGTCTCAATGAAACAAGAAACAGGTTTCAGTCCCTGGTTTTAAAATGCATATGTGCTCTGGAACAGAACAAGTACTCTAAGTACCTGGGCAGGGGGGTTGCAGAGAGATGGGTGGTCTCAACGAAGTCTAAAATAAGCCAACAGAGTAATATCTAAGTTAACATACAGAAAAATTAACAAATATGAGAGAAACTTCCAGAAACACTGAAATAGAAATGGATTAAAAAGGTCATCTCTTGGGCCCAAGTTGCAGGGTGAGGGATGGACAAAGATATAGTTGGATTTTATTAGCAATCCTTTTTTACAATTCGAATTTGTGTCTGTGTATTTGTATTACTTTGATAAAAATGCAATTTTAAAAAAACCTATTTAAAAATCATTAAATAAGATAGGAAGCTTGGTAATACATTTTGAAGCTAGAATAACCCTGATATGAATAAGGAAAATAATATTTAAATTACAAGCCAATTTGCTCACGAATATAGATGAGAAAATTCTAAATAAAATATAGTAATGGTAAATTGGACTCAAAATAGAAGTTTTAAAGTTAATATAGTGCAACCAGGCACTGTTTCTTCCCAAAATGAATTGCTGAGATAATATTTGAGAATACATTAGCACAATTTATCATGTAAAGAGATCAAAAGAAAAATGAGCAGACATTGTGCAAGTTTTCGAAGTGGCATTTGATGATATTAAATAACCTTCTTATCAAACAAAAAGACCTCTTAGGATAATAGAATAACTTGAATTTCCCCTTGCTGAGGGTAGTCATGCACCCCTACATTTATTCAACAAATGAAATGGACTGTGGTCCCAACCTGAGGGGGTAGAGATTCAGCAGTGAACAGGGTGGACTCTCTTTTAACTTGAGGAAATGGACTGCTCATGATAAAGGAGGCAAATAAATAAAAAGTACTATAATTTCTAGTTGTGCTAAATATGAAACAGACTGAGTACAGAGAGCATGAGCATGAGATTTCTGTTTAGATGAACTGGTGAGCTCCTGATTTGCAGAAGCAGTTATGTCCCAGGAGGGACTGTGCCAGGTGATAATCAGGATACAAGCAGTTCAGGCAAAGGAATAACAGTGTGGGCTCTTTGGGAAGAAGTAAGGGGAAGGGTGGAATAGACAGGCACCAGGAGGAAGCCAGGTGATCCTGTGTGGTCTTGCAGGCCACAATCAGGTCTCCCTGAATCAACTGTTCCATGGCCAGATGGAAGAGTCTCAGGCTCCTCTTTTCTTCATTCTCGTGATTCCCCAGAAGAGTTTGCCTATCTTTTAGATAAATAAATAACACATCTCTGCATGTGTCTGCTTTCTTTCTGCTCCAGTTGTTTCCCACTGGTTTCCCTCCTGACTGTGCCTATGGTCCCCTTTCCACTGCATTAACACCACCACCTCCCACCCCTTGCCAGGTTCTGCTCTACCTGAGCCTGCTGTGCTGGTCCCACTGCTGACAGCCCTGCTACCCTCACAGCACACCTCTTTCTGAACCCTGCTTTGCCAGCAGCACTCCTGTTTCCAAGGGCCCACATAAAGGTCTCTGCCTTTCCTCATTGACTTCCTTAACTTAACATACTTGGAGGTAATACTTTCACTACATGGCAAGCCCAAGAAAACTCTCTTATAATGCTTCTGAAAGATCAGCAACATGGATGATTTTTTAAATTTCAGTAGTTAAAATCAGTAAGTTTTCATAATGACAATCCATTCAAAAACATATATATCCATAAATACAACAAAAGTCTTAGGAATAAAAAACTTAATAAATAGACAGGAAATATATATTCAATAATCTACATGTTTTCCCAAGAACAAATAGAAGATTAGCATGAATAAAGAAAGGACACATTTTCCTGGATAAAGGAGGCAAAAATCCAAAACCCTTTTGATAATGATTGAGTTTAAATTTTATTTGAAAGAAAAATGGGCAACATGGGAAAATACTCATTAAAAAATTGATGCTCATTAAGAAGTTGCTGAATCCAGTATGGAAATTCCTTAGGAAACTTGGAATGGACCCAGCATTTGACCCAGCTATCCCACTCCTTGGTCTATACCCAAAGGACTTAAGATCAGCATACTACAACGATGCAGCCACATCAATGTTTATAGCAGCGCAATTCACAATAGCTAAACTATGGAACCAACCTACATGTCCTTCAACAGATGAATAGATAAAGAAAATGTGATATATATACACAATGGAATATTCTCAGCCTTAAAGAGTAATGAAATTATGGCATTTGCAGGTAAATGGATGGAGCTGGAGAATATCATGCTAGGTGAAATAAGTCAATCCTCAAAAACCAAAGGCTAAATTTTTTTTGATAAGTTGATGGTGATCCATAATGGGGCAGTAGGGAAGAATGTAGGAACTTTGGGCAGTGGGGAGTAAGGTGAGGGGAGTGGGCTGGGGGTGGAAAGGATGGTGAAATGAGACATACATTATTACCCTATGTACATATATTATTACACCAATGGGGCATCATGTACAACTTGAGAAAAGAGAAGCTGCACTCCATTTGTATACAATAAGTTTGAGTTGAAAAGCATTCTGCTGTCATGTTTAAAAATTAGAACAGATAAAAAATTTATTTTTTATTTTTTTTTTATTTTTACAGACTTCATTTTGATTCATTGTACACATATGGGGTATAAAAAAGAAGTTGCTGAATCCAAACTTAGAGTCTGTCTATGTATATATACACATATATAAGTATTTGTATATATATGCAAAAACATATACACATATGCAACACATAAATATACCTATGTAGGTTGAATCCCTATCTCAAAAATTTGAAATGCAAAATGCTTTAAAATCTGAAGTTTTTGCATGCCAAAAACTTTTCGATGCTACAAGTAGAGAATTTATACCATGAAACTTGGTTTTATGCACAAAATTGTTTAAAATGTTATAGAATATTACATTCAGACTGAATGTGCAGAGTATACATGAAACATAAATGAATTTTGTGTTTTGAATTGGGTCTCATCCTCATGGTATCTTATTGTATATATGCCAATGTTACAAAATATGAAGAAATCCAAAATCCGAAGAAATTCAAAATCCAAAATGTTTCTGGTCCTGGACATTTGGGCTACTCCCTTTGTAACATGTAACACAGCACAAACCAAATTTAAAAACAAACTGTATATTTAACAAAGTTAATGAAACAAATATTAAAGATAATGGTCATTTATTTTGTGTAAGATGTTATTACAACTCAATGAGACAAAAGTAAATACTCCAATAGAAATAACTAAAGACATGAATATGTTGCTAAAGTTATAAATAGGGGAAAACATAAATATTATCACAACAGAAAAATGAAAATTACAATAGTGATGGACACCTTTTCCTACCAGATTGGCTAAATAATGCCCAGAGTTGGCAAAGATGGCAAAATAAAGATTTACAACTCTCCTTTAGAAATTGATTTTTCAGTGATAATGCACCCAAACTAAAACCCCACTATGCGAACATATCAGGGAAATAGTTATCTGAGTGAGAAATAATGACAAATTACCAACTAAAATGTATTTAAAATAAAAATAATTATAAAAATGTATCGTAGTACATGATATGTAGTTTAAAAGTCAGTCCTGAGGGTTTACGTGGTTTAGAAAATAACTCTGAGGCTGGTTTAGAACTCCTGGGTTCAAGCAGTTCTTCCCCTTCAGGCTCCTCAGAGTAGTAGCTGGATCTACAGGTGAGTGCCACTGCTCCTGGCTTATTTTTACTTTTAAACCATGAGATCCGTGATATAATGGCCCCAGAGGATTGCACCCAACTCAGCAACAGACACAAAACTCAGATTCTCCCTATAACCTTGGAATGGCTGAAGAGGGTCCACAGGAATTAGCTAGGGAAAAAAGACCATAAAAAATCATTCTCCTATGGGAAGAATTGGTGCTGACCTAAAGGGGAAAATGAGGAAGGAGAGGCAGCCTGGTGAGCTGAGGTGGGAGTCTGGCCTTCAGTCTGGGTGCAGGAAGCAGTCCTTCCTGGGACACAAGCTGGAATCTTCCCATTCCTCAGTTACTGCCTAACATTCTGCCCTCTCTCCTGTTCTTCTTTCCTAATCGTCCTTCATATCTTTGCTAAAAAGGATCTCTGTGAGTTCTTCAAAGAAACCTTCTTACCTCTGGCCTCTTTTCTCTCTCTGGATGAAAGAATTGCCATAAAGAATTATTGATATTGCCATTAAAGTTCCAGAAACTCACTCTTTCATAATTTTGCTCATGCTGCTTGTTTCCTTGAATTTCATTTTCCACATTAGTAGTCTATTACATTCCTATGTCCCCTTCAAAATGTAGGTTGTACCTCACCTCTATAGTGAAGTCTTTCTAGGTCTTTTCTATGACTTTTTGATAACATCTTGAGTGTGCATTGACAGTTGATCACATACTTATTTAACCTGCCCAAGTTCAACTATGCTTGTAATTAAGAAAAAGAATTTAAGTAGCACATGTAAGTGAACCACCTGCCTTTCCAGAATGTCAACCCCACGATGATAAGGACATGGGAGACTGATTCTGCTGTTAGTGAATTTCAGATCCTATGTGTCCCTCATCAGGTAGGCATCTGCATTGCTGAATGTGACACTACTTCTAAAATGGGCATAATTCATCAAACCTGGTGTCCTCTGTGAACCAAGTACTTTCTTTTATGCTCAACTTAAAAAAAAAAACAATCTATTCTAAATACTTGAGGAAAAGCTGGCTGATTTATATTCACTGAAAATAGATATGTAAATCTCCAACCTGAGACCTTCTTTAGGGATTGTCAAGGATAATTTTGAATACATGAATTTGTTTGCTTTATGTGACTTTTCTTTACTAATCTTATAGCTTTGTCCCTAATAGTGTAATTTTAAAATTTATATAGTTATGATCGCATTGAGGAATATGTCTAGAGTATACCATGTTTTCAATAAATATTTGTAAAATGAATCAACAAATTGTGTGGCTCATGATCTCAAGGATCAGCTTTCAGCTTAAAAACAGCCTCTTTATCTGACAAGTGTATATGTCAGGATGGGAAATAATGCCAAGCAGTGCTCTTTAGAGAGCTTGCAGAGATTTCAACAGATGTGCCTCAGTAATTGTCATGATGTCAAGTTTACCAGGACATCCTGAAAACATTTAGAATTTGTGAGGGTTTAAACCCTCCCTGAACCAAATCAGACCAAATAACCATTTATTTTTTCCAGATCTTAGGTCAAGCTTTACAGAGAATGTTTGCTTTGTTCTATTAAACTGCTTGTGGATGATAACACTGACCTTTCAAAGCATTTAACCTATCACTTACTGAAATGTTAATTTGCAGCTATGCTGATAGTTCTGTATGCACATCAGTATGAGAGTTTAGGAATTTCCCAAGGAAGGATTTGAAATTTTCATTTCTTTTAAATCCTTGTGTTATATACATAACAGTAAATCCACGTGGAATCTTTAAGATGTGTGATAAATTACCTTTAAAATGTACACACATATCACATGCTGAGAAAAGAAAATGCTAGGAAAAGAAAATGATCATGAAATTAGGTTGAATGAAAATAATCCAATTCATCAGGAAATTTGAGATAAATCATTTGTGCACATCAGTAAGATATATTTCCCAGCTATTATAAATGCTTAGAACATGAAGTAGCATAGCATAACTGATCAATATGTGGCTGACATAGTTAGCATTGTGAAAAGCATGCTCTAGCCTATAAATACAGTCTAGACTGAAGGTTTCATTCTGTATTTTTTTCTTCTCCTTTTTGAACTTTTGTCAATAAAATAGTCATTTATTTTCTGTATGACGGAATCTAGAGATTTTTACGTTTGAGGCTTTAAATGTCAAGCCACGTGCAAGTCTTTATGTTATCTATCATTTACTATAAAGGAAAGAGTTTGCATCTTCCAAAAGCCCCAGGTGCCTGTTCTTAAATTTCATCAGAATACTTATGCCTCACTATGTCACTATTCTGTCAAAATTGTTCCGGATAATATGAACATCAGGTTGGAGGAAGACAGCAATTAATGTACTTTTTCTGGAACATTACACACATATTTTAAGAGACAAGAAGATTCAGACACAAAAGATGATATTGACTTAGGGGAGAATCACATTTAGTGAGATATTTTTGTATACTATCATATTTCTTGTGTGAATTAATATATGCCTTTCAAAATATTATGATATGATGTTAAAAGTCTACGACAGAGTATGTGTGTATGTGTGTAAGGGAGAGAGTAATTTAGTGAAGGGGGGTTGATCATACCTCCCATTACCCTTAAAACTATGCATTTAGTTTGAATCCATTCCATTTATTGATGCTTGATTTTACTTCTTGCACTTCAGGGGACTTGTTAAGGAAGTCAGATCCTAGGCTGATGTGGTGAAGATTTGGGCCTACCTTCGAGAAGGTGCAGGGTCTCTGCTCTAGTGCCTAAGTCCTTGATCACTTTGAGTTTTTGTGCAGAGTGAGAAATTTGGAGAATATCATGCTAAACAAAATAAGCCAAACCCAAAAAACCAAAGGCCAAATGTCTTCTCTGATATGCGGTTGCTAATTCACGATAAGGGGGAGGGGTGCTAGGGAAGAATAGAGTTATTTTAGATTAGGTAGAGGGTAGTGAAGGGAGGAGTAGGGGTATGAGGGTAGGAAGGATAGTAGAGTGAAACAGATATTATTACCTCATGTACATATATGACTGCATGGTCTATGTGATCCTACATGTACAATCAAAAAATAAGAAATTATACTCCATTTATATATGATTTATCAAAATGCATAAATGCATTCTATTGTCATGTATAACTATTTAGAACAAATAAAAAATTATTAAAAAACTATGCATTTAGTAGCAGTGTTATTTTTCCATTCATGTCTTGGTCCAATAAACACAATATTAAAGGAAGAAGCATTCAGGTTCTTTCTGTGTAATATTTGATCCTAATTGCCATTTGCTATCGATAATTATTGTTTCTTCTCTTACTCACCATTCTAATAAAATATAATTTTGCAATGATCTCCCCTCCTCAAGTCAAGAAGGTTTTTTTTTTCAGGTCAAGGTCTTGCTTGTTTATCTTTGTGCCAATTCATTCATAGTCCCACATCATAAGCTCAAAAACCTTTACAAAGCCTGCACAAAATTAAAAACAAACTATTTAAAGGCAATGGATAGCTCCCAAAAGCAGACAGACCATGAAAAGAATCTACTCTAAAGAACCTGCTATTGCAAAAGACAGGAATTGTGAATTTTTAATTTATTTTTTCAAAGATGCTACCCATGGAAAATTGCAATCTTACAGCCCAGAATTCAGGCAAAAATGGGGCAAAGAAAATACAAAAGTCTAAAGAAATATTTGATAAGCTAGACTTCATTAGCAAAAGGTGTATAACATCACTTAACAGGAAAGTGTAAGTTATAACATGATGAGATACCACTAGACACTCACTAGAGTGATGAAAGAAAAGATTTTCAACACCAAATGTTGCCAAGGATTTGGAGCAATTGGAACTCTTACTTGTGTTTGTTGGGAATGTAAAAAGGTATTGCTACTTTAGAAAACAATTTGAGCATTTTTTATGAACTTAAATATAAATTTGCCACATACACCAATAATTCTACTCTACATTTGCCTAAAAGATAAAGGTATAGGTTTATGGAAAGACTTGAAATAGAATGCCTGTAGTAACTGTCTTTGTAATATTTAAAAATGACAGAGAAAAGTTCATCCAGAGATCAATAGGTAAATAGCCATAAGAATGAATGCTATTCAGCAACAAAAGAAAAAAAAATACTGATGAATGCAATATGAATGGATTTCAATACCATGCTGAGTAAAAGGAGCCACACACAAAAGAATACATACTGTATTATTCCATTTTTTATGAAGGTCTAGAAAATGTGAACTACTCTATACAGAGAAAAAGTAGATCATTGCTGACCACTGAAAGTTCAGAGCTCAGAGGACAAGGGTAGAAGGAAGAAATGGGAATGGGAAGGGGAGACTTTGACCACCAAAGTATACAAGAGAATTTTGTGGTGATGAAAATCTGTATCTTGATTTTGGTGATTGACACATGGTAATCTTTGTCAAAACTCTGACATATAATGCATAAAATTATAAACAAATTTTATGCCAATGGAATTTGTTTGTAAATAGAGAAAGAAGAGAGAAAACATAAGAGAGAAGATGAAAATGATCCTGCATAGATAGTTGCCTTACTTAAAATATATCCATAAGGCTTCCTCAGACTTCCCAATAAATACTCAGTATGATCCCAGGGGCTAGGATTTTCTTTTTTTTCTTTTTTTTTTTTTTTTTTCCAGGGATTGAAGTCAGGGACACTCAGCGAGTAACCTACCCACCCCTACTTTGTATTTTATTTAGAGACAGGGTCTCACTGAGTTGCTTAGGGCCTCGCTAAGTTGCTGAGGCTGGCTTTGAACTCGCGATCCTCCTGACTCGGCCTCCCAAGTCACTTGGATTACAGGCATGCACCACCACGCCCGGCTTCAGGGCTAGGATCTTCTATCCCAAAGTATAACTTTCAGAACTAAATCCATGAACTCATCTCTATCTATTATCCTACTTAGAACTTGGTTGGTGAAGTCAGATGACAATTCCCTTTGCTGCAGCTGGTCAGTTAAATGTTTTAAGCTTCTCCTTTCAGATGTAGAAGATTTAGACTCCAGTTTATTTATAAGGAATTCTGATTTGGACCTCAAACCTAAACAAATTTCCCCAGCTTAGATTTACCATTTTAATAAATAAATAAATAAATAAATAAATAAATAAATAAGCAAACAAATAAATAAACAGGTGCCAAATTGCATCTTGAAGCTGATTTAACTGTTTAAAAGTCATGGGGGAAAAAAAAAGTCATGGGGCATCATGAAATATGATGATGTTTTTGTAAGTCAACTGTCCTGGGATGTGAGGTGTCAGATTTTGGTTAAGTGTTATTTGGTGAGTCTGTGAGGGTATTTTTGAATGAAATTACCATTTGAATCCATAGATCAAGTAAATCAGATTGCCTTTTCCAATGTGCATGGACCTCATGCAATCTGTTGAAGACCTGAATAGAACAAAAGGTTGAGGAAGGGATAGTATGCTCTTTGTCTGCATGAATGCCTTTGAGCTAGGACAGTGGCCTTCTTCTATATTTGGACTCAGACAAGGACTAGAAGTTATACCATTATTTCTCCTGGGTCTTCCACTTGCAGACTCTTATCTTGGGAATTTTCAGCCTTTATATGTTAGTGAAACAATTCTTTATAATAAATCTCTTTTTATATATGTACACACACAAAGTTGTGTGGTATGTGTGAATGTACCTCTCTATGCTATTGCTATATGTCAAATTTATCTGTTCCTTGGGAATAAGTCATATGTGCTGGTCAGCTTTTTGTCATTGTAACATAATATTTGAGATAATTAACTTAAAGGGAGAAAAGATCCATTTGGCTCATAAGTTCAAAGGGTTCACACTATGATTTCTTGATCCCTTCACTTTGGGACCATAGTGAGGCAGAACATCGTGGAGGGAAGCCTATGATGGAGAAAAAGCTGTTCACCTTATGGCAGCCACAAATCAAAGACAGAGCAAGGAAGGGACTTGGGTCCCCACATCTCCTTCATGGACCATACCCCCAATGACCTAACTTCCTTCCACTACACAGAAATACTATCCTCAAGGTTTTACTTCCTCCCAATATAAACCACAAGTTAGTGGCCAAGTCATCAACATATGGTCTTTGGGGAACATTTAAGATTCAAACCACAACAATGCATTGGGATACATGATTTTATTTTTGGGTGCTGACAATTGAACCCAGAATCTTATGGTTGCCAAATACATAATCTACCACCAAGCTCCATCCCCAACCCCTAGGCAACTAAATAGAAACATAAGTATTGCAGACAGTGAATATTTGCTCTAATCAAAGCACCATTAAAAATGAAGTTCACAATTTTAGACTCTTCACCACTATGTGGTAAATGGACTGATATTTTCTATATCCCCCCATTCACCTCCTCCACACAGAATCTGAGAGGTGAAATTCTTGGTTTCAAATAATTCTATATACTGCTCCCATCCTTCCTTTATGGGTGCCCTTAGCTTTAAATAGTCTCCAGAAACGAAGTAATCAAAACAAACAAACAAAAATCAGGAAGTTGTCCACCTATAAGAAAAAACATGAGTGGTTAGGAATGTGTACATTCAGTTCAAAATGTGTAAAATAAATGAGAAAGTCTGTATTCTGATTTAAGTGTTCTAGAATACATTAGTGCACAGGAAAAAAAATCATACATCTTTAATTTACATATACATTAAGTTTCCTCCAAATCCCCTGTCACTCATCATGCATAGTACCTAAATCAAGTGGGAATTTAGTAAGAATGATAAGCAATTTTCCTATTATTCAATATATCCTTTCTGCATGGATTTAGGATCAATGGTCTTTCTGGTGACTGACAACCAGTTACAAAGGGACTGTGTTGTGAAGATGTGGAGCCTCTGAAGAACCCTCTTAGACTTTATGTCTCTTCTGTTAACATTCATAGAACAGGATAATATCTTCTCCTAAAGTCCTTTCTTGGTGGCCAAGGTGACTGCTTTTATTGGTAAATTCAGAAATAGCAATAAAATAGAAGATTTGAAAATCCTCAAAGAGAAGCAAAGTGAACAGTCTCCCTGATTCAACCACTGTTTGCAAATATTTATTTTTTCATCTGTAAACCTCAGAGTGTGTTTGATTTGAAGCACTAAAGCAGCAATTGCTCTGACCCACAGAAAATTTTTATGCTGAATAAACCTCCTCATAAGCTGAAGCCTAAACATCTAGTGTGGAAATCTTCACACAGCTTTCCCCTGTGAAGCAGCTGAAATTCTGGTTTGCAATTGACTTCATTGTCATGTCACTTAAGATTTCCTAGGACCTTAAGGAATTCAGTCCTTTTCTTATGAAACGAAGGATATGATTTGTATTTCCTTAGGATGAAACATGAAGTTTTGTTCTTTTCCGAGCTAATTTTAAAATGAGATGTAGGATGTTGGTAACAGCTGGAAATGCCGTGTCTCTTCTGATATGAAAGGCAAGGTAAAAATCTCTACTAGTCTCTCTACCTCAATTTATTTCCCACAAACATGGTTTCTACGTATTGAGAAAACTTGTTTTCCTCTAGTTGTCATATTATTCTCCTCTGAATTTAAGAATAAGCATGCACTCATTTATGCTTTGGAAGCAAGTGAATCTGCACACTAGCTTTAATCTCTTAAGAAATGCAGTTTCTATTTAGTCAGTGTTTGGAGGAAACAGCTGAACTAAAGCACTGTGGTGACTTCAGAGAATTTTTCTCTTCAACCTCATGCTTTATGACTTGATCTTCAACCATCTCAGCAACATTTTCAGAATTCTGTTGAAGCTCACCCTTTTGACAACAGACATATTTCACCCGAGTGTACTGAAACTGGGTTAAATGATCAAATGTCACCAATACTGTCAGCATCTACCCGTCAGCATACAGGCTGTTTCTATTGCATGAAATGCTCTTTTTCATGCTAATCTCATCCTCTATTCTTCATCTTTTAACACCTTTCCAACCATACTAGTAAAGCATTTCTCAAACCAGCACGGTTATTCTCAATCATGGCACCTTCTTGTTTATTTGTTTCATATCAGTATCATAAAATTTGTTTACATTTTGATCTACTATGTTCCCATTTAGACAACAAAGTCTTCTAAAGAAGAAATACTTTGTTTAATAGAGTAGATGTCCAGTGCAGTAATATTTAGCTCATAAGAAGCACACAATGAATATTAGATCAATAAATGGACAAATAATACATGTACTTGAAAAACAAAAGCTGAGAGATAAAAATGACTAGTGGTTTTAGTTTATTTTTGATCATTATCAATTTCTGTATTTTTAAAGATTCTGTATTTAAAGATTTTATATGATCATATTTTTATAGCATTTATTTCAAAGATGCTACAATTTCCTTTGAAAAAAATCTAGATCGAGAAGGATGTTCAGTATCTCTAATAATCAGAGAAATATGAAATAAAACCAAAGAGATGTCACTTTATTTTGGTTAGAATGACCACTATTAAAAAGACAAAAAAATAATAAATGTTAGAATAAAGAAAAAGAGGAACTCTTATACACTATTGGTAGATTAGTAGATCAGTGCAACCATTGTGAAAAATAGTATGGAGTTTCCTAAAAAATAAAATTAAAAGTAGAAACGCCAACAATCTAGCAATTACACTTTTGGATACATATCCAAAGGATATAAAATCAACATATGAAGGAGACATCTGCATTCCCATATTTATTGCATTCCTATTTTCAAAAGTTAGGACGTCCAACAACAGATGAATGGAGAAACAACGTGTAATATACACACAATAGAGTATTATTCAACCGTAAAAAAGCATGAAGTCCTGTCATCTAAGAACACATGGATGGTCCTGGAGAACTTTACGTAAAGGAAAGATAAAGACAAACAATAAAGACAAACACTGCATGATCTTACTCATATGTGGAATCTAAAGAAGATCTCAGAGAAGTTGAGATTAGATTAGTGGTTACCAGAGACTGAGGAAAGTGGTGGAAAGGGAAACGGCAAGAGGCCAGTCAATGGGCACAATGTTGTGGTAAGATAGAAAGAATGTTTCTGTTTTCTATGGCACAGCAGGGTGAATATAAGTAATATTAATGCTTTACATATTTCAAAATAGAAGAAAGGATTTCAATTGTATTCATCAAAACCGTGATATGTTCAAGGTGATGGATAAACTACTTATCATATATATGATTCAGATATGTTTATCTGAATAAAGTATCACATTATACCTCATAAATATGTACAAATATTATGTATTAATCAAATAAATACTTTGATTAAATATGATTCATCTCCCGAAAGAAGCAGAATTTCAATAAGGCACAGTACTTTGGAAAGAATTCTTTATTATTTTTACTTTTAATTGATGCATAATTGTACATATATAGACTCCAGTGTGATAATTCAATACATGTACAATGTATGAAGATTAAAATCAGGGCAATTACCATTTCCACTTCCATAAACATCTTTTTGGGTGGGGTGAAAATCTTCACATTTCCATCTTCTAGCTCTTTATAAAATATATAATAGATCGTTATAAAATACAGCCACTCTACTATGGAACACTGGAACTTATACTGCCTATACACTATACATGAATTTGGTACTGATGTGAACCTGCAATATGTATAATCAGAAAAAATGTATTACACCCTATTTATGTATGGATTATCAAAATTTATAAATGCATTCTACTGCTATGTACAACTAATCAGAATCAATAAAATTTTAAAAAATTTTAAAAAGAGATCCAACTTTCCTCTCTCCCCTCCCTCCTACCCGTCCCACCTTCTAGAGACAATTATTCTACTCTTTACCTCTATGAAATTAACACTTTCAGCTTTCACAGATGAGTGAGAATATGGGGTATTTGTCTTTTTGTGTCTGGTTTATTTCACTTAATATTCTCCAGTTTCATCCATGTTGTCACAAATGAAAGAGTTGCATTCTGTTTTATGGCTGATTCTACTGGGCAGACAAAGAACATTTTCTTTATCCAGTCATTTGTTGATGAATACCGTGGTTGGTTCCACATCCTCACTATTGTGAACAGTACTGCAATAAACATGGGAGTGTGTATATGATACACTGATTGTAGTTTCTTTAGATATATACCCAGTGGTAGGAAAGCTGGAACATGCTGGTTCTATTTTATTTTTTTGAGGACCCTCCATACTGTTTTGAAAGCAATTTTTATATAGCAATGAGCATAAGGTATATATTGTCTGACTAAATCATTAAATCATGAAGCTCAGCCAAGTGTCATACTGGAGTGATCTGTTTCTGCACGTTGCTGTATTTCTGTGTTTGACTCCCAGAAACAAGAGAATTAGTCCTCAGTCTTCAAGCTTATAGAAAAGGACAATTGCCTCAACATAAAATAATGAATATTTTAGAAGGAACAAAGAAAAGGTGAACGGGGCATCACATTTTTAACATTCAATCCTTGGTGGGAGGACAGTTTCAGCAGATATTACAAATGAAATGATTAAAGACAATCTCATTATTCTAGCATTTTATACTTAACAAAAATCAGAGGTCACTAATTTGCATTATAAGCAATAAAAGCTAGTTAATACCAAAAACTGGTTATAAAAGCATTCAATTTTGTTTGCAGCATTTAAGAACATTTATCACAGTGATTAAAATGATTCAGAACAGACTAATATATGAAGCCTATTAAAGGAATAAATACAGTGTAATTAAGTTCCTGACCCAAAATACTTAGGACCAGATATATTTCGGATTTAAGATTTTTTTTTTTTATTTAGGAATATTTGTATATATGTGATGCAGTTAGCTTGGGCATGGACCCAAGACTAAACACAAAATTCATTTACATCTCATAGACACCTTATACACAGAAGCTGAAGATAATTTGATACAATATTTTCAGTGTGCCTATGTTTTGACCATGACCCACCACAGAGGGTCAAGGAGTGAAAGTTTCCATTGGTATCATGTCGACTCTTAAAAAGCTTCAGATATTGGAGCATTTAGGGTTTTGAATTTTTGCATCAAGGATGTTCATTCTGTATGTGAATTTAAAAAACAAAAGAAAAAGTTCTCTGAAGAAGAGAAACCTATTGAGTATGATTGATTTTTTCTTGACCATTATTCAGAATGCAAAGGAACATTTTAAGGGAACCATTAGTTGCTTGATCTTTTACTTTTCTAAAACCTAATTAGAGGAAGTGAGTATGATTGCAAGGAATTCAGTCAAATATAAGAAAAGCATTTTTCCTTTTATTATCATTCTTGACATTTATTTTTCAATTTACACAAGGAGTCAACATTGAGAGAAGATGCTAGCAAAATCATGCTATGATGGTCCTTGAAAATTGTTGAAAACTTGAGAGTTTATTACCAAAGCACAAAAGTTAGTACTCTGCTGACCTTGGTTCAAGAAAATCAACACACTCAACACTTCCAGCTCTAATATTGCATTATGCCCTGCCAATGTGGGATAAAGCTGGAGACTTAGAAGAGCCCAGGACAAATTGCAACCAAGGCCCCACCCAACCACTTTCTTCCACCCAGTTCCCGTATGCCCTGTCCAAAGACCACTTGTCCATTTCTCTTCAAATAATTTGTCTGACTCCCACAGTGAACTTCTGAGTATTTGGATGCTCAAACATGTGAAAGATCAAGCAAATGTGGTTTTAATATGTATTTGGCAAACCACATACCAAGAAAAGTAGAAAGGGTCATTCCAAAAATTAATCACAGATTGTTGGGCGATAAACAGTATAGCGCCACACTTGCCTTAGTGGAGCCAGAGGGAGCACAAATGTTTGACTTTTAAAAATTGACAATAATATAGAGTTCAGAGATATATGCAAGAAAAATAGCCCAGCTTGTGATCCTCTCTTTTTTTAATTTACTATTGCTGTCAGGGCCAATTCTGATGATTTATCTTGGGCTGAATTTTACTCACTCAGCAAAAGGCCATAAATTTAATGTTAAGATAACACAAATAATTTTCCAATCAATGAGATCGATGAGCATGTTGTAATCTGATATGTTTAATCATCATTGCTGATAGGTCTTCCAGTTATCTACTGCATACCATATATCCTTTTTTTTAAACCAAACCCATCTTAAGTCAAGTAACAAATGTTTAAATATTATAGGGTAGGTGTTTGCCCACAAGACTTTTATAGAGAAATTTTAGGCACTACAAACCAAAAGAAACCAATTTCATATTCTTTATGACAAAGACTGGGTATTTTCTCATTAGGTCACTCTGGTTTTGGTTTTCAAGTTTCTTTACATTACAAGCCAGTTTTTCCAAGATGCTGAATATTTCCTAAGTAACTATAGCATGCTATTCTGTGGAGGTTTTTCTTCCTACAAAATGAGCCAGTGGTGATTCTTGTCTTTTATGATGAAAGCAGCACTGAGGACCTTTATTTACAACTTGTCTCCAAGACAGAGGAGAAGAAAGATAAGACATAGGAAAGCATTAAAGTTCTGAAAACCATATGCTTTCTTATGGACATAAGTTTTACAGGGCAGCAGTCAAAAGAAACTTTCACTAAAGACTGTAAGGGGGAAAAAGAAGAATTCTTGCATGTCTAGAAATGGAGCTTTCCTTTATGCTACATGTATGAGGAACATATTCTCTACCAGGACAAAAACAAACCCAGAGATTCTCAAGCCATTATTCTTATCTAACTCTACAGTAGCTTTCAATCCTTCCTAGGATGAATGTATTTTCATAACCTCACACATTAAGTCACATTTATTCCCATTAGGTCTGCAGTAACCAAATGTCCCATTTTGAGGGTCTAAATTAGAGTTTTAGAAGCTTCCCTAACAGTGGAATTCATTTTCCAATACTAGAATGTTTCCCTTTTAGAATTACCCATTATTCTATCTTTACTGGAGAGTAGCTAAGAATAGAAACTTATTAATGGTCTCAAATCTCTGCCTGTGTGAAGGAGAAATGCCAAAAAATGAATATTTTAATCAGTTGTCACCAAATCATCAAAGGCCAACCTAAGCAGCTTGAATAGATGCACTTATCTTCCATATCATTTCATATGATATGAAATGATATCACTATAAGCAAAATGTATCAACACATGGTGAATCAGAAGATTGATAAATATTTACTTTCCTGGAATAAACCAGAATAAATATTCTGAGTATAATATTGGCTCAAAACTATGTATCTTGGAATAGTTCCAGGTTTTGGAGGAAATTAATTTATCTTCGAGTATCTATGCTTACTTAGGTACAGATTTATGTGAGGGAGAAATTTGAGAGATTCTAAGAGCTTTTGTCCTCTATCAAGATTTACATATTTTGGCACCAGTCCTCAGGGCCTCTCCTCAATACACAGGCAAACAGTTCTGGGACTCTTGTATCACTTAGCAGTTACCCAATGAGCTTAAAGCTTATTGTTCTCTTCTCAAATATTCCCTGAAAACTAAAGAGGAGATTAAACTCTTTATAGATAACAACCTGGAATGACAGAAAATCTATGTCTGACCAATGTTACCTAGTCTTAGACTTGTTGATAGTGGTAAGCATTAATGACAAGTCCCCTCAAAAAAAAAAAGAGGGTTAGATTTCTTACCTGCTGAGTTCACTTTGTTAAATGTTAAATGCCCACCATTCAATACAAAAAGATGTAGCTATGGCTCTTTTTCTCTAGTCTAAAACTTCACTTGGTTCCCATTAGGAATTTATGTACATGTATGTACTGACACCAAAACTGTCATTTTTTAAAAACTTTTTCCACAAAATACTACATGGCTAATAATTCATTCCCCTTCCTTTTAGTGTGAATGAAAAGAAAAGATTCTGGTAGCAGGCCCATAGGCCAAGGCTCTTTTCTGAATGGACTCTGAGAGCCCTGAGCGCCACAGGAGAGAGGATACACAGCTCTGACACAATACCAGATGTCTTAGAAAAAGTTGCTAACTAACTATGATCTGGACATGTCACAAGATCCATTTATATATTCATACATACACTTGATAAATTATTATTGAAGTACGCTGAAATCTTGAAAATCTGATTTTAGGCCCAGTTTGTTAACCTATTAATTCATAGAAATGAGCAAGACACCTCTCCTTTTCTTCTGTTCTTTTCATTTTGCAATTAAAAAGATCTGTTCTAAGGCCCCATAAATGTCCAGCATACTTGGGTCCCTACAGAGAGTTTTGTACAGTTGTTGACTTGAAAGGATGTTATGAACTTGAAATTATATTTAGAAAATAATAAATTCTATACCAATGTATGTGGGAATGCTTCGCACTGGTCACTGTGCTGGGTGCTATAATGGATATAAGGAATTACCAATTTAGAAAAGGAAACAATGCTTGCAATCAGGAAAGATACAAAGCAATTCACACTACATGGAAATCAGCGAGTCTGTCAGTGATAGGGTATATCTCCTAAATATCAATCCTATATGTAAAATCAACCTATATGTTATAAAGCCAAGATAGGATGGTCTTGATTTTATTATGTTCATCTTCTTTGTCACATGCTCTTTTACACATTACACGTTATCGCTCCTATATTACAATTGCTGGATTCAGACTTTCAAAAAAAGGGTAAAGAACTTGTATTTATAGTGATTATATGGGAATCAGTGATTCAGTTCAGGAAGTGTTACATCTTTTATCTATACAGCAATGCCTATTTGTGTAGTCATCACAATGTTTAATCATATTTTGACTTATTTATAATAATTAGTAAAGAAAAATAGAGAACCCGAAATTAAGAATGACCTGTCTCACATGCAGTAAAGTTGATTTAAAAAAAGACATTATCCAGAGGACCAAAAATTTTAAATTATAGTTCAGACACCTATGAAACATAAAATTAAAATGAGAGGCCATATACTCAATAGGTAAGTTGAAGAGTAACAAGTTTGAATATTATCAAGACCACTTCATGCTAAAGTAAGTAGATCTCACCATATAAAATATTTTGGTGCAGTGAGAATAAAACATTTGAGCCTGTTATTTGACTTCTAGTACTTCAATAGTCTAACATGTTTTCAAGAATGCTCTCTGTGTGAAAATAAGGAGAAAATTGATAGAGAAGAGCTGTGGAAATTGTCAGGGGAAAGAGATTTTTAGATGGGAGGATAAGATCTGAGTCTCAAAAGAGAACTAGGATTAGAACCCACAAAGGTGGAGAGGACTTTCCAGATAGAACTTCTTGATCAAATTCCTTCACGTGGGGAAGCACAGGGCATATACGAAGAAGGCAACCCTGCTCCTGAGAGCAGAAGTGACGCTCTCTGGGGGGTTGTGGAAGATAGCGAGGAAGACATTTTAGACAGTTGTAAAATGGCAAAGATTTCAAAAGTCAACCTCTCTTTTTGCAACCATTTTTCTCAATTCTGCATATATATGTTTTCTTTTTCCATAGCAAAAGACACTTGACCATCAAATATATATTCAGATTTCAGTCCTTAATTGGAGCAAGAGAAATTGAGGGAACTCAAGTTCAAAACACTGGGACTAGCATCAAGTTACATGCTGTGTAAGTGCATAATTACTTGCCTTTGTTGCATAAGCAAAATGAGAATCTTAATTTGGGGCTTAAGACCTGGCCCCTCCTTATTGGGTCACAATTATGGTAACACGGACCTGTCTTGTTCCATGGTCAGAGGCATTTTTTGAATTACCTTCCTATTATAACCTGACTTATGTTCCAAACCACTGGAATGTAGTTGGCATAGAGTTGTGTTTTTCCCTTTGTCCAGCCCAGTGGTTAAGATCCTGACATGCAATTCAAGTTTTCCTGGTACCCATTGCCCTTCTGAACCAAGGACCTCTGAATGTCACAGCCCTTTAGTTTCCCAGAGTTTTCCTTTGTCCACTTATTGAACCCCAATTGCCCTTGTGTCCTTGGTCATTGTGACCATTGCCTGGTTTTTAGGGTACATGTTCTTCCTGCTGATCTAGCCCTTTTCCTAGATGATCATAGTTAATTGAGTTCAGTATGAGGTCTTGCTGCCCTAACCTGCTACCATTAATAGGGTCATTCCCAGACACAGAGGAGCAGATGATACAGTTTCTCCTTTCTTATTAGAACATTCTTCATTTTATAAAACATGGCCAACACAGTGTACCTTTATTTCAACTCTACATTATGAACTATTAATCTCTTGCTATTTGTGGTAAATACATTAAAATAAAATAATATCTTAATAGTATTGAGTCATGAAAACTGATTCACATGATTCCTCAAAAAATAATCAAGAAGCTTGGGTGTTCAGAGTACTGCCATTGGATGGCACAATGCTTCTGTCAGTGACAGAACAATTACTGCACTTCGGTTTGGGGGGACCACTCCTTTAATGGCCTGCAAAAGTGGTCAGTAACTGATCATTAGTTGTTTAACAAAGTGTATGATCACACAGCAGGGAGTGAGGTTAGATCATTTCCTCCACCAAATTCCTGAAACTACACCATCCTACGGACTAATTGTAGCACTATGGAAGTTGCAAAGAACTCCTTCCATGAACACCTAAGAGCAGTCGTTGACAATATGGGCTGAGAAACAAGATCAACTGAGAAGATTTGGAAAGCAACAGAGTCCCAGGCTAAACCCCCAGCATCTTGATGTACAGGAGGGATTTCTGATAGGAATCCAGGGATAGGAATCCAGGGTTGGGATTCAATGTTCTGTGGTCAAATTAGGAAAGAGCAAAGATTTATATAATCAACTTCCAAAGACAGGTTAATATGCATACCACTCAATAATGTTTGTTTTTCCCCAAGTTAATAGAACATGTGTGGATATAAGAAATTCTACTTTGTTACAATTTACTAATTGTGCTTTTCAAATCAATTAAGAATTATCCAAACGTTGTATAAATCAAAGAATCCCAAACAGCTTTGATGATAAAAACCAAATGGAGTTTGCTTTAAAAATACAAATTCCAGAACCCTGCCTTGGTCCCACTGCATCAGAATGTCTAAGAAGAGATGCTGAGATGCTGAATGTTAGCAAGTGCCCTAGAAAATTCTCATCATCAGGGCAGACTGAAATACATTGAATTGGGTACTGAAAATGTTGATGGACTTTGGAATTGTGATGGGCAGGACTTGTGTGCATATGACAAGCCTGTAATGACCCCTATAATGATGAGAGACAGTGTGACGCTCTCCACATCCTGTACTGCAGTTACCTGGACTCCTCAGAGTCCCTGGACTATTCTAAGACTGTTCCCATCTCAGAGACTTAGCACCTGCTCTTTGCCAGTCAGGAAAACTCACTCACCAACTCTTCAATGGATGGAATCCTATTCAGTCTTTGCTCCACTTTCTCAAAATCACTTTCTAACTCAGCTCAATTAATTTGAGTGCCTGTTAAAGTTTCTTTATACCCTTTAATTTACTTTATAATGATCATAGCTGTTTGTGGTTATCTATCTCTTATGATAATCTTCAAGTACCTGTTGGTTGTACTAGGGAGTAAGCCCCTTTGGGGTAAGGCATGGTCTACATGTTCACAACCGTTTCTCCAGTGTCATATTACAGCCTGGCCTAACATAGACCTGAAAAGCATTTGTTGCATGAATGAATAAGTAAAACCATACATCCATAAATGAATACTGAATGAATGAAAGTACTTAGTGGCAACATGTAAAGATGGAGCAAGGTAGGAGGGAGAGATTTTCTACAGTAGTGGAGATGAACTTGTGCAAACTGGAAAGTGAGGGAGAGACAAGGATGGTTTTGGGTCCTAAAGCAAACAGCAAAGAACTGGCATAGCAGAGAGGAGCGGAAATGTGCCAGGTGGGTGGAAAGCTGTGCGAATGCCCTGGAGAAGTGAGACAGCGTGTGTGCGCCTGAATAAGGAGCCAGCCAGCTTGAATTAAGCAGAGAGAACAATCAGGCTATGATGAAAGCGGAGGACAGTTAGATGAAGAGTGACTCATGATTGGTTTTGTCTTGACGTAAGCAAAATCTCAGACATCCTGCAGCGTTCAGAGAAGGAGAGAGCTGATCAAAACAGTACTTGCAGGGGATGACTCATACTCTTTGTGTAGAAGAACTGAATGAGGGACAGGACTAAAGATTTGTGAAACCAGTTAAGTGCCTGTGGCCATCAAGTTGAAGTGCAATTAGGAATCAAAATAGATGCTTTGTTTCATTTGGGTATGTCCTAATAAGTGCTACTACAAGTTCAAGGGTAGAAATATAATATCTGTAGACTAGAGGAAGGGCAGGGATCCTAACAAGGAATCAGTAATATTTGCACAGATTTTCATAGAGGAAAGGGAGGAGAATCAATGAAGATTCTGATCTGCAGACCCAAAGGTCTGCATGCTGCAAAATGGAAAGGAGAATTGCAAGGCCAGGCAAGTCTGAGAGCAGGAGGAAATAGTGAACGACCTTCTTAGCACGCAGTCGTATGTGATAACTAAGGAAGCTAATTCCTTGTTTCATGGGGATTACAGGACATGAAATGGGGACTGAAAATAAGCAAACCTCAGTTCTTAGATGGCCATGATCTCCAAAACTTGGAAGAGACACTTCTGGCTATTGAGGTCCTAGAAAGGATAGAAATAAATTCCAAAGAACATTGTCTAGATCCCTTATCTTTCTAGGGTGTTCTTATGCCATTATATATCTGGTAATTGCTGACATCCTTCCGTTATCATTTTTCCCCTCTCCCCTATGGAATGCCTATAGCTTTACCATTATTAATACTTCTAATAAATCTATCTACTATCTCCAGCTTACTGAAGATGCATTCAAATAGATCCATAAAACACTCTCATCCATTGATGGTGTTACCTTGTCCAGACCTTCCTGATGACGTTACCTGGATTATGGGAGAGTCTCCGAACTCATTTCCCTGCCTCTAATCTGCTGTCTTCCCATTTGGCACTCATCCAGCAGCCAATGTGCTCTTCTATAATTCATGTAGAACCGTGATCCTTCTCTGCCTAAAACTTTTAAATAACTCCTTGAAAATTTCATAATGAAAGGCACATGGATTTGTTAGATAAAAAGGTCTTTTCGATGTATTCTCTGCTGTTCTTTATCTCTGTGGGCAATCTGTACCTTATACTTCAGGCATATCAGGAGTCATTTTATTCCACTGAGTGAGATCTGTTTTCTCACCACTCCCTACCATTGTAAGTGGTGTTCTTCTAGCTATAGTATTTGTATCACCCTTCTGTTGCTTATTTTGTTCTTTCTCCAAAGTTTCAGTAATCACCCCTCTGGGAAATCTTTCCTGGACTCCCCTGTAGCTACCCCATGTGTTCCAGCAGCTCACTCCACCTTTTCTGGAGGGAAGAACTCATTCATGCTCCTATTTTTCTCCCCCAATTCTAACTAAAATATTAGATTGGTGAACGTAAGAATAGTGTCTGTCATAACTCCATTTGCTATGCTTAGGGCAGTGCCTGTAGAAATGATGTCATTTGAAGAAACAAGAAGGAAGGAAAGGGAAGGGAAAAGAGGGAAGAACAGAAGAGGGGAGGAAGAGAGGAAAGAAGGAAGGAAAGGAGGAAGGAAGGGAAGGAAATAGAGATTAATTCAGAGATGGAAAGACAGTGGAAGAAAGAAACAAATGGCTTCCCCTTCCTCAAAGAAAAAGTTAGGAAAAAACACTAAAAAGAAAGGAGAGAGTGAACAAAATCCATGTCAGCTGTTATAACCCAAATTGTTAAAGATTGGGTGAATTAAATGAACTTGGCAGCCCTCAATCAGCATGAACTCTTGTTTATAATTCCTCATAATTTCAACAATTACATGGAGAGTACTGCATTAAGCATGAATGCCAGGGGCTGTGCTGGTGAAGGGACATAGCAAAAAAATGAATACCGTTCCTTCTTGGCCCCAAGACCCTCACAGTTCACTTGAGGATATGTTCATACAAACACTGAGTCAATAATACCTGACCAAGTGTAGAGAAGAGAGTAGCCAATCATACTTAAGAGTAGTGCAGCAGGAGAGTAGGAGATTTCACAAAAGATATGACTCAGAAAGGATGAGCAAGAATATGTCAGGGATGGACAGGGAAGAAGACATTCCAGAGAGAGGACCAGGCATCTTTGGCGAATAAAAGAGAATTTGGAATGACTGAAGAGTACTTGAGTACTCTTCTTTGTTTCTTTTAGGAGCTGGGGAGTAGAGATACATTCAGATGCAGTTAGTTCTGCCACTTTCTTCATCCATAACAATGACCCCTGCCTCCTCCATCTTTTCCCAGCATCGAGTTTGTCCATTGCAATGAGCAATTCTGCTTTCCTCATTCTTCCTGAAATCCTCTGCTGCAGTGCAAAGACTGAAGTTCCTGTCATTAATCATATCTGCCAGCAACAAAAGACAGGTCATAATCATCTTCTCCCACTGGAACATGCTCAGGAGGTGTGATGATAGTCTCATTGTCCTTTAAATCCTTTTAATATACTCACCCTGAAAGATATTTTGCCAAATAAGTTCTTTCATTTCTTGTTACATGACTCACCACAATTTATCATTTATACTAAAGGACTCCTCTGATCATTCTGAGAAGAAAAATGCACACCATTTTAACTGATGGGACACCTGGTCAGATGCTGGTAATAGTTCCTGACCCACCATCTAAGTGAAATGTTTGAAAAGGGAGAGAATACTCCCACACCACATCACTAGAACTTGTGCTATTTAGTCCCCTGAGCCTCTCGGAAATAAACTCGCCTGCATGGAATACTGGTCAGCAGCAGCTATGGCTGCTTATATTTGAAGGCTCTCTGTGGCCTTAGTGACCCCTTTGTGGAGTTTACAAGAACTAACATTGGATTAGCATATAATATGCATCTTACTCTTTTCTCAGAGTCTTTGTTACTTCACTTTTTTTGCTATAATCAAAGAAAAAATATAAAGAAATAATTCCACAACTCTAGGTAAGTTATCATAAGGGCAGAGAGCTTAAAGAGCTCTCACAAAGTAATGAGTATCTCATACATAAATGGAGAAACAATATCTGGATACCGTAAAGGTTGAACATGCTTAACCAGATAAACCAAAATGTGAAACACTCCCAAATCCAAAACATTTTAAGTATAAATTTTCATGTCACAAGTGGAGAATTCCACATTAGATTTCAGGTGATGGTTCCCTAGCAAATATAGGCACTTTTAAAATATTGTATAAAATTACCTTCAGACTATGTATATATGATGCACGTGAAACACAAATGAATGTGATTTTTGGATTTGGTTCTCAACCCAAGATATTTCATTATGTGTATGTGAGTATTCCAAAACAGAAAAAAATAATCTGAAATCTGAAACGTTTCTGCTCTTGGTCATTTCAAATAAGGAGTACCAACCTCTTTTGCCACCATTTTCATGGCATATTTATAGGAACTAGCACTTTCTACCCAATAAACATCACTAATAAATTGTGGAAGTATTTCCCCATTATTGAATGAACCTCAGGGAGTATTGAAATAACAGTACTCCAGCTTCCCCCAGTGGGATAGGAGGCATCTGGGCTCAACAGGATTGCTTCCTGTAGTCATTCCTTTGGCCTTAACTCATGTACAATACAGAAATAGGAAGTTCAAGAAAGCAGGAAAGGTGTCCAAAGTAAAACAGATCTAAATGGTCTTAATTCTTTTAGAAAACTGCCCCTCCTACCAGTCACATGTTCTTATTCTGTAGGCCAATCATCCCTGTTTACCTCTTCGCTGTTTCCTTCTATCATGAAAGATGTGATTGAGGAGGTAAGAAGTAGAACATAACATTTCCAACTCGTCTACTCACTGTGATTTATTTTATTTGAGGGTTCCAGAACCTTTCTTTGTTTAATATACATGGAACTGTGAGGTAAATGCTCACACATGGATCGGCTTATTTAATTATCAAAACAGCTTTCTAAGGTCAGTGCTATTAAACCTTCATTACACAGATGAGAAAATTAAAAGCTTTTAATGCACAAAGCAATTTGTCAAAAATTCACAAAACTAACTAAGGAATGGCATCAGGATTTCAATATAGAAAGTCTATATCCAAGATTTTTAAGCAGCATATTACACCATCTCCCTTCAGTTACCATACAGAGCCCATTTTGCTTCTTATTGGAATGCTTACTGCCAAACACACAATATATAGCCACAAACAGTAAAGGAGACTGCTACCATGACAGAAGGACCTAAATTACTCAGTCATTCAGAATCATTTGAAGTCTCTCCTCGTGCCCACTGTGTGGAGATCATGCTCTGCAGCTGCAAAATAGATAAATCTATCTCATGGGGTCCTTTTGTCCATTTCTGTTCATGATTGGGTTTTAAGGTACTTTTTGCTTGTTTGATTCAGACCTGCAGTTGACTTTATCCAGCAGTGAAGCCTTGGATTCTGCTTTGTCCTTATCCCTTCCATTGGGTCTGAAGATTCTCTCATAACACAGTGCAACAGTGGTAACTGTGAACACCACCTTCAGATCAGTAGCTCATGTATCAACAAGTCTGGTTCCATTTCCAAACATCCATAAAAGCACAAAAGAAAAATAATCTAAGCTGGTGAAGTTATATTTTGATATCATAGTGAATCTAACCAACCATTAATTTAAATTAACATTTTAATACTACAGCTTCAAACAATGATGAGACTAGGCTCATAGATATTCAAATGGTATATAATATAGTGATTCACTCTAATGAGGGTAAAATAGATTATTGGTACAGTAAGGAACAAAATAATTCATCAAGTATATGTAATATTAATCATCTTAATAACAGTTATTAGTTTTCATGATCCATATGTTCATCTAATTTTATCACCAAACCCTCATTTCACTCTCTAGGAAGCAAGTTAGAAGGTCAAATGATTTTTAAAATCATTACGAAAAGACTCATATAGCTTAGAAAACTCAAAATTCCTAGTACTTTAAATTTGTGGTGAGACTTTCATTCATATATTGCTTTGCCTTGGCATGGAATCCATGAAGGCAGTAACAGCGGATTTCATAATTGGGGTGCAGGTTGACTCCCTCAAATACATAACTCTTTGAGATCCCGTTTTGAGTGTAGCCTAGACTACTCCCTAGTGATTCAGGCTCCCATCCAGGAATCTACAGAAAATATAGACTGAATGGACTCCATTAATAGTCAATCCTTAGTAGCTATCAAGTCAGTTATCACTTAACAGAATATTGACAGAATTGTACCTTGGCAAGACTAACAAAGAAAGAGCTGCTAGAATCAAAGACCACTGTACCTACTTCATGAACTTGACGGGGGCTTCTTCAACTATGGGTATCCAATTCATCTTTGGCATGACGACTTATGCTGCCAATCACCTGACTTTAAAGAAAAAGCAGAGAATGGCATCAGATTCATGCCATCTGGTATTATTATTCTTTTTTTGAGAACTAAGGGAAAATTAAAATGTTCAGAGGAAAACAATGAAGATTGTAGTTGGGGGAAAATGAAAAACACATTTTGATGTTTATTCCACTGGTCTCACGAGGCTAACTTCGAAACAAACTAAGGGATGCGGTAGATTAAAAACTAGCATTAAAATAAAGAAATAGAGAAAGGAATCAAGTATTTAGACATGGAAATATACAGATCTTCAACTTTAGTTTGTACAGCTGTTTGTTTTTAAAGCATAGAACTGTTCACTAAAATAGAGTTATAAACCAAAATTATCATAGAAACCCATGAAATTCTTCTAAAATGGCTCCATTTTCTTGGTCAAGGCTCAAATCATTTTGATCACATTAGTTTGTCTTGGATAATTTTGGTTCCGTTGAATTATCTAATCATTTTGCCATCTCACTTACAGAATAAATTTTGTCATTTTCACAATTTAGAGGACTTTATAATGTCCATAATGTTGTTTATAAAAATGAAGGTCAAGAACATTTTCATAATTGCTTAATCCAAAGGTTTGGTTTTCTGTTTTGTTTTGGTCCTGGAAAGAGCTATGAGTTCTAATCCTGGCAAATCTACAAAATATTTCTGGTAACCAAAGAGGATACTTTGTGCTTTCCCTATCTTCCTAGACTATTATAATAAACAAGGCAGACAAGTTGATTCCCAAATTCCTGCATTGAATTCCTAACCCCCAACGTGATTGTATTAGTAGATGTAGTAGGTGGGGTCTTTGGAGGTAATTTTGAGCTAAGGAACCTCCACGAGTTTGATTAGCGACCTTACAAATGAGGCACAAGGAAACCTGGGTACCACTTACGAGAACATAGTGAAAAGTTGAACCAAGAAGCCATCCCTTACCAAACACTAAGTCTGCCCACACCATGAACTAGGACTTCCCAATATCCAGAACTATGAAAAATGTTTCTGTTGTTTATAGGATACCTAGCTTGTGGTATTTGTTATAGCACCTAAAACAGACCATGATATTTAAGGAAAATCAAAACAACACATTCTAAATAATAAAACCTGAGCACAATACTCAATTATTCTGTGGGAATGTTTGAAGAATCTGATATAACTTTGGAGAGAGGACTCTTGGGAAAAATCGGAAATGATACTTATTAGCATGCTTCTAAATAATTAATCATGTATTTATAGTAAATTTGAAGGAAAATGCCTTTTTCTAAATAGTTTTAGAGGAAAAAATGCCCACAGAACATCCTATGAGACCAGAGTAGACAAAGTCTCAGACAAGGGCAAATAGAATACATTGTCAGATGTTTATTTCACTCCCTGCTGATTTTGTTTGTTTGTTTGTTTGTTTGTTTATTTTTGGTGGGACTAGGGATTGAACCAAGAGGTCTTTACCACCCAGCCACATTCCCAGTCCAGCCCTTTCACTTTTTTTTTTGAGCCATAGTCTTGCTAAGTTGCCTAGGGCATTACTTAGTTGTTGAGGCTGGTGTTGAACTCACTATTCTGCTTCAGCCCTCTGGTGTTACAAGCATGTACACCACACCAGGCTCCTTGCTGATGAAAAAGGAAACAGGGTGGTTCATGGAGGTCCTTCAAATGTGAATCTAAAACTCATCATTCAGCTTAATCCTGATTAATTTTAAGTACTATGTGTTAGTTAGTACTTTTGAAATATGAACTGTTTTCAAAATAAAATATGGTTTTTATCATTGATCATAAACTTCAAATATACTTTTTGTTGTTGGAAAAAGAGTCTATTCCATCTAAAATCTTATTAATGATTACTAAGATTCATCTCCTGTGAAGGGAATAGACATACTCAGTCTTTGAGAGGGGGTCTTTCATAAGAAACAATTCCTGATTGTCCAAAGAGGCTTTTAAAAGGTTAGTTACTTGTATACACGTGAAACACAACATTTCATGAATGTAGAAATTTAAATAAGGTGGGTGGATAAGAGACTCATTTCCATGATAATCCAAAAAAGTATGATTTAGGCATAGTTTATTAATACAATATTCTAATTTTGTGAAATTATGGAAAAGACGTCACAAGTTGAATGTGCATTTCTTTTTATTTTCTTTTAAAAAATGCTAAACAAGAAGAAAGACAAAGAAATAAGTTGGTAAGTTACCAACTATAATTGAGTAATTAAAACAATAATGGTATCATTAATTGGGTGTCTTTGTCTGGGTGTATGTTTGTGCAGCCATGTGAGAAAGCAGCTGTATTAGAAACCGCCTTTATTTTTAAAGAAGAATGAGAGACATATATTAAAAATTAAAGCAAATAACTTGACTTAATAGAAGTAAAAGATATATCGATAATGGTATCAAGATGAATGTTTTCAATTTTTCTTAGTCTTGCTCTAGCTAAAAAGCAGATTTTGCTGTTAAAAACAACACAACCCTTTAGACACTTCACACAGCCTTAGTGTGTTAACAGAGGCCAAGGCAAACATGAACTTAGGGGACGGCCAACGCCAAAGTTTTAAGTCCTATTAAAAAGAAAACAATGGTGTTGAAAATTCCATGGCTTGAGATACAATGATGCATCCAGTTGCCTTATTTCATAATTGTAATTAAATTAGAATTATCAACACATATTTTGACTTCCAAATAATCTGTTAAATATTAGAAAAAGCTAGAAATATCATTCATTGCAAATAAAATTAGCTACATGGGAGTGATTTCGAGAAAAAAGAGAGTTTGATTGCCTTAATTATACCTAACTCTGCTTGTAAAGCCAACCCAACATGGCAAGGGTCCCTTCAACCTGCCTGCCTTTCATTTACAAAACAAAGTACATATGCAGCCATTTCATTCTTTAGGGTTTTAAACTCAGACCTGAGTTCCTTGGAGTATAATCCCTTTACTGGAAATTCTGTTAGAGTAAATCCTTTACTCTCCAAACATTGGCCAGATAAACTTACTTCCATCCCTTTATTCTCTTTCTCTACAGCTCCACAAATTTAGGACCAATGACACTGAAGATTACCTTTTCTAGTAGTTTGATTTAAAAAAAAATCATATTCTAACAACCATTTGGCATCTATTTTCTTCTCTTCATTTCAAACCCAATAAAATCAATTTTGTCCATTTTGAGAATTATGCACACACACACACACACATATATATGTATGTATATATAATATATATATATATATGTATATATATGACAGAGATATGACCAAACTCTACTTCATCCAGTGATGCAAGTTGGTTTAGTATTTTTTAAAACATAATAATAAAATATATAATTCTTTATAGAATAGGTTCTAACAAGACCAAGTTCCTCACAGCATTACAAATGATTTGTGATATTTAAGGAAAAGCCTCCACTCCACCCCTGCACACAATTAATCCTTCACCTCATCCACTAAGGATTCATTCAATAAAACAGAACACACATTCCCTGGAGAATCACCCTTCTGGAGAATAAACAACACCCACTTTGAGTCTTAAATCCTTCAGAAAAACATGCACAAAAATATGTAACTAGGTGAGAACTCAATAAACTCTTTCATTTGAAAATAGGTCTTTCTAATCACATGTGAGAGAAGCAGAACTAACCCTTTGAAGTTGTCTCTTATCTTTTGAGCAAGTCTGGATTACACTCAGGTCACTGGGTGCTCAAGAGATAAGGACAATTTCAAATAAAATAAAACCTAATCTTACTATTAGGGAGAAGGAGGGGGACAGAAGTTGGGAGAAAGAGAAGCTAAGAGAAGGTATTAGTGAGGGTGGATATGGTTACAGCATGATAGAGGCATGTATTGAAATTAATGAATATGTACGAAATGCATTAATAATACAAAAAGGAGAAACTGCTGATGAGCAAATGAAAAAAAATAAAAGTGGGTTACACAGCAAAAATATAAATAAAAACTCATTATTGAGCAAAAAAACACCTAAGAATCTCCCTACAAGGATACCTAAGCCTGCAGTCAAACCTGCTTTTGTGCATCTGTCAGCCTGGATATTCAACAATTCAGTTTTACTCAGTCCTTTTATACCATTAAACTTCCTTATATCCTGCTGCCTACAACTATGACATTCAATTCTTCAATAAACTAGTGGTCAATCGTGATTACATACAAAAAGTGCCTAGTAAACTTTTAAAAAATGTTTGATGCTAGACCCTACCTGGAAAACCTGAATCAACCTGAAAATGGAGCAGACATGCATGTTGGTGGGTTTTTTGTTCATTTTTTTTTCCCCAAATCTCCAGGAAATTCTAATGTGAAGCGAGGGTTGGGATCTCCAATGATAATTTTCTGTCTTGGCTCACAACTGCTTTGAACAAAATAAAGCACCTTGGGGTATTGCCATTTTAATAATGATCAACAGTGTAAGATAAAGTAATGGAATTTCAGGTATTAATTATGTCCCACAGAGAAGGAAGATTACCAAAAAGAAAAAGAAAACCCCAATTCTGACAGTAGTACAGCCTCTTGAAGGCTTCTGAACTTGGGCAAAGTAAGTGGCACACTTCCTACCTATTTGGAATGGTAAATCTCACTTATTTCAATGTTCTGGAATTTTAATTTATTTTATCCAATAAGTATATGCCCTTTTATTCTAAATTTTCCAGACAATCTGGACCTCTGACTATGCAGGACACCTAAGACTGAGGCTGGAGGGGAATATTTTTACCTTATTTATAACATATATTACCCAAATTTCCAATAAAAATAATCAGATAGTCATTACAAGCATCTTATCCAAGTCAGGTGTATGCCCCTGTCCTTTCTGCAAATTTAACCCAGAAACCCTACAGTGTTCAACTTTCCACCCCAAGGCAATCTAATCCTTTTCACTTGCTTCATGTGCACTCTGGCCCTTTCCTAAAAGTTCTGCTTGTCTTTATAATTTGACTTTATGTTTTACCAAAGTAGTGTCACTCAATAAAATATAGGACTCCCAGTTACTTTTGAATTTCAAATAAAGAACAAATAATTTGGTACATATTCCTAACATAAAATTATTCTTTATTCATCTGATATTTAAATTTAACTGGGGATCCAGTTTGGGTTGTTCTTATTTCTTGTTTTGCTACTCTGGTAATCATATACTAAACATATCTTGAAATGGAGCTGAACATTTGGGAAATTTGCTTGCCATTTGTATGAGGCAGATAAAACCCAAGGGGTATCATGTCCCAAATTCAACCTAACAATCAAATCCAAAAGAGTTACATCTCAATGTCTAAGCTTTTAATTAAAGACTGAGTGGAAAATGGATAATCAGGCAATCTTGATAGAAATCAGTCTGAGTTAGCATTTAAAAAAATCAAACAAAGAATATTTTGATTTTGAAAATGTAATTATCAACATGACCTTTCTTTGTAAAAGTTCTTGTAAACTACTTTTCCATTCAGAAAATAAATAAATTGCAAAAGTCATCTGTTAACCAGGGAGATCTACTTTTAAAATTAAAACAAAAGGAAAATAAGACCATGAAGGTAACATTCCATTTGCTTCAACTTGTTTTCTACATGGACACAGAATGAAAGTTGGGTCTTCAAACATCCTAAGTCTTTGGTTTTTAGTCGTTTTATTAAATAATTTGTCTTTCAGGTGTAGCTTTAAGTTCTTTTCAGTTTTACATTTCCCCCCATAATTTCATCCTTGTCCTTTTAATGAGAGATAGGAATTGTTACACCACGGCACAAAATGAAGTCATTATTTTCCATGCCCTGCCTCCATGGTACTACAAGTCCCCTGCCCACTCAGGAAGCACTGCAAGTGTATAACTTACACAAATGGAAAAGGGAAAGTTCAGCATTTCTATACTGTACAAATGGATAAGAAAAGAGAGAGCTCATACTAGGAATAGCCAGCCCTGAGAACATAGCCAACCATGCAAAGAACATGAGCGTCACCTAAAATCAAAACCCCCAGAAGATTCATGCATGCCCAGTAAGACATCTGTAGAGAATATTTATGGTAGCACAATTTGTAGTTGTGGAGAACAAACAAAACTAATTCAAACTGAAACTGTTAATATACATTAACAGAAGAATACATAAATAACGTTTTGGTCACATAATGAAATACTGAAAAATAATTGAATTTCATATAGATGTAATAACATGATCACAATATTTATCAAAGATAAACAAGACATAGTATAATTATACTTGTATAGATCTCAAAAGTATATAAAATAAAATAATATTTAAGTTTATATAATATAATAAAATCATTTGAGATGAGGAATAAAAAAATAGAGATAACAATTCTTTGCAGAGAGAACATAAAGAAAACAGTGGGTTTCAAGGTAATGATAATGGCCTCTTTATTAAAGTAGGTGGGGGTCTCTCACTCTATTTGCATCTATGTATTTTATAAATACTTTTATCACTGTATCAATATTAAGTATAAAATTAACAAAAGCAGGCAAATTTCCTCTTCCCAGGGACATTTTTATTTCCTTTTGCAAGTTCTTTTTTAAGCTTATTTTAGTAAATATGTCTAAAGCACACATTCTATAGCTCTATTTATACTGTTTTCATCCACAGCAAAAAAGACCCCAAAATAAAAATATTGTTTTAAAGCTCATTGACTAGTTAAAATTTTTTTCAAATGCCTTGAAAAATGAGCATGGGAGACTGGTAACTAGAAGAGTTATAGAAGTTAAAGAGGGATTTTTCTTCCTTAACTTACAGAAGAAATGTGTTCATATTCCTAGGCTGAACATAAAGAATAATAAAAAAAAAACACTGAGTTGAAGGAATAGAAGGGCTGGGGATACAGCTCAGTTGGTAGAGTTCTTGCCTCACAAGCACAAGGCCCTGGGTTCAATCCCCAGCACTGTGGAAAAAAAAAAAAAAAAAAAACGGAATGGAAGGTAAAATCCCTAAAAAAAAGATGAAGTAGTCTTGAACAAACTGGAAAAGGGCAGTGTGAGAGGGATGTGTTTAAAGAAAGGCAGGATACTCAGAGAGAGACCAACCAACATGGGTCATTGAAAAATGAAGGTTGATAATTTGAAGTTCTGGTAGAGCTGATGAAAGAAACAAGAAAGAGATGTGCCATGTACAAAAATTAGAAGGATTAAAATGTGATTTTGATAATCCAAGTTATCATAATGGATCATCTTGGTACCTCTCCACAAAACTTGAAAATTATTACCCAGGAGTTTAGAGAAAGAGAATTTTAGCAATGGTCCAGGATAATTTCATATGGGGGTATCCATGAAGGAGGATATCCATAGGTCAGATAATCCATCATAGTTTATATACAATCTTCAGAGGAAAAAAAGAATCATTAAGAAAAGAAGAAGAGTATCATTAAATAATAAAATTGAAGAATATGAATGAAGTCAAAGATCATTCATAGGGGAGTGGATTGAGGAGAGCTCTGGAAGAATATGCATCAGGCATTATGCCCAGAGAAAAAGACGTTTATGTTTATGGTGGTGGAAAAATTTGGGCTTATGAAAAGTGATGGGGAAGACTGGGGATTGGGTAGCTGCAGTCACTTGATAGATGTTTGTTGCCATTGAATAGAGTAAGGAAAAACAAAACTATAATCACCCATACTGAGAGTTGGTATAACTTTTGAGATTTTTTTTCAAAATTAAGAGGGCAGATCATTATGCCCCACACTGACCAGTTACTAGATGTGGAACACCCCAGTGAGGGAGTATAATCTTGTGAAAGGCAGATACTTTGGCTGAAGGAAATTCCTAGGGATGGATTCATCTAGGTGCAATCAGCAACTCTTACTCCCCATAGCTTAGGGAATGAGTGCCTTGCTGCTGAACTGACATATGGGTGCATCTAGTACAACCCAACCCCCAAGCTTCTTTTGCTTCATATACCAAGTTTACCACATCTGGGTAGAGCTCCTCCAAACTTTTGGCCATTTGTTCTTTGGGTGAAACTTTTTAAATGATGATTATTGGAATGAACTACAAAACTTTCCACTGCAACAGAACTCAAGCCACAGGCTGGAACTCGTTTTCTTCTTCCTCTGCTTCCTGTTCCAGATTTTGCTCACCCTCATCTAGGACCCCTATGTGTCTGGGTGAATAACTTGGTAGGATTATCCAGACCTCATCCCTAAAAAGCCTAGGTTTTCTGCACATCACCTTCTTTTTTGGCTGCCACATTGCCTATTTATCAGGGAAACTGGGCAGGCAAGAGACTCAATAGTAAATCACCTAGGTGGCAAACCTCCCATAGATAATCAGGGCCAATTACCCCTGACAAAGTGATGACTTCTTTTATTACTTGCTTGTATTTTGAAGCCTGAAGTGCTGAGACAGCAAACATATTTTCAAATGTAAAGGTACTCCAATTCTTTTTATTTTGTTGAAAGCATTATTCTGGAAGAATCAGGACATCTAAACTTACAGAAGTAAAAAATTTTGAAAGAATCACTGGAGTTGATGGTAAGTGGATTTTGTCCTTAGACCCATATATTTTATCAATGGAGACATAGCACCATATAATTGTCATAAATTAGGTTGAATATTGCTTCCTAGAGAATGGTGTCTTATCTCCCCTGGATGTTATCTTCATGCTGTGTCCTCAGCTACAGCTTTAAAAAGTTTTTCTTTCTAGCATGTCAACAGCTTCTAGAAAATGTGCTATGGGATAAGACTAGAAAAATCTATGATTATATACTCCCTCTCACATCTCATTTCCTTTCCTATAAAGCAAATTTCTCTTGGCCTAAAGTGATATTAGGTAATACCTCTTGTTGGTAGTTCAAAAACAATGTAACCCTTTGATAGTGAGTAGGTCCTCAGAGACAGGAAAAGAAAGTTCATATCTAGCATATAAGTTGATTCAATATGAAATCCCTTCTCCTTCCAGGATGTTTTTTTCACAGGATAATAACATATCAGGTGTTCAGCATTAGTCTCTATTTCTGGGAGTTTGAATGGGCAGCAATACAGTAGCTAGATCTGTCTTGATTGAGTTGAGTATATTGGACACATGCACAGCCTCCATGCCTACTACCATAATAACATGTCCATAAGCTTACTGAACCAGCACTGAATTAACCAAAGATGATATTGCTGAGCATCATCTGACCAGAGTCATTTTTTTCTCTTTATTTCATGCCTCTTCTTTGATGTAAGCTTTCTTGTAGGAATGTGATTCAAAGATCTTCACACTTCATGCCAATTCCCATAGTTCCATTCTAACTGTCTTAACCAGTTCAGGCTGCTACACAAAGTACCATAACTTGGTGTCTTATAAACAGTAGAAATCTATTTCTCACAGATATGGAAGCTGAAAATCTGAAATCAAGTTACCAACAGATTTGGTGTCCAGTAAGGACATGCTTCTTTGTTCATAAATGGCCATCTTAATATGTCCTCACATGGTGGGAGAGACAAGGGAACTCCCCAGTGTCTCCTAAAAAGAGCACTAATCCTATTAACGAGGGTTCTATTTCTAAATACTGTTACACTGGGATTTCAATATATGAATATGGAGTTGGGTTATAACAATTCATTCTATAGCACTGTTTTAAATGTAGGTTTTATTATTATTGAAATATAGTGAGACCAACATCAGCAGATAAATACCATTGAAAACATGTTATAGTCATAGATTCCAAGAGAATAGGCTATGCCATAACATGTGGGAGCCACACAAGGAAATACTGGTGATGGCAGTCAGGAGGGAGAGAGTGAGGGGAAATGTGGCAAGAGCTTTTAATGTGATTTCCATGTGAACAAATAGTTAAAACAGGATAAGAAGACTTAGAATTGGCTATTTGGAATAATTTCAGTGAGCTCTGTGATGTAGGGGCTGCCCCTAGTTGTCTGGTACCCAGCCAGTGCTAGTTGTCTACTCTAAGATGATTAAGGCAAAGGGATAGTGGCCAAAAATGTAGGAGTCTTAAGATCTTGATAAAGTTTGCAGCTGAGGGCTCCACATTTCCAGTTCCTTTCAGACTTTCATGACAGAGGTAAAGAGTTCTACATTTTTCCTGGAGCAAAAGTAAAATGTGAAATCTTGGCCGTCCTACATCATTTCAAATTGCTTCCATTCCTCTTTCTTGCTACAGAAAACAATAGATTTACCAGAGTAATGTACCTATGTCTATATTGATCTGCTGAGAAGAAATACTATATTTAATATAGCAGTTGCAATTGGGGATACTATTTGCCTAAATTTCTGGCCCATATCTGTGTTTCTTTCATCTGCTAGGATTCATTATTTTTTTTTAAACCAGACTGGTGAATTGAATAAATATATTATTGGAACCCCCATAGTAAAATCTTTGAAATTTTTAAGATGGCATTATGCTCTTTTTCCTGAGACATGATTTTTAAAAACAATAATTATTATTATCTTGACTCTGGGTGAGATGAAAAGAGGGAGAGCATCAGTTTCAGAGCTTCCATTAGGCTTTCCCTACTATGCTAGCTCTAATCTCTCAGTGTAAGTGTGTTAGACAGCTTTACATTACTGTAACGAATACCTGAGATAATTTATGAATAAAAAAGTTTATTTTGGCTTGCAGTTTGGAGGTTTCAGTCCATGGTTGGTTGGCTCCACCACTTTTATGCCTGTGGTGAGGCATGGAGGGAGCATATGGAAAAAAAAAAAATCCTACCATCATTTCCAGGTGCAAAAAAGATAGGAAGAGGAAGGTGCTGGGGTTCCACCATCTCCTTCAAGGGGAGACTCCCACTGACCAAATACCTTCCAGTAGATTTGGTCTCACCTCTTAAAAGTTCTACCACCTCCCAATAAGTGCCATGGGTTGGAAAGTATGTCTTTAACACATGGGCTTTTGGTGGACTGTCCAGATCCAAACAGAAGTGATAAGGATCCAAAGCAGGTAGTCTGCCAAATACCGAATGTGTCTATTCTAATTGTATTTTGGAAAACTGGGGAAATAGCTGCTAGATAGATTTGTGGACCCAGTGAGCTAAATCTTTACCAGGGTTTAATATTTTAACCTAATCCACATGTTCCTCCCTCTCAAATAGAGAATGTGGTGACAACTTGGATCCTAAAATATCAGCCACAACCTAAGCTCCGAGTGGAACGGTCCTCAAAAATTTGAGTATTTTTACTTCTAAAGGCCATAATTTGACTTGGGGGATTATTATACCTCTCTGACATGGAATCACAAGTTTCTTCCTCATGAAGATACAGTTTTTCCTGCAGGCAGTGATTTGGGTTCTAAAAACAGTTAAGTCTGAGAATTTGACAATTATGATATTTTACTGGAATGATTTTCCAATAATTTCTTGATTTTTTTCAGTTGCATACATGCTACAAATTGAACAATGCTATTATTGTATGCATTGACCTTGTCCCTAGAACCATGATGTTCTGTCCAGTTTCCATAGGTCTCTGTAGACCAAGTGCCTCAGGCTGCCCCTGAGACTTTACTACCAATTATTGATCCTTGTACCTATGTTCCTTGATGACACCTACAAAATTTCCTACTGTTGAGAAACTCAAAACTATAACAGTATCTCCTACATAAACCCTGGTCTATAAGGGATGTTTATCACTGAGCTATTTAGAAGTGTTGGTGCCCCCTCATTAGAGTGTCTTTCATCTGTTCTGCAGAAGAGTTTCTCCTAGGTTCTCACACAGACCAGTAGAGTTTTCTATTCTTGAAGGTGCATTCTTGCCAGCATGCTTACTTCACAGAACCTCTAAATTGCTTGTTCCATCCTTGGCCACAGTAGTTCCAATATCTCTAATTTATTTGAGGATCATCACTTTTTTAAGTTTAAAAGAATGGTGGCATGTTATCACTGTTTCCTAAGGTCCTCAATAATAAAGTACAAATCATAAGTAAGTGTTCTAATATTGATCCAATCCATACCTTGATTCAGCACCCACAAAATCTAATCCCATAAACACTCACCAGGTGTATTAGTCAGCTTTTTGCTGCAGTGGCTAAAGAACAAGAGAAGGAAGAGGAGGAAGTTTTATTTAAGCGCTCATGGTTTCAGAGGTCTCAATCCATAGACAGACCCATTCCTTGGGGCTCAAGATGAGGCAGGACATCATGACAAACGAGTATGGCAGAGGGAAGCAGCTCACATGGTGATCAGATAGCAAAAAGAGATGTCTTCCCTTGCCAGATATAAATATATCCTCCAAAGCAATACCCCAATTCCCACCTCCTCCACACACACACTACCAACTTACCACTCAGTTAATCTGGGGATTAATTCACTGATTAGGTTAAGACTCACATAACCCAGTCATTTCTCCTCCGAACTTTCTTGCATTTTCTCACATGTGAGCTTTTGGGGGATACCTTATATCCAAACAGTAACATTCTGCCCCTGGCCCACAAAAGCTCACAACCATCTCACAATGCAAAATACATTTAGTCCATTCCCAAGACTCTGTATAGTCTCAAAGGTTCCAAGATTGCTCAAAGTTCAAGTCCAAAGTCTTCTTTGACACTAAAGGCAATCTCGTATTGTGAGTTCCTGTAAAATTAAAGGCTATTTTACAAATATCCAATATATAAAGAAACAGAGTAAACATTTCCATTCAGAAAAATTAGGGCATAGAATGAAGGGACAGGACCAAAGCAAGACCAAAATGAAGCTGGACAACCAAGTCCTATAGCTCTGTGTTCAGCATCTGTAGCACAGGGCATGATGTCATCTCCAAAGGACTTGTGTAGCTCTGCTCCTGTTGCCTTGTTGATTGCAGCCCAAGTGACCTTTCTGTTGGCTTCTCTCTGCTAAATTCCTGCAGCTTTCCTAGGATAATGTCCCATGTTACTGGCATTTCTTCATCTCTGGGGTCTCTACTGCACCTTGGACTTCCTCCTCAAATTTCCACTACTTGCCTTCATAGAGAGCATTCCTGCATCTCTGACCCTGCTACAATTTGCCTGACTTCTAAGGTCTCCCTTTGAAATCTTGGCAAAAACTTCCATGACTCCCTGACTCCAGCATCCTGCTTTCCCAGAGAACCCGCACCATGTGGTTGATACCAAGGTCTGCCACCATCTTGATTAGTAACCAAACCACCAGGGACCCTGGCTGTAGCAGCCTCTGAGTGTCTGGGTGGCCAAGCACATTGTGAAAGACTTCCTAGACCCCCTTGTGCAAAAATAATTCTACACTGGTCTCTTCTCAAGAGAATTTTCACTTTTACTCCCTTGAGCCTGAGTTGGGATGGTCTTGCCAGCTCCTGAAATGCCCTCAAGCTATCTTTCTCATTTTCTCTGGGTAAAGTCTTTAATATTTCTTTAGTGGCCAGAATGCTTTTAACAACTGCAACTTCCTTAGTCCCAGGTTTACTCCTGCCTTTCAAGTTCAAGTTTTTTTGAATCTTTCTGCTCTGCTTTCTGCTCCTGATTATCATAATAAATTTGGCCAAAAACTGCCAGCAATATCCATGTTACTTCCTGAATGCTATTCTGCCTAAGAATTTCTTCCACCAGATTAAGAAGTTCATAACTTTTAAAATCAGTCTTACAGAAAGTCTCAGGCCTCGGTCAAAATGCAGAATAGGTTAAGCCAGAATATAACATGGATGGCCTCTAATCCAATTTCCAACAGAGTTCTCCTTTTCTGAACCCTCTTGGAGCCCTTTCTTCACTACCCACAGTCCTATTGGCATTCTGGTCTTCTGGGCACCCACCAGAATCCACCATTAATCTCCACTTACAACAATCTAAAGCATTTCCAGTTTGCACTGCTTTACATCTCAAAATTCCTCCCACCAATTCCAGAAAGCTCCAAAAACTTGTGAGCCACAAGGTCAGGTTAGTTACAGCAATAGCCCTACTTCTTGGTACCCATTTCTGTATTAGTCAGCTTTTTGGCAGCTGTATCTAAAGGACCTGACCAGAACCATTATAGAGAAGGAAAAGTTTATTTGAGGGCTCATGGTTTCAGAGGTATCAGTCCATGGTGGCTGGCTCCATTCTTCAGGGGTCAAAGTGAAGTAGGACATTATGGTGGTGGATGAGTGTGGCAGAGGAAAACAGCCCTGAATGAGCCACTTCCTCCAGACACACCCCACCTGCCTCCAGTTACCACTCAGTTAATCCCATCAGGAATTAATTCACTGATTAGGTTAAGGTCATGGCCCAATTGTTTCTCCTCCAAACTTTTGCAATGTCTCACATATGAGCTTTTGGGGGACACCTGACATCCAAACCATAACACCAGGATCCTATTGGTACAGAATGGCTAGTTCTATAGCTCTCCTATTTAGTCTCAGCCCTTCTTAGACAGGAATACATTGCAACTTTGACTTTAGTTATTTTTTTCTGAGAGCCAGAAAGGTAAGTGGGTATAGAACATGAAACACAATGTATTATCTTGTGAGGCAGAGGCATTTGTATTTATCTCCAGCAGGGATGGAATGCTAGGCTTCAATGGCAAAGAGTTGGTTGTTGGTACAAGCCCTGTGCACAAGGAGACTGGACATTCAAAAATTTCAAGCATATTAATTCAGATGTCTTTATCCTACATCTCAGGGTCAGAAAAAACGTGAGTCAGCTTTTTGTCACTGTGACCAAAGTACCTGACAAGAACAACTAGGAGGGGGAAAAATTTATTTTGACTCTCAATTTCTAAGATTCATTCCCTGATTGGTCAGCTCTATTCCTCTGGGCCCAAGATCAGGCAGAATGCCATGGTGGAAAGGCTCGGCAGAGGAGTGCTGCTCATCTCAGGTCAGCTGGGAAATGGGGCATGCACAGGGAAGATAACTCCTTCCAGGGCATGCCCCCAGTGACTCACCTCTTCCAGTTGCACCCCATCTTCTCATAGTTACCTCTCACTTAGTTCATTCAAACTTGGTTGGACTAATTAGAGTATAGTTCACATAATCCAAACATTTCACCTCTTAATATTCCTGCATTAACATAGGAACTTTTGGGGGAACACCACATATCCAAAGTACATTTGCAATCAAGATCCTGAGCATAGAACTCTTGCCAGGATTAAGAATCCAACATTCTCTGGTGTTTTCTGCCCTTGGAAGTAAATCCTGTGCTTTACCCTCAGTTTTGGTTTGCCGTTAGGCAGCTGGGTATGGAAGTCTGTTTATATGGTGCTGAAGAAAAACTTTGGCTTTCACACATCACCTTAAATTCACAATTAATCACTATCTGACTTTCATTGTAGTTGCAATTTTCAATAGCACCCAAAAAGAACCAAGAGCCTTATGTTCCCCATATTTATTACTTTTTTCAAATTATCTAATTTCAAATAAATTACTGATTTATAATATGTATTTAAATAGATACTTAAATTTCATGATAAGTTAACAAATAACTAAGGTGGTTTCCATTCTTCTTCATTATAAATAATACAAATAAACTCAATTGTATGTTTTATTTTTTCCCACCTGTTTCTTTAAGGTAAATTACATGGAGATAAATTTTTCAGTCCCATTGTATATCTGCCTTAAAACCTTTCGATATATGTTGTCAAATACCAGAAATGTTTGAGCAATTTATACTTCCACTGTGAAAGAGAAGACCTGTGTTCCTAAATCCATGTCAATCTTGGTAATATTATTAATCGTAAGTTTCACTGATTTTGAATATATCAATTTATGTGTAAGTTTTAAAAAAAATTTCCCTTTTTGATAAGTTGCCCATATAAATTCCTCAGAAGGGTCAATAATAAAAAGCCCAGACTATTGATGGTCATTGGTGCAGAGTTTTGCAAACTCTTCTTTGAATATCCCTTCCCTTTAGGAGTTGAAGGGAGGGAGACATTACTGGGAAGAAGTCGTGCTCTGGAGGAGGAAAGGTAGGTAGATAGAGGTACTACTGTAGTTTGCACGTGCACACACGTACACTCTCTCTCTCTCTCTCTCACACACACACACATACACACACAGAGTTTCAGAAAGAGTATCTATTTTCGTTTCATATATTTGACTTCTCCTTAAAATGCTATTTCAGGTAAGAGTTCAATAAAGCAAATTTGAAAATCACTCACTCTTGCACAGTCCCTCAATATTTTAGATGAAGAGGAGAAAAGCAAGGGCCCATGGGCATCCAAGTGGAGGACAACGCCCGGACTGCCACCATCAAAGCAGGTGCTCCTCTCCACTCTGATGTTTCAAAATATTTTTTTTTGACTGCCCATCCAGAAAATAGTCCAAAATGATTCAAGCGTAAAAAGAGGGCAAGAACTCTCTCCTCAAAATAGGTTTCTTCCCTTGAGGAAGAGTTGCAACTTAATAAACCGACAGACATCGTCTGCAGCCTTCCTTCATGTTCTGTGGCACAGAAGTCTCATCATGCAGATTTCTATAAACATATCACTTTAAATGGAAGAAAAATATTAAATATACTGCCTCAGGTTTTTAGCTATTGTGTACTGGGGTTCACATTTTTCTTGCCTTTCCTAAATATTTCATTGATAATGCTCTCTAAACAGGGTTTTAATGCATAATTTACCAAATCACAATTTACTTTGGGCTTGAGGAGTGTCAGTGTGGTTATTTAATCACTGGATATTACCAGGGATGAAAATATCTCTCTGTTTAGGTTTTACATCATTTAGCAATTATTTGCAGTTCATGTACTTTTGCCCTAAAGCAGTTTCAAGAGAGTCTACTTTTAAACATCAAAAGGAAATAATGATAAAAACTGGAAAATTGAACTTTAGAATTGTCAATATGTTTTATACTATAAAAGTAATCTTAATTATTTCTAATGCTTCTACATTTTTATTATTAACTCTTCATCTTTTTTAGCACTTTATATCCTGTGATCTATAACTATGATCTATTGTGTGCTCTGTGTTAAGAAATTTATCTGTACCTCTTCAATTAATCCTCATGGTAACAAGTATTTAGGTGGGTCAGGGACTGTTATTTCCATTTCATGGATGCACAGAGTCTTAAAGATGGTCAATGTCAAATCAGGATTTAGATCAGGACTTATTTGTTCCTATGGTTTAAAGATTTTATCCAGTATATTTTATGCCTCCAATAATACAGAAAGAAGTCCTACCTCATTTACATGGTCTCTTTGGTTGATCCTTAATTCCATGGCATCTCCAAGCACCACAAGTCACATAAATTTCACTAGGCAGACAGTTAAATATACCTGCACAGTTGAATCCTTCAAGACTAAGCATATTGAATGCATTTTATTACCAATAGACAGAATAGTTTGTCACCATACTTTTAATATTCTGTAATTCTTTTGTGCATTAAAATGAAAGTACAGAATCCCTATAGTTTGGTTTGCATTATTATAAAACTTTTGAAGGCAGGGCCTTAGCTCAAAGGCATATATATATATGAAATGTGAGCCTAGACTCTTGAATTCACTAAGTTCAAAGACAAGTTTGCTATAATTTCTCCTTTCAGAAACCCCATTCAAATTCTGGCCATGTAGAAAGCTTCAGTTCATATATGTGAAATGTTAGAAATACTCTGGAATTAACCTAAGGATAAGCTGTCAAGTGTTCATTGGCACATGTATTATATCAGTATTATGGATAATTTTGGAAAAACATTAAGTAATGAAGATTCATTTTGGATCCAATAATTATTTTGATCATCTCTTAAATTTAAAAAGGAGAAATGAGGGATGTTAACAAGATCATTACCAACCCCTTGTATAGAATAAAAATTACCTCAAATTCAGTTCCACATTTTATACCTGACAGTACCAAGACATAAAACTATAAAGTATTTCACTTGCTTTACATTTTAATATGATTGGCAAAGAACTTAAACTATAAACCACTATTAAAATTTTTGTGAGATGGTGAATGCATTTGTGTGTGTATTCAGTTTGGAAGATGAACCATACAGAGCTGACCAAATTCCCTTAAACTCAACTCAGAATACATATTGAGCCAGAAAAAGGAATGTGAGATAAATATTAGCATGTCATCAAAAATTTCAATAGCCTAATTTTTATATTACTATTTTCAATATTGGCTTTTCATCTGCTTGATACATCCAGCTATTGACTGTCATGGTTTCTGCTTTAAATTGTCATGTTTTAGTTTAAGTTTTTGAGACATGGAATCTAACTGACCCATCTCTTTTGGCACCAGGTCACAGGTCTCCAGCAAGCATGACTTGCTCTGACTTCACAGCAAGAGTCAGCAGAGTTGGTGACAATTCTGCAGAAAAATGGAGCCCCATGATCTGCTCCTATAGCCAACTAAGTATCTCTTGATCAGCTGTCCTAGGGTCAAGCTTATGATTATTTCTATGAGCTTTTCATTCTTGACCTTAAATTTGTGATAAAGCCCAAATTTTATCTGAGCTGGTTTGAGCAGTTTGTTCCATATAAACAAAAGAGATTGTGTCAGTCTTATCAAAAATTTATCATTTGCACTTTTTGCATCTTAAAATGTGTACTGAACTATTATCTTTACATTTTTATCCTGAAAAAAATTATCTTTTTTTCTTAGAAAAGTGTAATGAAAGCACGCTTCACTTCTATGAAAACATGAAACACACCAAATATAAGCAAAAATAAACAAATGAGGGCACAAAAAAAAAAAGAGGTAGACAAAAAGGAAGTAGGAGAAAGGTGGGAAGAGGATATCTTTTTCCTTTTTCTTGCTTTCACAAAGATTTAGGTTTTAGGTGGGAGAGTCATTCTAAACTGAAATACTGTATGGTATTTAAGTGGTATTTCTGAAGTTTCACCCCTTAGGTTCAAATTATCAGTTTGTTACAATTAGCTGGATGACCTGGAAACAAGCTGTTTGGAACAATCAAGAGACAACATAACTTTTCTGTGTTTTAATTTCTCATCTTTAAAACTGGTCAAAAAACTTTTTGTTTTTAACTAGTTACCTTAGGTTCTATAAAAATAGACTAAAACCTTTTAGGCATTCAAGGTAACTAAGCAAATACAGAGCTCCAGTGGGCATTTACTACCATTAGACAAAGATAGGAGGACAATACTAAATAGTTGTGATCTGGCTAGAATGTCTGAGGGTGAGACAACTGAAATTTCTTGCTCAGTTTCCCAAGATCTTCCACAGCCAAGTTTGGAGGCCATGGTAGTCCTAGACCATTAAAGTATCATTTCTCTGTCATAAAAACCCTACAATCTTGAATTCTTTATCTCTTTTCTCAATTTCTAATGAACAACCACTTAAATGTCCAGTTTACTCTTGGATTGACATTACCTGAGCAGAAGGAGTGTGCAATGATTCCAGACAGGGAACAATCTGAGCTTGGTGACAAGATCTCTGCAGTTGGTGCTATTAATCTATGATCCATAATTGCCGAATGTTTTCTCTGATCAGTAATTGCCTAGGTTTCTTATCCTGGCTTGTCATCCTGTAGGGTTCTGAGTTCGAAGTGCTTGCTTAATTTGTCTAGTGGTAGGACCTCATCACAAGATATCTGATCATGGTTCTTTCTTGCTGCCTGAGTTCAATCCTATTTGATAACCTAGAGTCACCTTGGGGTAATCCAAATCAAGACTGATTTGAAGCATCCAGAGTTTGCTGTCTGGGTTTCAACTATTCCTCTGTCAGCCAAGCCTCCTGGTCAGTTCTGCTTGGTCCTGTCACCCTCAGTCCTGGTATTGTTATTCCCAACACTCACCACTTTGGGAACAGCAGAATAAGGGAGTTCAGGACAGGAACAAAAACCAATCCTCCCAGATTAACTGCTATGTTTAAGGGATATACTAGGTACTGCAAATGAGTGTATATGTGTGAATGGGTGTGTCTGTTTAATCTTAATGAAAACATATGATATGAGCATTATTATTCTTATAAATGACAAAACTGAGGCTCAAATGAAATATGGCTTACCAGAACAAAACATAAGATGGGCAAACAGTGGAATGTTTGGCTCCTCTGAAATTTCTACCACCACTGACCTAGCGCAATTGCATCCGTGACAGCACCCTTAGTAATTAGATGTTTGCCTTCATACTTGACTTGCTTTCCTTCATTGCTTTGTGGAAAGAACTGCCCATGTGGTTTGTCTGTCACTTTTTTATAAATAAATCTTGGCTATTGAAATGAATCCATTTTCTGGAACCAACCACCCACTGGGTCACAATTTATACAGATTTGTCTTGAACTTCTTGACACTCAGTTGTGCCAGAAGAGGAAACAGCACGATGGATAAAAGCTTTGGGTGCTAGGCAAATGTGGATTCGAGTTCTGGCACCAGCACTGAGTAGTGTGTAACTTGGGTCTAATTACTTATCGCTTTGTGAGATTCTGCACGTAAAGCTCTCAACAGGACCTGTGAAGTGTTGAAGTTAGCTTTTGGTAAACACCTAGTACAGTGCTGCTACTATTTTATAATTACATCCATTATTATTATGTTCTTCCAATGCACCCACCGAATCCTGAATGGAGGTCAAGCAGAGAGTGGAGCAAACAAAAGTTACTTAAGAATATAAAAACCTAAGATTAGAACAAGAGTTCTTTCTCTCTTTTTTCTCAGTTCCTGTTCTCAACAGGCTTATATCAAGAGAAGAAAACACAGGAATGGAAGGCTTAAAGCCTAAAAGGAGAAAACGTGTTCACACTCCAATTCTTTCCTAAGAATTAAATTTATCTAGAGTCGATAATCACTGCGAAACTAGAGAAGAAAGAATGACTAATGGACTTTAATACAGAGGTTACATGAAACCAGATTAATGAATGGAAGGTGAGCCAAAACTTACTAATGAAATGAAAAACCTTTCGCCTGAATTATTGATCAAGACATGGCTGAACTGTCAAAATATATCATATCACACTAAATTTATCTGCAGTGCCAGGGGCACTTCTTACTACATTATTTTATGGCAGAAATCAGTACAAAATTATGTTTTTAAAATTAAGTGTGCATTCTCTTAATAGCTATCTGTATAACTCTGAATACACTTTGAAAAGTTCTCTAACCCTATATAAGGTCATCTACAAAGCTTATTCCTTTTTTATATTGACTACCTATTGCTTCACCAGTGAATGGTGAATGCAGAAACTAAAGAACAATTGTTAGTGCACATGAGTTGATTGTGTTCCCATTATCACAGTGTTCTGCAACCTGGAGCAGATCATGTAGTGTCTCTGCCCCCATTTCTTATCAAAAACAAAAACAAAAACAATTCCAATCGTTTTGTAGTTAACATTATCTCATTTCACAAAAGAGCCTCCTCCTAGCTTTCCTCCTTTGGTTGCTGCAGCACTAAAACAAATTTTTAGGTATGAAAGCTTCAGAAGAGTTAGAGGCCAGTCAAAATCATGCAGTAATAATGGTGTTACAATATAATTAGAAAATACTGCAGAGAGGAACCATGGTTCTATTGTTTAATGAGACAATGTTCTGAAACCACTAACACAGATCTGCACTGGATATTTTACCTAATGAGCACTTAATTAGCACTGCTAAATCTGTCAGTACGCCAGCCACCAGCTTTTAGTAACACAGAAGGCAGATCTGCCAAATGGGGAGAGCCTCCTCAGCTCCATGCCAAACGCAGCCTCCGATTGGCTTATTCTAAAGGACAAAAATTTGTAGCTTTGTTCCAAAGAACCCACAAGATGCAGAACTGCTTTTCCTTTAACGCTTCCCACTGGTACAGTAAATAGTAACTTTTTGCCAACCATTCATAAAGCACATGCCACACACATCTATAAGTGTTTATTTTTGAGATTTACTAAGAAATATGCAATCTTTAAAAGGGTTCATTGCTTTTGAATTTTCATTTTTTTCTGAGCTCATGAACTAAAAGCATTTACATAATAAGGCATTTGAAAAGCACATTATGAATTTTCCTTAGAACATGATTAAAATCCAATTTGAAAAGGCCTAGACTCAGGAAAGTATCAACCTACCTTTTCTTTCATTTGAAAACTTGCAAATTTAAAAAATATAATTTTTAATGCACACTGAAGCAGTCTTAAGTAATCAGCATCAATTTGCAGGCATTTAATGAGTTACATGCATGCTTTCTATTATTGTCATATTTATTTTTAAATTAATAAATATAAACTGCTTCAATGAAGAAATGTGTAAACAGGGTTGTTTAAATTAGCCAACTCTTTATTCCTCATTTTAAAAATGTGAATGGCTTTATACTATTAAAATTAATAATATATAATAAAATATGTAACAAAATAATTTTTAAAATAGAATTAAGCATTTCACTTAGCTATCAGAATATCACTGGTGAAAACTAAAACACTATATTGTGAACTGCTAATGTTACAGAGCTGGGGTTTTCCTAGAAACTAAGGCAGTGCAAAGTCTCCCCTCCAAACTCCAATTCTTGCAATCCAGTCAGGAATATTTCAAACATTTTGCTCAGAGTAACAGTAACGAGTTTCCTGAAGAGATAGGAAAAGGGAAAGGGGAAACTCTCAGGAAAGAGAGTGGATCCTCTCAGAGAAGAAAGGGACAATGTGCCTCTCTGGCATTCCAGTTTGATTGGAGATCCCAGAAACATTTCCAGAGAGTCATGCCCAGGTCCTCCTCTTGACCTTTGCCTAAGAGGAGGATGACATCAGATCTTTAAGTCCTCGTTGCCATGACAACTGTAGGTCACCTGGCCTATGCTGACTAGTTCTAATTGGATTCTTAACCATAAATTCTTACAGATTCTAGGATTAGGAGAGATTATCCTTTCCTCCCTGAGTTTTGGGATCTGGTCTGAAAAGTGTCACAAATCTCCCTCTTCAGAGTAACAGGTTCTTTTCAGTTATACATGAGAGTAAAATCCATTTTAATACAATTATACAATCATGGAATCTACCTTATTCTAATTAGGGCTCCATTCTTGTGGATATACCCAAGGATGGGATTCACCATGTTGTATTCATACATGTACAAAGAAAATAAAGTCAGATTCATTCCACTGTCTTTCCTTATCAATATTATTTTGGTCTGTATTTCTCCTGCAGATAATGGGTAGGTTGCTGAGTAATGAAACTTATTCTGTCCACTTAAGTCAGGCAGGACTGCCAATAAATTGCTTCTTAGAAAAGAAAGCATGGAGGTCATCACAGTGGGCTCACTGTGATTTTATAGATTTTATAGAATGATTTTATAGAATCATTCCCTTAAACTCAAGTTCCCACCATTCATGTATGTCTGTCCCCTGTCATTAGGAACTCTCAGTGGATCTCCTCAACCAGTGTATGGGAACTTGTTAAAGACTTCTAAAAAGTTTTGTTAAAATCCTTTTGTTTCTTTCAATTAATATATATTATAGAACTATAATAGTAAGAATAAGAGAAAAAATGATCTGTAGATCCAAGAGGATAAATGATTCACTCCCTACTATATTTATTCTTCACCAGCAGGACTAGACTATATCAAATTCCATTTCTGAAAACTTAACAGATAATATCTGCCAGTAGTCCTTGGTACCCTTCATATTTAGAGACACAAGATCTATTAACACTTCTAGGAGAAATGAATACTTTTAAATCTATGAATAGGAGACCAACAGCCTGGATCTTTAATTATAAATTCATGAATCCTTAAGGTAACTTAAATATTTTCTTGCTATTTTATACACTTTCTCTGAGTATTTTAACTAATTCCATTACATCTTACATTCAAGGCAAACTATATTTCTCATTTACCAAAGTCTTCCTGTTAGAGGTCCCATAGTTATCTAACACTTATTACCAACCCATCAAAATCTTCACCTACATAAATGTAACCTTCCTCCACTCAATCCATAAATCTTGGAGTAAATCTAAAATTATCTTTCCAATTTCTTGCTGCATCCAATAAAAACATGTTGATTTTGATCTCTTGAATCTGCCCTGTGTTTAAGCTCTTACCCTTTCTGCCTGGAATACTCTAATAGCCTTTTAAATTCCCAGAAATGACAGGCAAGCTGAGTCCAAAGGTGAGATGTTGAAAGAATGTTGAAGAAATCATTTCTCACTAAAAGAGGAGCACCTACAAAGCTATCTCTCTAAGCCATTAAAAACTGGTGACAGCTCTGCACAGGTGGAGCCAGGCAATCAATGACAGACGAAAAAGAGCACACAAATCCCAAAGGGTCAGCAATGTTAGTTTTTTAACTTCTGAAACTTAAATGCCCAGAAGAGAAATGAATGAAGCTCTTGAGTAAGAATGAAGCTCTAAAGGGCCTTGCATATTATAGTATTTGGAAAAATTTCAGGTACAATGGGAAACCATTAGAAGATTTAAAGCTGCATAGCAACATGATCAAATATACATTTTAGAAATACTGCTCTGGCTACTGGAAAAAGAGACAGATGGAGTAAGCCAGATCTAATGGAAAAGATTAATCCATTTTACTTTTTACTTATCAACGGGAAGATGCCAGAGTCTTGTTTGGGAATGATGATGGGAAGAGGTAAAGTTTTGGGGAAAATAGAGGAGGTTGGTCCCTAGGATTCAGAGATTGGTGAAGCAATGGAGGATGGGTGGTAGAAGAGAGTGAGAAAGCAAGGATGATGAAGTTTATAACTTTGGCAACTAGCTGGAAGTTTAATTGGAGCATGGAAAACGCGAGAAGAGGGTCTGATGTCTTAAATTCATTTTGTTGTCAAAGGTGGACATTGAAGTGTTAGGCAACATGCCTAATGCTGATATCCTGTGTTCAGAGACATTTCCAGGGGGCCAGAAAAGACATACAGAATACAAATGTAGATTTAGAGATTACATACTTCTAGAGGGGGAATCAAAGGAGTGACAGAGATTCCAAAGACAGTTGTCTTTGGAAAAGAACTGGTAAAAAGAAAATTAGAGACTGTCTTAATTATAAATAACAGAGAGCTGAAAAGAGAAGAGAGAGAAAGAGGAGAGAGAGAGAGATACAGAGAGAGAGAGAGAGAGAAAGAGCGAGCTCAACAAGTGGAAAAGAAGGAACAGATGGATGAGCATAACTGGAAAACTAAGTGCTACAAAAGGAATAATAGAAAGTATTACACTGAGGTACAGTTAACAAGAAAAGTCAGAAAATTGCTTATCTGTAGTTTTTTTGGATAATAAGGACATTTTGACAATATTAATTCCTTCAATCCAGAAACATGGGATATCTGTACGTTTATTTCTTCTACTTTCACACTTTCTTTGGTATTTATAGTTTCCAGGGTACAGAGTGTAACTTTACTTCTCAGTGGTTTATTTTAAGTGGAATTGTTTCACTAATTTCCATTTCAGACAGTGTGTTGTTATATGGAAGTACTATTGATTTTTATGTCAATTTTGCAATCTGCAACTTTACTGAAGTCACTTATTAGTTTGAATAGTTTTTTGGTGAAGTCTTTAGGGTCGTTGGTACTTAAGATCATGTTGTCAGTAAAAAAAAATTCATGTATTTCTTTTCTATTTGGATGTCTTTTATTTCTTTTTCTGCCTACTTTCTCTGGCTAGGACTTCCAGTCCTAATTTGAACGGAAGTAGTAAGAATGGGCATCCTTATCTGTTTTCCAATCTAGGAGGCAAAGTCATCAAATTTTCACCATTGAGTATGATGTTAGCTATTGCCTTATTAAATATAGTCTTCATTGTGTTCAGGAACATTTTATCTATTCCCATTTTTTTCAGATTTCAACCTGAAAAGGTATTGTTATGTCATTTACACTTTTTCTGCGTTTATTGTGATTTATGTGTTTACTCTTCATTCTGTTAATATGCTGAATCACATTTATTTATTTTTATATATTGAATCATCCTTGTGTCCTAAGAATAAACTCCATTTGATGAGAGTAAATGATCCTTTTAAAGCACTGTTAAATACAGTTTGGCAGCATTTTGTTGAGATCCAACACAGTCCCTTTGAAAATTCCACTGTCACTGTTCACAGAAATAGAGGAAATAATCTTTGAGTTTGCATGAAAGCACAAAAGATCCAAACAGTCAAAGCAATCTTATGAAAAAAGAATAAGACTGGACGTATCAAACTACCTAATTTCAAAACATATTACAGAGTCATGGTAATAAAAACTGGCATAAAAATAAATACTTCAATTAATTGAATCAGACAGAGAACCCAGAAATAAACCCATGCATCTACAGTCATTTTTTTTAAACAGTGCCAAGAATGTACAACAGCCATCTATATACTGAGCAGCACAATTGTGCCCCTCACCCAGACACATGAATCAATGCAAAACTGATTAAAGAAATACACATTAGAATTGAAACTATAAGACTACTAGAAGAAAACACAGGGGAAGAGCTTGGTCACATTGGTATAAGCAATGACTGCATGGATATGCCCCTAAAGCACAAGGAACAAAAGCAAAAATAGGATCTGAATAGATATTTCTGAAAAGAAGATACACGAATGTTCAAGAGATACATTTAAAAAATGCTCAACATTATTAATCATCAGAGAAATGTCAATTAAAATAATAATGAGATGTCATCTCATAACTCTGGCTATTACCAAAAATGTGAATGATGGGTATTGGCAAGTATGTGAAAAAAGGGAATTCCTGTATACTCTAGGTGGGAATGTGAATTAACAAAAGCATTTTAGAAAACATTATGAAGCTTCCTCACAAAACTAAAGATAGAATGACCATGTAATCTAACAATCCACTTTAGACCTTGTATCCAAAGGAATTGAAATCAATACATTGACGAGACGGCTATACTCCCATTTAGCATTGTTCACAATAGCCAAGATACAGAAACAAACTAAGTGTCCATCAGTAAATGAATGGATTTTTAAAATGCCATATACACACAAGCAATTGAATACTATTCAGTCATAAAAACAATGTAATTCTATATTTGCAGCAGCATGGATAAATCCAGAGGACATTATGCTAAATGAAATAGGATAGACACAGAAAGGCAAATATTGCATAATCTCACTTATATGTGGAATCTGAAAAGGTGAAAGTCATGGAAGTATAGTACAGACTGGTGGTTAATAGAGGCTGGAGTGATGAGCAAGGAGAAGAGCAATTCTGGTCAAAGGGTACAGTATTTTAGTTAGAGAAGCAAAGGTTTTGGTGGTATATTGCATAGAAAGGTGACTATAATAATGGTAATGTTTTGTATTATTTCAAAACTGTTAAAAGTTTTCAGTGTACTCGCCACAAAGAAATAGTATGTAAGGTGATGGATGTGTTAACCAGTCTAACTCATTCTAACGTACAGTCATATGGAAACATCCCTGTGCCTCATAAATAAATACATTTGTTATTTGTCAATGACAGATGGATTAGAATGCCTATATACTGTTATTTGACTAGTCAAGACAGGTTAGGATCCAAAACCCTGGAGAAAAACTTAGCTTTTGAAAGAGGATTTCTCTCTATAACAATAGGAGAGAAGTAAGGAGGTCAGAGTCTGGGTGCAGGAGAAGCAGGAGAAGCTGGGGAAATTCCTATCAGACAACTTCTGTATGCCTTGTACCTGGGGTGGGGGGATAGAGGTGAGAGAGGAGGAAATTTGAAGAACGTAAGAAAAATATAAAGTAGTTTTGTTGTGGGATGGGAGTGGAGGTAAGTGAACGTTAAGAATGTTAGGCTCTAGACATTGACCCCCACTCAAGTTGAGACCATGAATTTTACAACACCCATCTGGGAAATTGTGTAATTCTACTAGTACTTCTGGACACGTGGATGATACCCAGCATTCTAGGGTTGTGATTTTCCTATGTAGACATAACAGAAGGTAGGTGGGGCAAGGATGCTAAGGATGATTATTTATATATTTAGGTATTAAATGAGAAATGGTATGATGGGGCCTTGGGAGCTTACACTAGCTATAAACCAGTCTTCAACACACAAACTTACATGGTCTCTCCTAATATTATTTTCATTCTATAATTAAAAGGTTAAAGATTAAAAGGTTAACTCAAAGAGGAAAAGTTACATACCAAAACTCATACAACTAGGAACATTGGACTAAGACTCATCCAATATCAAAATTAAGTCTAGGTGACCCCAAAGCCCAGGTATTATTAAAGTGCCTTAATGAATATAGTGAGTAGAGAAAATATTTTCCTACAAAATTCTGTCTTCAGAAAACATGCAAAGAATCAGAATGACTAAAATGCATAGATCAAGGTTGAGGACATTATTAATTCCAAATGGGATATTGTCAAACAATAATATTTAACAGCTGTGTAAAACTTTAGAGAATCCAAAGGAGTTTTATAAATGTTATCTCAATAATCAAAACAATTGAATGAAGTAGATATTTTGTCATTTATACTTTATGGGTTCCAAGAGTTAAGGGATTTATACAGCTTACTAATCAGTGGGTTTTACCCTTTTCATTTTTATTTCTGAAAGCCCCTGGAAAACTCAAAATGATTCCAAATGCATTTTTAGCAAGTTTGTGCTTCACATATGAATTTAATATAGTGAAAATGTATAGTCAACCTGAATACTTTGTTTTCTTGGTTTTTTTGTGTTTTTGTTCGGACTATCAGGAAAACACAGTTAGTATTAGAATCATCTTTTCTTTTGAACTCTTGGATTGAAAATCTGCTTACTTCATATAAATCAGATGGAGTTGACATTGGAAGATAGTCCAACATCTCTCTCATGTGGAGATTTGGCTACTTTTCATTTTCTTTCTCTGTAGAGGTCACATTGTAAAATTCTTGGAGATTGCCTTCATTCTGAAAGCATCTGACCTAAGCTTGCCCACTCCCATCAGACTCTGGACACTTCTATTGTCCTTTTACTGAGCAAATAGAGATATACAGAAGTAAGAAAATGGGGGAAAATAGATGTATTAGTGTTTCTCTGTGGAAAAGTATAGAGCACAAGACATACTCTATAATTGATTTGAGAAAGAAAGAACTATAAAGATAACCAAGAGAATGGTCCCTGTATTCTACTCCTTCCCCCAGCAAACCTTGGATTCATTCACAATCTCCTTTGTCTCTTTCCCTGTAGATGGTCTTTTTTGCCGTACTTCTCACCTCTCTCAGGAAGATTTCTGGTCTACATAGATTCTGGTGATCTTCTGTACCGTTCTTCAGGGCTGCAATATTCTTAACATATCTACCCTCTCAAGCCACTGAAATGGTTTAAACAGGTATTAAAAGTAAGTCTTTTTATATTCATTGAATTTATAAGTCTAAAGCTGTCTTAAGAGAATCTTAGTATGTTTTTTTTGAAACTATTTTTTTATCTTTGGAAAGAAACAAAGTTATAACATCTGAAAGAATATTTTGTGATAAATACTTCTTTTCTTGGAGTTAGAACCAAAATGAGAAACATAAATTATGCCAAATGAAAAAATTAAGAACTCAAGAAATAATAAAGGCAGTTATCTATAATGTCAAAAATCTAGTAATGATCATGCCAACTTCTCGATTGCTTCTATATAATTTTAGGGTAAGATCATAATCTTGATTTAAATAGTAAAGACTATTGGATTATACATGTTCTAAGGTTGCATCTAGTAATAGTAGATTAGAAAAGAGACGAGAGAGGTGGAGAAAGAGGGAGTAAGGACAAAGAAGAAGGGAAGAAACAGGACAAAGGCATTAAATAATTTCATTTTTCTTAGGTTATTTATTTGTTAATTTATTTTCTACGGGGATAAAAAGGTAACCTGACTTACACAGGACTGGTACAAAAAGAAAGTGAAATGACATCCACAGTGTATCTGTCAGTCAGAAGTTGGAGCCATCTCCAGAATTTAAGGTGCTTTTTCAGGGTCCCAAAAACCACATGTGGGCCATCTATTGATGACAGCTCTGTTGTTTTGACAATATACACAATTTTATTCTACTCCAGCCAAATGTGTTTTTTCTTACAGAGAGATTCTAAAATCTGGATCATCAAAGTGTATTCTATTTGATGATGTGTTTTCATAACAGCTGTTTCTACCTTGCTATAGGAATCAGTGCTCTGGTTTCCTATTTACATCAAACGCTCTATGAAGTTTAAGTAAAGAAAATCAATAGTATTATTGTTTGCAACCCATGATTTTATTCCTAAATGATTTGTATTTGTTATGCGAAATTTCAAAAATAAGAGAATGAATATTTACTATTTCATCTTTTAGATATGTATTTTAAATTTTCACAATCTGTTTCTATTTATACTATACCAATCAACTCTAACAAAAATCTCTCAGAATTGCTAGTACTTCATAAAATTGTGTACTTCTATCTATCAACCCAAAGATCCAAGAATTTTTCAGTGAGCAAAGGACTAGAAAAGGAGCCTAGATATGATTCACCTCTTTTTCTTTTATTCTATTTAAATAACTACTTTTTTTTAGTACAAATCATCCTCCTCACCTGAAGATTATTTAATCAATAATCATATATGGGTATAAACTGAGGAGTGGAATAACTGGGTCAAAAGGTGAGTCCAATCCAAGTTTATCTAAAGGATTTAAAATTAGCATACTATAGTAACACAGCAACATCAGTGTTTATAGCAGCTCAATTCACAATAGCTAGACTGTGGAACCAACCTAGATGCCCTTCAACAGATGAATGGATAAAGAAGCTGTGGTATATATACACAATGGAATACTACTCAGCCATAAAGAAGAATAATATTATGGCATTTGCTGACAAATGGATGGAATTGGAGATTATCATGCTAAGTGAAATAAGCCAATCCCCAAAAAACAAAGGCTGAATGTTTTCCCTGATAAGCAGATGATATAGAATCTGGTTGGGGGGTTTGGGGGTGAGAGAGGAATGGAGGAACTTTAGATTATGTAGAGGTAAATGAGAGGGGGAGGGGGCAGGGGTATGAAAAATGGTGGAATGAGACAGACACCATTACCCTATGTACATGTGTGATTAACAAGAATGATATGAATGTACACCATGCACAACCATAAAAATGAAAATTTGTACTCCATATGTGTACAACGAATCAAAATGAAGTCTGTAAAAATAAAAAGAAATTTAAATAAAAAAAAATAGTCACATATGCTGCCAGTCTTAATACAAGACAAATATGACAAAATTTCTTAAGAAAATATTGTTTTTTGGGGACATGAGCAGACTTTTGGTAAAACCAAGAGAGGGAATAAGACAGACAGGAAAGATTTTAGGGAGAAGATAGTCTTTGAACTGTTCTTGAGTGGACAGCATTCACTTGAGTATAAAGGCAGAGAATAAAAGTCATTCCAGTCAGAGAGAACAGACCCGCAGAAAGATTTTTTGGGAGGAATTTCAGCATTTTAGTAATTTTATTGGAACAGAAGACAAGCTGAAAGGGGACTGTGAAAGGTGATCTAGAAATGAAAAGAAAGACTCCAACAAGAAAGGCCTTCTTGGAGATGCCAAGCAGCTTGAAGTACAAATTGTAGGCAATGAAGATGCCATCAGATTGGCCCTATGGTCCATATGGAAGATAGACCAAAGGAAAATACTGCTAGGGAAAAGAAGAATTAGAAATTGCATACAACTACAGTTGGAGATTTAAAAGAAGGTAGTGACGGTGTGTTTTGAAAGCAGGGAGCAAATCTGAGATACATTAAGGAAGTGGAATAAAGAGACTCGGTTATTGATCAGTTCAATGAATAGAATGAGTCCAAGATTTCTGACCTGGAGTACTTGTTAGAAAGTTATGTTAATCATTTGTAGGGGAAATAAATATAATGAAGACATTTGAAAAGAAGGTTGAAATTTTATGTGTTAGGTTTGGCATACGTCAAGCATGGAGTGACAGTGTGATCAAAGTATAAATGCCCCCAAATCGTTCATATATGAGTTGGAACTAAGGAGATGGAATCAGACTAGAAATAGCAATCACAGAATTATATAGTTAGGTGAGTATTTCTTATACCTAGTATTGTAAGTGGAGCCAGTAAGAGAATGAAGAAAAAGAAATAATGCTGGAATTTTTGAGAAATAAGGAAACAGTCTAAACAACAATAAAAAAAATCCACTAGATAAAATGAAAATAAAAATCCAAGTTTAGAGGAGAAGAGAAAGATGTGGTTTTAGATAGAAGAAATTCTATGCAAGTTAAAAAAAATTGGATGGTTATGCTGTTACCCTGGCAGAGTTTTGAAATAATTACTATATGGAGAAAGTAAGGAAATTTACCAATGAAGTGAAAATACTCTATGGAAGTATATATTTGAAGGCTTCAAAGTAATGATGGAGCAAGGAGATTTAGCCATAAAATCTAGAATACTCCACAGGCACACCTTACTCTTCATATAAAAAACTCTTCTTCAATATACAGAAAGGCAATATTTTCATAAAGGACATAAACAATGAGAAAGTATACATAAACTTTATACAAAAATATTGTGGGAAAAATTTAAATGTGCAAAGTAACTTATCAACAGAGAAACACACCAAATAAATATATCTAGTCAGATGAAAAAATATAATTTTAGAGAACAGGTAGAAAAAAGTTTTAAAGCAGACACTAAGAAGTAACAACATAAATCAGAACTACCAAACCAAGAACAGTCTGACTTAAGAAAAGATCAATAAGAATTTTAAAAGAAAATTGAGAGAAAAAAATAGAAGAAACAATTCAGAAATAAATGCAGAACTAGGAAAAAGAGAAGGAACAGAAAAGTAAAGGAAAGAAAAATAAGGAAGCAGAGACTGGAAAAATATCTAACAAAAATACATATACAAAAGAATCTCAAGAAAATGATAATGATAGAGTCCATATAAAAAATATCCAACATGTATAATAGGAAACCAAAATCAAATCAGTGGGGTAAAACAAGTACTAAAATTAATATCTCAGAAAGTGTTCTAAAAATGACTTGTTACATAATGAAAGTATATTTTAAAAACGTATGAGGGGAAAAGTAAAGCTAATATATTGGAAAAGCATACATGATACTTGAGAACACTAATCCAGAATAATCAACTATGAGAACTATTTTAATCGAACTGTAGAATCTGGGGTAGGGTGGTTGGTGGAACCCTTGTACATCAATTGTATAAGGGATATAAAATGAGATAGCCCTCAGACTTCTCCACAGCATTCCATTGTGCATGTGTACCACATTTTCTTTATTCATTCTTGCATTTATGGTCACTTAGGTTGATTTCCTATCTTGGATATTGTGAATAATACCTCAATGAAAGGAAGTCTTTTCAGGTCCTGATGTAAATTATTGGAATATAAACCCAGATGTAGGATTGTTGAATCACAAAATATTTCTATTTTTAGTTTTATGACTAACCTCCACACTGTTTTTCAATTGGGCTTTACTAATTGATATTCCCTCCATCAGTGCACCAGTCTTCCCTTTTCTCCACTTACTTGACAGTACTTCTTCTCCTGATAAAATTCTCACAGTTGTGAGGTGATAGTTCAATGTGGTTTTGCTTTACATTTCCTCTGTAATCTGGTGTTGAGCAATTTTAGCATACTTGATGACCTTGGGTATGTCTTCTTTGGAGAAATGTCTGTTTAAGTCCTTTGTCTATTTATTCATCACATTATTTGTTCTTTAGCTATTGAGTGGTTAGCAGTCCTTACATATTTGGATATCAACCCCATAACTGGTGTATGTTTGTCAAATATTTTCTCCCACTCCATAGGTTGCCTTTTTACTATTGATTATTTCTTTTACTGTATAGAAGTTTCTGTTTTGCTTTCCCCCCCCGCCCCCCGTATTTGGTGTCATATGTGATCATTGCTCAGACCAACGCTATGAAGCTTCTCTCCTCTTTTCTTCTAGGTGTTTAACATATTCTGGTCTTATGATTAAGTCTTCAATCTATTGTCAAAGTTTTTGTGTAGAGTTTAAGATAAGTTCCAATTTCATTCTCTTGCCTATGGATATATAGTTTTCCTGGCACCGGTTGTCAGAGACTATTCTCTCTCCGTTATCAAAGATCAGTTGACTATTTATGTATGGATTTAATTCTGGCCTTTCCGTTCTGTTTCACTGTTCTGTCAATCTTATGCCAGCAATGAAGACAATGGAGACATTTTTTAAAATGTCTGCACAAGACAAAAATGTCTTCTATCTATTCTAGCATTTTTTCCTATTTTACTGTTGTGGATCTATTTGACAAAAAAGACAACTAAAAGCATGAGAATTAAAAAGAGAAGAAATTTTAGAAAAGGATAAAAACTGTTTCCATTTGTCTGAGTACAATTAGATATCTAAAAGAATCAAAAGCAACAGTGGGAAAATAGCCACCAGAGTATAAAGAGAGAAACTTTGTATTCAAAAATTGATAAACTGAATAAATACAATGAATAATTAGAACTTATTACAGAAGATCCCATTTATATGTTGAAAATAAAAATAAAACAGATAATCATAAATTTAAAAATGCAAAAGTTAATCAGGAAAATTGTAAGATATTCTCAAAAACAATATACTCTAACAAATTGAAAGACCTACCATGCTCTTAAGATTCAATATATAAAATAATTCATTTATTTTCCCTACATAAAAGTATAAATGTATGCAATCATGACAAAAAATTAATACCATTAATTTTTTCTAAGGTGAGGCATATTAAGAAGTTTATATGAATGAATGAGTTAGCAGATAGAACCATAAAAACCCCATAAATTAATAAGCCAAGCCATACATGAAGGAGGTGAAAAGAGAGTTTAGCCATAATAAATATGCAAATATACTGTAAAATTTCTAAGTGAAATTCGTGTGGTATTTGTAGATGAATATAGAATAGAGAGGTAGGTCAATGGCACAAAATGGAATAAGCAGACTCTACACATACAAAAATTTAGTAGACAATGAAGTCAGCATCGAAACCAGAAGAGAAAGATGTGAACTTAATACCAGGTAGTATTAAAATTGGATAGTCTTATAATAAACTTAAATCTGATGTTTTCTATAGACCAATATCAAGATTAATTCCAAACGTATTAGAACTCTAAATTCAAACTTGGAATGATAAAAGAATTGGGAGAAAATATGGTCACATTAGTATATAACCTACAAATGCTCTGCTTCATAATATGAAAACAGAAAATTTTCTAACTGCAATTCAAAATTCAGAGTTCAGATAAAAATGATTGATAAATACCATAGCAAAACACAATAAAACAATGTAAAATACATATAACAAATAAGAAGAAATATATATAACATCACAAAAATCTTATATTCAATGTCCAAAATCTCAGTGAGAAAATAGGAAAATGATGTGAAAGTGCTGCTAAAATTCAACATATGCAAATATTCCTTGAACATAAAAATATCTACCTTTACTCACAATTATAGGAAAGCAAATTATACTTAAATAATATTTTCAGCTATTCAATTGTTAAGAGTTTAAAAGATTGACAAAATGATCAAAAGAGACAGATCTAAGAAAACCAACCTTCTCATTCATTTTTATAGGAAAGACTTTGGAGAATAATTTGAAAATATTTAGCTAAATTATCTATGTATTTTCCTTTGACTTGGGTATCAAACATCCTGTAAGTAAGATTATTAATTGTGATATTAAAGATATGACAATAGTCTAAAAATTACTGATTGAATAAGCTTTTGAAAACTTAAAGCAATATTGTGCAACTGTAAAGTGGGATGAGGAAGATTTCTGAATTCAGATAATTGATAAATTGATTGAATGACAAATAAACAACTCCAGGATATATTTAAATTTTAAAAAAGTATTCTATTTTTAGAATAGGCATGTATTTCATTAATTTCTCGAAACAGAAACAAAACCTAATTTTTGTCTACATAAAAAGTTGAGCTTTAAAAAAGAAAATCAAGCATATTTGTATTAAACTCTCTGTCTCTAAAGTCTCTCTCTTCATTTGTTTAAACCCTGGGACGGATTTTGCTCAAACAGTCATTTGATCATATCTGTTACTCAAGAACCAACAAAAGGTTTCAGTGTTACAAAGATTTTTAAAACTCTACAGATTGCATTTCCTGGTTCTCTTCCAATTGCTCTTTATCTTACTAATTTCATCTTCTTGCCATTATCTTCACTGATGTTCACTCCTTGTTCATCATCCCTCAAAATAAAGTCACCTTTGCAGAGAAGCAGCTTTCCAACTCTACCCTCCCAAACTGTCTGTCATCATAGGTATTTGGTCTGTCAAGCTGTCCTTATGTCCTCTGGATCCTTGTCTCTTCCTGAAAGGAAAAATCCTTAATCCAATACAATCTCTTTATCAAATAAACCTCCTATCACATTTGAAATCAATTTATTACTTAATGTCCCTTCATTGTACCAACATATTTCACTTAATTAGAAATAATTGTAATCTCTCATATACCAAAATATACTGGTTCTCTTTTTAGAGTAGAAACTCCACCAGAGAAGAGAATTATTTCTAATGTGTTCCTCAACAGCGTCAAGTCTCCCATGGACTGCAGATTTACACCAACTTCCCAGAAGTTCTGCTCTGGTGAGATAAGGGGAACATTCAAGCATTAATTAGCCAAGAGGAATTTAGCTAACTCTTTTCTGGCTATTCTGAGAAAGTCTGCATAATATTCATGAATTCATTTATGCATCAAAGCTCTGTTAAAGCAAATTATACAATTAATAAAGGATGTATTTGCATTGTGACTAGGAACACAATGACCCAGAGGAGGAGACCAGAGTGAATATTTTAAAGAAGGTCACCTAGCCCCAGCCTATGCCAAACCAATATTATTTGAATCCAATGGTGATGTAAGTCAGAGGCAGCATGGCAGCCTGAACACACAATTTCCTGGCCAGCGTAAGTTTGCATCACACTTTTAGCAGACTCTTCTAATAATATGCACTCAGAAATAGTCATACCACTTTCTAAATGTTTCCCCAGACACAAATGCTTTGACTCTGTGGATCAAACATAGTCTTTGAAGGCTTTTTTCTAAGAAAAATGTCATCCTTATAGTGAGACACTTAAAACCTGACATGCTGTTATTCATAATTTCTACAGCTTCTTGCATAACATACTCCATAAAACAGAATTTTCCAGGGAGCAACAAAATTTCTTCCCAAAAGACTTCTTTCAATTAAAGGCAGAATTGAGGAAAGCAGAAAATTAAATGGTTCATAAAACAAAATGACTCTTGTTATGGCATAAAGATCATGCTCAGTCATCGAAGTGAAGACAGAAACATCAAAAGAAACATTTGCAAATCAAGAGGTACATTTGGAAATCTGATTTCTCCCTAAGAGTTGAAATAAATCATCTCCAGATCTGGAGATTTGTATAAAAGCAGTAACTTGATTAAAGGTAATTTTGGCAATTTATTGCCAAGCACAACAGATAATCTAGAAATGGAGGAAGAATTCTATAGTGAGATTAGCGCTTTTATCCCCAATCATCCTGACTCCAACCCTAACCCCTCCTCCACACACATGAGCGCCCGTGCACACCCCACACACACACATGCACGTGTGCAAACACATGTGCACACACATGTTCCACTAGGAACACGACTAGCAGTTAGGGAAGGAAAAGGGGCACAGTTTAGAATTGGGTGAGATGATAAAAAAGGAAATTCAATCAAGTTTGACTTGGAACTTTAAAAATGAACAGGACCAAGTGTTTTTTATAATTAAATTATATAGTTGAATTAAAATGTCATTAACCACCAACTAAGAACAAACGGTTAGCAAGCAAATATCTGTGGGAAGCTACATATGAATTAAAAAACAAATCAAACATTTATGTGTATATCACAGTGAGTTACACATACATTGAATTTGCACATTTCAAATCAACTTTACTTTTGAAAATTCAGCATTTTCACTTTTTATGGAAAAAATTAATTTTGGCCCTGAAAATCATTATTTTAAAATCAACAAGATGAACTGTCCCTAAAGTGCCACCTTCAAAAGTTTGTACGTAGAAGTTACATGCTAAAATTCTGAGGGGACTTGCTTATTTTCCAGTCTGTGAGAAGACTGAAGACACTTTTCCTTTTCAATATGAAACCTAAATATATTTCTTTGATGTCTTTAGCTTGAATATTAAAATTTGGTCAGAATTAGTTATCATTAATAACCAATAAGATATTCAATTGCCACTAATTAGGAATTCTTGAACATCAAAAAATCTTTGAATAACAACAAAAATGAATCTTAGGAAAAGAATAAACACCAGTATCACTTTGTAAAGTTCAATAAACATTTGCTGAGAGCCCTGAATGAAAACAGAACCCATCAGTTTAGCAAACACAGCATCAAACTGAAGAGCTATCTACACAGACATCTGTTCTCTAATTGCTGTCGGAGCTTTGATACATGGACATAAGCATGTAAGCAAATCACACAGCTAACTTAAGTTCCCTTGTTCCAAAAGGAAATTTTAAATTCTACATCTTCTATACATTGCTATTTCTCTCAATGCACATTTGCTGGCTTCTCCTTGAAAAATGCTTTATATAACATTTATTTTAAGTAAAAGAATATTTAAAAGAACATGTATGCAATATGAATTGAAAGTTACTAAGTTCTACAAATATATGAAATCTCTTAAATGTAAATGAAAATGCTGTTTCTTAAACAGTAAATGAAAATGCAAAAAACAGTTCCCTAAAGCAAAAATATAAAAATTAATTGTAAGCACCTGTGGTTTAAATTTGCCCATAAGATCCTTTGGGGATATAAAATCATCCATTTTGATGGCAAAATCTATTCTTTTAGGGTAGGACTCTTACCAGGGAGAAGTGCAGAATAATTTAATCCACATGAAATTATTTTGGTGCATCACTGAAATACATGCCTTCTGTATCACAAAATCTCAGATATGAGAAGGTACAGGATATGATTATTTTTAGAAATTTTTCCAATTTATTTTGTTCTATCTACTTCAGCCTACATAACCCATTTTTGAGAATCAGTTTCAAAATTCCCTGAATTACTAAAGAAAAAATGAATTTAATCCAATTTAATGCACATTATGAACATTTGTGAGAACTGTGATTCTCCTGAAATTATCAGCTCATGGAAGCCTTCATTCACACCCATCTCTCTACACATGCCTTTCCTCTTACTATGTGATTAGGGGCCCCTCGTCTCTCCTTTAGTCCCTGGCACATCCCTCTACAGCAGTTATCACACCTTTTAAGCCATGGTGATACGTGTGTTTGTTTTGAACAAGACACAACAGACCATCTAGTATAAAGAAGAAGCAGACATATTTGACAGGTGGGTAAGTTAATGTGTTCACAACCTCAATATATACTTCTCGACACAGTTATATGTCAGACACTGTTCAGAGTACTTGGAGATACACACACACACACACACACACACACACACACACACACAGAGAACAAGTGAATGAATGAGGATGGGATGGAGGGAGAGAGGGTTAAATAAGAATGAATAAGAAATAATCTTCCTTCTCAAAGCACATAGGGTTGAGTAGGAAATACCTTATTCTTTTAGTTAACCAATCAGTCAACAAATGGCTGTTGAACTCTACTTCAAATCAGGTAGAAGAGACACACAGAGCAGAAAACAAGAAGCTCCAGGTACCTGTCTCAGTGACTGCAAAATCTAAGTCAGGAAACAACTGGACACACCCAAGTGTAACATGACTTCTGGTAGGTAGGTAAGTGCTCTGGAGAAATTAAAGAGGACAAAGCCTACAGGGCAGGTGATAGCGACCACTGTATGCAAAATGTACAAAGTTACCTTTAAAAGATTCTGAGAGAATACAACATTTAAATGTTTTAGTTTTAATTGATTTTTCTATATTTTCAGAATTTGCTAACACAAGTTTTTATGAAAAGAATTTATAATAGATACCCTCCATCATTCCCTACAAATTACATTGTACCACTCATAAATTTACTGCAAAACCCAAATCCATTCAGCTGTCAATGATTCATATTCCACTATAAAGTCACCAAGCCAAACAGAAGATATGTAAGATGAAGCATTTCTTTTTAATAATGGCTTTTCTATTCACCCCCATGCTAACATCATCTGCTCTCCAGCTGTTCAGCCCCTCCCAATTCCTGCTTTTAGAACCATCAGGTTTTTAAAAGAACTCTAAATTTCTTTTTTATTTTTTAATGTCAGTAATTTTATGCCTAAGTACATCGCATAGTCTCAACTACAACTTATTATATTCAAAATGTCACCCATTTTATAATTATTCCTACTAAATTTCCTTTAAGTAACTACTGTGACTAGACTTGTTTCCAGGATACACATTTGTAATCAGCACTTTGGATACTTATGTATCTTTGCCAGAATCTCTTGTCTTTGTTATCAACTCCACCCATTCATATTATCAAGTCCCCTCATTAATCAGTCTCTCATTTGATGTCACTTTTCAAGAAAAGGAGGAAATACAATTGAACACTGATTTTTATGTATTATTCTTTGTATTCCTACTCCCTTCAGCTGTGCAATTTCTTCCTAATGCTAATCCCACCCTGGCTTCATCCTTGACCTTTATACCAAGATTCCTAAGTTCATGCTTGTGCCCTTCACCACCTCCTCTGCTACTCACTGGGCCCTGGCACCTGATGTGCGGTCAACTCCAGAAGCTCCACAGGTTTGCAGTGAGCCTCTGTCATGCTGCCTCACTGTCCTAGTTCATGTCACCACTCCTCCAGTCATTCATGTTCAAACTTCTGGAACATTCTTTTACTTTCCCTCTTGACATGATAATTATGCAAGATCCTGAAATGTTTTCTTTCTTCAGTGTGTCACTCAGTATTCCTTTCCTTTTCGTTTTCACTATTACGTCAAAGACTCAGATCTGTGTCTTTTTTAATAGGAAGCCTGTTTAGTTTCCTAACTCCACATCCATTAGTCCTCAGTTGTGCTGCCCACTCTTCACCATCATATGAAGCTTCCTAAAACACAAAACCAAGTTCAGGGTGTTCCTTCCCAGATTCTACAGAAATATACTAAAATTCATCAGTCAGTCATTCAAAACCTTCCATGCTATAAATCAAATATACCTTTCCATTCCTGACCAACCATTGTTATCCCTTTGTCTAACTTAAACTGTTCCTGAAATTTCACACTTCTTAAATACTTGTAATGTTTTGCCCTGTGTCATAGTTATTAATGTTATCTACTTCCCCATCCAAAATTAAATTCCCTACCCCAAGTTCAAACTATGCATTAGGATAAAATATATGTCTTAAATGCACTCTTTAATTTGTAGACACATTTAATTATACATTCACTTTTTCATGCAAAAGAATTTAAAATTGTGTATGTATTTAACTAAATAATGACTAAGATAATATTAAAGTAAATAATGAAAAATGATAAAATACAAAAGGAGTAAGAGAAATAGAAGTCATGGTTAAGATAGCAAAATGCACATGATATTAAATATGAAACGGTTTCTAATTGGCAAAAATAAGTTTTCTTAGAACTTTTGTATGGTCTATCACAAAAACTTATATCTTAAAAGGGATTAATAAATGTTTGTTAATAGTTAATTGAATATTTTCCCTATTTTGGGGAAAATAAATCAAAATTCTTGAAAACAGTTTTTGTTTTTAGAAATCAACTTTATTTCTAAGTACTAATATTAGGAAGTATTTCTGAGTATTATAATTAGTGGAATTTTAAGCAAATGATGTTCTAGCACAGATTTTAAGAAGATGAAAATGGGCAATACGATCTGACTAACTTGAAGTAGACAGTGTCAAAATTGAATTTAATTATAAGACACCCAGCTGGTGTTGGAGGATTGACTAGGACAGAATAAAAAGCCATATGTTGGGGGTCACAGAAGTGTTCTGTGTTGAGTGTTAGTAGTAGAGGACAAACTAGCTTGTTTTCTCCTAATTTATATTTGACATACAATAAAATGTACCTATTTATCATAAGATAAATAGTTTGCTCATTATACAAACACGCATTCAGGGACCACTCTCAAAATTATATTCTCTCAAGTTCTGTAGCGATGTGGTGGAAAGTCTTTCCTCTTAATTAATAGTAATAATAATAATGATGATAATAATTATTCAGGGGGGAAAGAGTAGGTAAAACAAATGGAGTAAAGTGTTAGTTATTTCTTTGGTCAAAGATTCTAAAGCCCTATCTATTTTTTTCATTTCATCCGGAATCTGTTTTACTAGTAACTCTTCTCTCTGTGGCATCATCAATCTTTTCTTTTCTACTCTTTTTATTGTAAACCAGGAAACCACAAATAAGTTTAAAATAAAACAAAAATGTTTTATCTTGGTGAAAATATACTTATAAGTTGGGAGATACAGCTCCAGTAAGACACCAAAGACATCCATGGGGATGGATGACTTATTTTTAATGGAAAAAAGGGGAACAATGGGATGAAGTGAAAAACCCTTTTGAGAATTTTTTGGTTGTCTCTGTTAGTTGTACAAGTGGTTTTGAATCAATTTAGGTTGGTGCTGGAGGTGTGTTCACATGGTGGAGGAAACTGTTCACCTCATGGCAGTCAGGAATTAAGAGAGGGAGAGACAGAAAGGGTCAGGTTCCCAGTATCCACTGTCAAGGGTACAGCACCAATGACCTAACTATCTTCCACTAGGCCTCACCTCCTGAGGGTTCTGCCACCTCACAGTAGTGTCAGAGGCTGGTGATCAAGTCTTTAGCACAGGGGCTTATGGGGGACACTTATCCAAACCAAAGCATCTTTCTTGTGTCTGTGACCAAAGGATGCTTCTTTTTGGTACAGAGCAACAAATATTACTTTGTATCATGAGATGTTCTACCATTCTCTCCTTTAAACACTCCTATCTCATTGTCCAATCATTAGACTCCTTTTCCAGTTACTGTTTCCTTATTCAGCATTACAGTGGAGGGGTTTACTTCAACCTGAGATCTAATTCTGTAAAACAACTGGAAGGAAATACAGGAGAAAGCATTCATGATATTGATCTGGGGAATGATTTTTTGGATGTAACCCCGAACCACTAGCAACAAAAGCAAAAATAGACAAATGGAGTTACACCAAACTTAAAAGCTTCTGAACAGCAAAGGAAACAATCAACAAAGTGAAGTGAAAACTTAGGCAATGGGAGAAAATATTTGCAATCCATCGGTTGAGAAGATGTTAATATCCAAAATGCATAAGAAACTCAAACGACTGAATGACTACCAAAAATACATAAAAATGGGCAAAGGATATGAATAACATTTCTATAAGAAGGCATATCAATAGCCAATAGGTATATGAAAAAATATTCAACATCACTAATTATCCAGAAAATGCAAAATCAAGCCACAATTAAATATTACTTCATACCTGTTGGAATGGCTATCATTAGAAAGATGAATAATAACAAGTGTTGGTAAGAATGTAGAGAAAAGAAAACTCATATGCTATTGGTGGGAATCTAAATTAGTATAACTACTATCTAAAACTATTTGGGGGAACCTCAAAAATTGCAAATAGAAACACTATAAGGTTCAATAATCATACTACTGGTATATAGTCAAAGGAAATAAAATCAGCATATCCAGAGGTAGTTGCACTCCCATGCCCATTGTAGCTCTGTACACAACAGTCAAGATGTGAAATTATCCAGTCCATCAGTGGATAGATGATTTTTTAATTTGGTACATACATACTGTGGAATACTATTTCACCTTAAAAAACACAATAAGGAAATCTTGTCACTTGTAACAACATGGATGAAAGTATAGGATATTATGTCAAGTGAAATAAGCTAGGCACATAGATACAAATATTGCATGAACTCACTTATATACTGAATCAAAAAAGTTAAATTAATAGTAGAATGGGGCTAATGGGGGTTGGGCTTGGAGTGGGGTGGATAGAGATTGGGAAGACATTGACCAAAACATACGAAATGGCTATGAGAGTAGATTTTGCACATTCTCACCTCAGAAAAAAATTATGCGTGGTAATGTATATGTTGATTAGCTTAGTTCGGCTATTCTACAATACATGCCTGGTTAAAACATCATGTTGTAGGCCATAAATTATACAATTTTAATTTGTCATTTTAAAATAAAAATCACAAAAAAAAATAGCAGTTATGATGTCCTTAGCTCTTGAACCTTCCCTTGCCCCACTCTATCTCTTTATCTGTGTAATATAACTCAATTCTATGGCTTGCACACGAAATATAAATTATCCACATACGTATTTCTAGCCTAGACATCGCTAATAAGCTCAAGATTCATATGTAAAACTGTCAACAATGTCTCCTATGTGTCTGAAGTACATCTTAAATTTAACACATACAAAAATGAACTTGAACCCTTACTTCAAACTCTATTTCCTCCCAGGTGTTTTGTTAAATTGTATCATTACCTACCCAAAAGTTCAAGCCACGTTCCTGGTAGATAAGGTCCATTCCTTCTCTCCCCCATCTCACATATCACATTCAAATCAATAGCAAATCCTTTCAGTTCTACTTCCAAGTTATATCTCCCATCTCTTTTCATCTACTTCTCCACTAGACTGTCCTACTTCAAACCATCATCACTGTGTAGACTCTATTCTCCACTCTTAATGTGCTCCCTGCTGCTTTTGGTTGATGTTTGTTTTAGTTTTTGTTTTCTTTTATTTCCCTTCAGTTCATGTCTCCTACAATAGCTAGAAGGAAAAAGTGAAAAGTAAATCTGATACTTCTCTCTCTCTTTCTCTGTCTTCCTCTCTTTCTCTGTCTTTCTCTAATTCACGGTTATTGACTAGCTCTCAAACTTTTTGATGCCTACATAGTCTTACCTCCTGGCCCACCTACTCTCTCCATTCTAATGACAACAACCTCCTCTCAGTTCCTGAAATACATTTGATCTTCCATGCTTGAATTATTTCACTTATGCTATTCTTTCTGCCCAGAATGCTATGTACCTCTTTGCATGGCTGAAACTCTCTTCTTCTAGGTGTCAGTTTAAATGATACATCAGAGAAATATTCATTGATACTATCAGCAGCTTCTTTTACAGACAATTTGGCATTTTTATTATTTCTTTAAATAATTTTTTCTTTTTCTAATTTTGTCTTTTTCTCATCTATTTCTAATTTTGTCTTTTTCTCAGTTCCCTGTGGAAGACAGTTTTTCTGTATCACTTCAGTCTGAATCATCTCACATGATGTCTGGTATATAGTTAGCAAAATAAATTCTCTCTCTTCATATATATATATATATATATATACACACACACATATATATATACATATATATATATATATATATGATATACTTAGCTCTTGGACCTCCCCTTGCCTCACTCTACCTCTATATATACCTCTTTAAGTCTCTCTCTCTAAATATATATATATATATCATATATATATACACACATATATATGTCTATATATATTCTCTCTATATGTCTATCTATATAGAGAGAGTATATACACACATATCTATGTGTGCAATATGTGCAATTAATTCACATAAATTAATTACATACTATAAGAAAGGAAATTGATTTTCTGATTTTCAGACAAGCTCTCTATAGAAGTCTGGAGAAAGCATTTTTAATCCTAAATGATAGTGCAGGAATTGGGCAGAATTAGCATCTAAAAAAGAGAGAAGTCAGTCATTCAATATTTGATATTCTTGGTGCATCAGCATATAAAATAGTTCATTTTTGTTTACTTGACTTCTTTATCTCTGTATTCAAATTTAGAAGTAAATGAAACATTTATAGGGCCTTTGCTTTCCCTATCATCTGAATATCATTTAGCATATTTCCTTCTTTTAAATTTGTGAATGCTTAGGGAAGTTTAGGCATTCTTGGGATTATGGTCTAAAATTCTTTCTATTCATTGTTTTTTAAGGTGTTAATAGCATGATTTACTTGGCTAGATGATAAGACATCTCATGACAACAAGTGAACTTTTTGTTCTTATGTTCTGCAGGCTATCTGGAAAACCCTTGAGCCAAAACTATGGAGTATTTATCACAATCTAGCAAAGAACCAAATGCAGCAGGACAAGGGCTGATGTCTTGCTGAAGTTCAACGTGTCACGTCACCACTTCTCATCCTGAAGTGCCATATAAAAGACAGCAAAGCAGAAAGGAATAAAGAAGTAATTAAACTGTTCTTCTCTCATAGCCAAATGGAAAAATGGATTTTATTTTTCATAATTTTATAACTTTCAATCCTAATAATCAAACATCAGTATATATACTGAGCAAGACCACAATTACATGATTCAACTCTTTGCATCAGTCATGTCTATAATCAACCTGAAGAATTAAATACTGACTATATCATGATATTTAAAAAAATAAGAATAAACAGGAAAAATGCTGTAAAACTAGTTTAAAATTAAAGACAAAAGTGTTTGGTAAAGATTAACTTTAAATGATAAATATTAATAGTTACCAAACATTTTATATTAAGAATCAGCCCAGTTATCTCTTCTTGTGCTTATGAAGAAAGTAGGAAAACTCCTCAGAAATTAAAAATTGCAACACTAATATTTACTTAATATATATAACTGCTAGCAAGGTAGTTTTCTCAGATTGTGAAAAGAAACTTCAGGGTGAACTACATCTAAATCCAAACATAAGCCTGAGATCTTCCTGACTATGTGACTTTACAACTTCTCCATAAATCAATTGCTTTTCTTTAAAACTAGAAATATAATACCCATCTTACCAAAGTATTGAGATAATTATTATAAGCGAGAAACTAAATGTTGAACTGTGAACATTTTAAAGTGTGTTCAATAAATATTACTTCAGGTGGTACTAGAAAAAGTAAAGAAATTAAATTTTGTCAAATGTTTGCTAATGCTTCACAAACACTCTCACATAAGGTAGGTAAGCCTTATAAGTTTGCCCTATAGAGCTGAGAGTATTATCATTATTCTATAGATAATGTGGTACACAAAAGGGTATATAATTTGCATTGCACATCCAGTATATTGCAATATCAAGGTTTGAATTCAGAGCTTACAAAATTTAAAAGACATTTTCTCTGTCCCTTTGACTGACCCATGAATAGAAGTTTCCTGAGATGTGAGGACTTATTATTGAACGATTCTACCAGGAAAATATCTAATTGGTTTGACACATCTGGTCAAATCCAAGAACTGGCACAGAAGACTACTTAAGAGAAAGTAAAAATAAACCCAGGAGATAGTCATTAAATACAGTGATGGAGAGCCCCATTGCTCAAATGTATCTCCATATCCCCTCCTTTCCTACTCTCAGGACCAGATTATCAAGCACCCTCAAGAATCAGAAGAGTTTGTACAGAAGTTCATACAAATACAGCATATTTCTAAAGGAAATTAATTTATTGCCATTTTTTAATTAACTATTTTCTTTATTTTTCACTCCAAATGTTAGTGTAATAGAAGTAAAAGATGGTAAATGATGTGGATAAAAGAATACAAAATAAATTATTTTAGTAATTTTCTCTAAATCAGTCTCCAAACCCAACCTTATTCTATTAAGTGACAGAGAACAAAATAGAGGTTCCGCCAATCCCAGAGAGCAGTTGCCGCTTACGAATGGATCTCAGTGAAAGGACCCAGGTGCAACAACTGGAGCCAGAGTTGGATAATCAACTACAGAAGGTTTCACCTTATTTCTTATCCATAGCTTAAGTACTATGCTTGCATAAGGGACTAGCACATCCTTTGCTCCCACTTAGTGATCAAAAATAGTTGTGGTGGCCAAAACTGATTGATTTGACTAGTAGAATGAAATTTGAAAACACAAAAATTTCTTTTACTAATGCTAGTATTATGTCTCAAAAACACCATCCTACATTCCAGGGAATGTCTGTTCTAAACATTAAGTATGACTATCTGTTCTTAGCATTAAATTTTAGCTCATGAATATCTTAAAACATTTGAGAATGACTTAATTTTGCCTTTCAAAAAAATTTTTCCCAATCAATATTTGGCTACTTTTGAGAAATCTGGCAAGCATGCAATATTTGGTAATGATGATGATTGTCCCACTCACTTTCCTTCTGTCTTTGAAATCAAATCTGAAGAATATTACTGTTCAATTTTTTTTTTCATTCCAAAAACATCTGGATACCTAAGTTTTACTCCCTTCACAATGAGGTTTACAACTAACATAGCCATATTATATGGTAATCATATTTAAGGAATAAACTAAGACATTTCCTCTAAGTGTGAAATAACTGTTGGGACAGTAGAATAAAATGGTATAAATATTAACTGAATATTTACCTCTAGAAGAAGTGGTCAATGTGCATATTATAATTGCTGATGATCCTTTGTTTTTCTGAAGGCTTCATTATTATTAGTTATTTGAATAAAATATTCAAAGGGTAAAAACGGGTTTCTTTGAAAAATGTTTCCTGGTAGCTAAGAAAGTCATAAGCCAAGTCCCCCAGATGCCAAAAGTCTGCCCAGTGCTGACATAGCAGAGAATAAAAGATACTGGGCCTCAGGCAGTGGGAGCTGGAGCATTTGAATGACAGAAGATAGCTTTTTGAGTACAGAAATTTTTGACTGATGTGGATGGTAGAATAGGTATCCTAAAGAGTGTTGTGATTTTATTTTTGTAGAGTAACTACATTTTCCCCTAGTGATCATTAGAGTCCTTCCAAGTAGGATTAATCAGCTTGCTTCTGTGAATAAATTTCCAGTTACTTAGGGATTTGAGTGGACAAAACAGTATAAAAAGGAAAACAAAACATAAAGCATCCCAGGGTATAATTTCTAAGATTATCTCACTACAAGGATTACATCAAATTAGATCATTTTAGGGGTAGCAGGTAGGATTTATTCACCTATCTAGACCACCATTTATACACCAGGTATCAAACATCCTCCTTATGAATATCCTAGAACCAGGGCCAGATAATATGCATGAAATGAACACATCATACTGAGTTCTCAAGAAGTCTCCCAATGGACAAGTAAAAAGATAATCCCATTGAGATAGATAGAAATAGAATGAGCTAAAATGGCATGTAGTTGCCAAGTTGCTGGTCGTTATCCCAGACTGAAGAGGGGCCATACAGAAGAGGAGGGTGGAAGACTCATCACAGATGACACGTCCCCTGAAGAATGACTTGCAGCAACTGAGGATGGCCACCCAGAGGATGACAGTGAGAGTCTGTGGAAAATCGTCCATATCTAGCAGAGTCAGATTTGGTTGAGGCATGGGAAACAGAGGCCTGACTCCCAGGAACTGGCAACCATGATAGAATGTTCCAGATAGCCTGGGAAGTAAGTGGCCCTGGGTGAGAGTGGCTTACCTTCTGATTGATATTCTAGTTCCCTGAGCAAATGGCTTCCCTAATTCCACCCCATCCTGTTCATCACAGAAGAAGCCCCTACTGGTCTTGTTCCCCTTTACCTGTGTGACTATAAAATAAAGGAGAGGTGGGCTACTCCATCTTGTTAGAAGCCAGATCTGGTATGGCCTGATCCATCATGCCCCCTCCCATTTGAAAAGAGTATTGGCTCTCGTGTGTTTATTGGTTGCATAAGTTTATGGATAATTAATTGATTTATAGCCAGCATCGTCCTCCGGCAGTTAACCCTTCCCTCATCCATGCTGGATGTGGCTGAAACCCGCACAAGAGACAGTAGCCTGAATTAACTTTCAAAGAGATGACAATTATCTCCCTCACCAAGTGTCCCCATACCCTTATATTTACTAATGTGGTGATCTTGGATGGTACAGAAATGTTGGAGGGGAGCAGGAACTGAGAAAGTGACTAGACCTGACCCTTTGACATTTTCTTTTGTAACTTTTAGGTTCAACACACATGGTATGGACCTCTAAGCACAGTGCCACTGGAGGGCCTTTAAATCTAATTCAGGAACTGCTGTCATAGATGACTCAAAATGATCTGCATGTTAAAACCAGAATTCTCTATTCTATTGTTTCCATGGACTATTCTCAATTGCAGGCATTCTCTGAACCTCAATATAGTTGGTTTTCGAGAAGATACTTTAGAAAACTCAGAGAAAAACTGTATAGCAGTTCCCTCTTTCTTTAATGAGTCTGTCTCTTCAGTCACTGATTAATGGCTCTACCCTTGGAAATTTTCAGACTCTTTGGAAAAATGGCAAATGACATAAATCCAGAATATGTTAGTAGGTAGAAGATTTATGCTCTGCTTCCTTTACTTTGGCATATTTGGATAAAACATCAAGACACTATAAAGTCTAAGAAAATGGAAATCTTAGCTTAAAATAAGTGTCCCCTCTCTCCTCAGTCTCCAGTTTGTATTTTCTTCCAGCCACTTTCTCATAATCACATTCATGAATATTCTGTGTGTCTCTGAACTTGAAAAACATGCCCTCAGTCTATCAATGAACACACACAGACATCTTTTATTGTTTTTTCTACACCATGTCTCAATGGACCGAGTGCTAGGATCAAAGAAACAAGACATGGTCCTTGCCTTAGGAGAAATTCTAGTATAAATTGGACAACGGGGACACAAATAAGCATTTGGGCATTTACATAGCTGTGCAAACACTCACTCATGGAAAATGTGTATCATTTAAAAATGTTAGTGAATCTGTTTTATGTGGAGAAAAATGAAATAAAAGTGAACTAAAAAACCTTTTGACCATTAGAACGGATAAAGGCTTTGAGACAATCAAGGACTGGAACCTCTTTGTACAGAAGGAAAACTGCAAGCACAGAGTGTAGAGGGAGGGTATGACAACTTCCCATCTCCATAAGTGGAGGATGACTTTTTGTAAGAGGTCAGATTTCCTGAATGTTCAGAGCAGCAGGAATCTAGCTTTCCCTTCAAAGGACTGTATAAATCTGTTATGCAAATGAAAAGATACATTTAAAGGATAAGAATTTTTCCTTGTTAAGTGGTAAAATCAAAAGGCCTTCTAAATCACTCTTTGGGTTCCAAATCCTTCTCTTACACCTTACAGCAGCATCTCTTCTCAGAATCTAATGCATGATACAATCTTTCGTTGCTGTGTCAAACAATCCTCCTTGAGTTTTTGCCAAGGACACAGAAAACAGATTCTGGGATGGGTTTCAAGGTTTCCCCATGGTGAAAATTTCAAAAAAGATACTTCTTTTCTCTAAGTTAAGGGTTGAAGTTACACAGCACCTCTGTCTTGGAACACTGGTGTTTCTGAATGGTCATCAGCCAGCTCTATACCATCAGAGTGAAGGACCATGAGAGTCAATTTTAACAATTCTGATTCAATATAATTGGGCAGAGAGGATACCCAAATAACCTATTTCCCTCTAAATTTTATGTGTACTTGAACAGGGAGTATTATTTAAACTAACTTTTTCCTGACACAAAGGTAAACAGCATTATTAAACTGCTAGCCCTAATTTCCAAATATTGTGATAAAAAGAACATGGGAGAAAACACTGAAATAGGCTTGGCTTCTTTTTGGAACCTCTAAATGTCACATTTTATCCTCCAAGGTAGTTGTCAGCACTGATACTGGCAACCCCTTCCCTAAAATAGCCAACAAATAGTCCTGCAAACAGTGTACTCGATAAAGCACGCTCATCAATTTACTGACTCACTCAGTTTGCCATGGCTTGGTGTCATCAATTTCAAGCATCTTTATCTAAAAATAATTTATGGAAATCCAAGGTCCCTGAAAACGAAAAGGCATGCTACATTGTCTGCAGATTTCATCATCCTGTTTTCCCTGTCACTCATAAACATGCACGTGACAAATCAGGTTACCAGAATCGGCACAGCTACATCTCGGTCTCCTTCCATCCTGCTCACACAAGATGTCCCTTCCTTACTGTGTCTATCTTTCTTGTCTGAGCATAAAAAGAAAGCACAATTTGAATGCTTCACCTAGAGATTTCATTCCTTGTTGAAGAATCTTGGTTAATTATATCTTTCCACTAGAGGTATCATCTAGGTAACTAAATCACTAATATTATAAACTAAAACCTCTGGCACACAAGTGAACAACTCCTACAAAAACTTAAGGATCAATGTAATTATTTTTATTTAATTCTCTGAAAAATATATAACCTTAAGCCTACTGCTTTTTATGTTTAACTAAGAAACTAAATGTTTTCATTTACTTCAATTTCTTATTTACAATAAGAATTCTGCAGTCTCTTACAGGAGGAAGAGCATAGTATAGCTAGGACAACAGGAATAAAATAGACAAGAAAACTTGAATAGAAAGCAAAAGTCACCTGAAATAAGTAGATTAACATATTTGTCTCTGATTTTCTGACATAAAGCAAACTACTATTTGTGCTTCAAGGCATGGGTCAGAGAACACTACCTGCTCTTTGAAGTCTCTTGGAGTCCCTCAGGGCCAGCAGCTCTTTCTCCTCCAGAGCTCTAGCAGCCTTTATACTTATGCCAACCTGAGTTTTTGTCACTTTTGTTGTAATACTTAGCTTACAAATCTTTCTTTCCTCACATGGTCAATTCCTCCAGCAAAACCAAAACCTGCAGCTTTTCTTTCTTTGATTCCCATTGCGAAGGCAGTATTTTGCTCCTTCCAGTAGCTATTCCTTCTTCCCTCTGGAAACTTTTCCAACTTTCTCATTATCGTTTGAGTTCTGCAATGTCACCAATGGGTTGGCTTTTCCCATCTGAAGATTTGTTCTGCCCATCTTTGTTTAACACAAATTTTTATTTTCTGATATTAAGTCATTTCATCATTATGCCTTTTCCCTATAGTCTTTTTCTAAAACTCCTAAGAAGATACTAAAGGTCCCAATGTGATTGCAGCAACTCATTACTATTCTACTCATGTTTCCCATGGTTTTATTCTATGCTTTATGAATGTATCAACTTTATCTTTCAAAATATATCACTAATCTGATATGTGAATTTTCTATTGATTTTCATCACAAATTTTCAGAAAAGGTGTATTAATGGCAAAAAAGTCCTGCCTGGTTTTAATAGTCACCCAGTTTTGCTTGCTCTATCTCTCATTTTTTGGAGCATTTTGGAGCATGCACTCAAATCTTTCTAAAAGAGTGATCACAGTATTTTTTAGGTTTTCTTCTCTCCATCCCATTACTTCTATTTCCTTTGGTTCTTTAGCTTGCTTATTTGCGTGTAGGTTGTTGATTTCCTTAAATTCTCTATCTTTACTTGACAAGTCACAATTATAAAGATCTGGATGGATAAAATGGGGTTGCTACTCTACTTTTTGTGCTTAGATCTGGATCTGTTTCCCGAAAAGCCCTTCCCTGAAGGGAACAGATTGCTTTCCTCTCTGTGCATTGTTAATGAGAAAAGTATTCAGTGATATTTGATAGAGCATGATATGGAAGGGAAGGAAGGCTTTTTCGGGATCATCACAATAGACACAAAACTACTGCAATGGGGACTTGTGTTGAAGAGATTGGGCTCATCTTCAAATACAGGGTGGGCAAGTGGGAATTTATAGCCAAAGATCAGGGTGGGAGCCAATGTAAGGAAAATAACTATAAGGAAAGAAACATCACAGGTTTTTAGCCAAACCAATCTAACAGGATTCTTGCTGAAAACAGGGCAGGCTGACCAGATGTCAAACGATACTGGAAGAAGAAGAACCTGATCAGAATGGGGGATGATCAGATATCATAATGGTGTCGGGTGGTTCTGGTTAAACCAACTCAGCAGATTTCTTTGATAAAACTGAATTTTATGAGGAAGTGCACAGATCTGTCTAGAAGTTTAGGAGCCTGACTAAAATTTCATCAAAACAAAGAATTTTTACCTGTAAATAGGTATTATGAGTAAATAGGCATGAACACTGATAAGGATCATTTTAGGATATGTGGACAGGGAGAAATCAGGTAGACAGTTCAAATGCCAAAACAACAATATTACTCTGAGAATGAAGTATCCTCAACATATGTTTCTCCCAACTCGAGGGATCTTTCCTTTTCAATCCCCCTTCCATGGTTATAGAGCTTTGGTGTACTTGGAAATCAGATGGTTCTTTCTCAGGTGGTAAATGTCATATTGGAGATGGCAGAATATACTCTGCAGTCTTCTTGATTTCTTTAGGAAGAAGTTCTCTGGCTTAGTTAGGGAATAAATGTCACTGCTGTCGTTCACACAGGAGGGTGGATATGGAGAGCTACATTGGTCCTGTTAGTTTATAGACAGATCACATAATTATTCTGATTGCTGTCTCACTGTCTTTTCCAGGCCTGCACACTGCATTTGAAAACATTCCAACATGTCCAAACAATCACCTCTGGCTACAATGGATTCATGGTTTTCCCTAATCTGGATTATCTGTCAATGAACTGTTCTCCAGAAATCATTTCCAATCTCCATCTCAGCTGATAGACAGTTTCACTTTCTATTTGCATGCGGCTATGGATCTTATTTCTCTATGAAGCAAATTTCTATCATTTTAATAGAATTGGGAGAAGCAAAGGTAAACCCCCTTGCTATATTCATTGGATTCATAGTTGGAGTTTAGATTTAGCTCTTCACTGCAAAACATTTTGTTATCTGCTGTATGTTTAAATATTAATCTAAATGATACTAACCATTCCCTAAAGTGCTTCATATGTCTAATTATTAATATGTAGAAAATTTTATTGTCATTGAAATTGTAAAAGCCAGTGTCATAGAAATTATCTTGGGCTACAATAGTCCTCAGAAATGAGAAGGCCAATTAAATTCAGGCTCTGGACTGAATCTGACACCACAGTCACAGATTTCAATAGTGCTAGGAGAATCAAAATGATAAAAAATGCTCTTGATACTTATCTTTTACTAATAAAAAAGTAGACTTAAGAATTTTTTAGTCTTCTATTGATTTCAAAGTGTACTTCTAAAGTCCAAGAAAATTTTAATCATTGAGATTATACACATAATAATGTGTAGCATAGTTTTTTATAGTTCATATAATTATATATTATAATTTTATAATATTATGTATATAATGTTTATATGCCAGTTTGCCTAAGTAAAAAGCAAAAGTAGCTTTCAATTTTTCTCTCGCTTTATTGGCCACCTTTGATAAAAATTATCTTCCAAACCAGGAATCTATCTAATTGTTTTTCATCTGAGATTACTGGCCATATGTTCATCTAATCTCACAATTAGAGGCAGTCTTCTATTACTTCGCAGTCAGTGAGAATGATCAGCTCTGACCTTTTCAGATTGCTCTGAAATCACAAGAAATACACTGGAAAGAAGACAGTAGCTCTAGCTTCTTTCTCTTATCAGTTATTCGGGTTCAATATAATAATTCAAAAGATAAGTACTTTTTGTTTTCCTTAGTGTTCTTCCATCCTGAGTCAGAGTAGAAGGTGGGTGGTTTTCCCTTTGTTTCCTAGCAAAATGTATTTCGTTAGCTTTTCTTCTCTTAAAGGACAAAGCAAAATATGATTCAAAAACGTCTCAGATTTTTCTGTTTCTGATATACATTAATTCTCCTTTCACAATATATTTGAAATCTGCTCTAAGTACAAATTGACTGTGAAATTAAATCTAATCCCCATGATCAACTAGTGAACACAAAAATTCAAAATGGATAATTGAATATTTTCAGTTTTTCCTGATGAAAATGTCAATTCATATTAGTCAAATCATGTAAATATCACATTTCACAAGTAATCCATTTTGCATAATTAACTAAGTCAAACTGCAAGTGAATTGTGTGGCTAATACTACCTATGAAAAGGTCTGTGTGCAAAACATGGAAGCAAGATTTAGGTGGATTGATGTAGGCCAAGGCACACATCGAATCGAGTATGAGGAGGGGACACTTTCTTTAATAGCTACTTTCATTTTAGCCTATATGGGAACTTGATTTCACTTTTTAATTTAATTTAATTCACATTAACCAAATGTACAACATTGTGAACCAATTTCTTGCATTCTAACATATTTATTTACTCTGGAAAAAATTATCGTTTTCAAATAGATCACAGTATTCCTATCAAATGGTTGGCATGGTCTCTTCCCAAAGGGGAAACAAAGTCAAAAGGTTTCTACATGAATATGGATTCAAATAAAGGAGTAGTATGACACTAATATCACTTTACAAGAACACAATAGGTACTGAATAAATGATTGTTGAAATAATAAATTTATTGTCATTAAGCAATGATACCATGAAATTATAATAGCTTGATACAATCCCATTGTGTCTCCTGAGGAAATTAGATCAAATATTGTATTTATTTATTTACATTACTTTTTATCCTATTAATTTCTGGGGTTACTAAAAATAAGGACTTGTTCTATTTCTATTACTAGTACTTGGTAGGATTCTGGTCATTATTAAGTGCTCAGCCTTTTAGAAATTGAATTAAAATGAAATATTTACATTAGCTAGACAACATAAAACCCTCCATTTAAGACATTTAGGAAATTTTAAAGATGGAATTCACTATGAAAACAAACAAGAGAAGCTAACATCATGAAGTTCCCCATTTTCAGAGGAAGAGCTCTATCACAACATAAGCCAACATGTGAGTCTTATCTACTGCCTGATGGATCCAGCCAAGTTCATTATAATTGTGTGAGTTGTATTTTCTCCTCCTTAAAAATTCTCACTTATTTCCTTGCCTACTCTTGCCTTGATGCTACTGCAAATGTGACATTGTGTCTCTGAGGACTACCATCCAGCTCCTTAATATATTTGCTGTCCGTCTCAACTCTACTCACCTCCCAGAATTTCTATCTAATACAGAGTCCAGAACACTATGTTTGTTTAGCCAGCACCAACTTGAGTTAGTCTCCTGTCAGAAGTGTTTCAATGCATTCTCTAGTAGCTCTCTGCTATCCAGGTTTATGATATGATCCTGGGCCTTGTGATATTAGTAATAGAAAAAGGTAACACTCATTGAGCACTTTATTATTGAATGTGCGGAAACTTTCTCTTTTTTTAATGTGCCTATCTCTCTAATGAACCTCCATATAAAATACCTCAATCAATATTTGCTGGATCATTTGTTAAATAAATAGATCATATAATAAGCATATCTATGAATTAAGGAAGTTTGCTCTTGGCTGAGCTTTTCACTTGGACAAGTCTGCTTTTCTTCATTATCTCCCATTTCCCCAGTACTGGGAAAATAATCTCTTGACTTTGCTTTTTCCAGAATATAGCTAGAATACAGGATGTTTACCTCCTCTCTATTCTGATACCTTGAATGCAAAAAATACTTTTTGGTTGTTGTTGTTTCAGTTGTACCTCAGCACCCAGGGCACTTTACCACTGAGCTACATCCCCAATTCTTTTTATTTTTTTGAGACAGAATCTTCCCAAGTGGCTGAAGCTGACCTTGAACTTGCCATCTCCTATCTCAGGCTCCAAATCCCTGGGATTACAGGTATGGGTCATCATGCCTGATTTTGCTTTGGGCATGACAATCAAAACAAGCTGAATAAACTTTTAAATTACTTTCATTGTATGTAATCCACCAGAGACATGAGAAGGCAAAGAACCTCAGTTGAATTAATTTCCAAACAGTAACAGGCCATTTGTAGGAAAGAAGAAACATGACTACTTTCTTTCCTGGTGAAGTGAAAGGAATAGAAATCTGCCATTTAATGAAACAAGAATAAACTGGACAAAACTTTGACAAACTTCTAATGGCAGTGAATAGGCCAAGAATACACAACCAGAGAGCAAGTTGCATCCACAAACAACACTTTCTCACAGGTCTCCACGTCTAATATACTAAAGGCCAGCAGCAGAGTTGGAAGAGGTCCTTCTTAGGTGTGTGGGGCATCCTAAAATATAATTCAAGGAACTGCAAAAGGCTGGCCATAAGGAGCTGAGAGAAGCCCTGAGTCATCCCAGCCTTCACAGGGTCAACATAGACCCCTAAGCTAATGGCAGAATGGGAGGATGAAGAGATTATTGCCTACCATGCAAAAATTCAGCAGTATCCTAAAGAGCTTGCAGCTGGTGACCTTGCTGTAAAACACAAAGATATCTCTGGAACCAGGTCAGTTTGTAAATTCAGAATTATCAGAGGGACTATAAAATGCAATAAAAATACTAGAGGATCTAGTAGAAAAGATGGAACACATGTGTGAAGAGATGAGAAGTTTTATTGAAGAAATAGCAACTTTGAAAATGAACTAAAAGGGAATGACAGATATATAAAATATGTTATCAGAAATGAAGAATTCATTACATGAATTCTCTCAACTGGACAGAAGGAAAGATTAGTTCACTTGCAGTGAAGGTAATAAAACGTATCCAACTGTAACATAAAGATGGATGGAAGAAAGGAAGAAAGGACAGAACATTCAATATCTGTAGATTGATAGCAAATAGCATTGATTTAACAGTAATTCTAGAAAGAGAGAAAATAGAAGAAATATTTGAAAAACAATATTGTATCGAAACTTTCCACAATTTTAGAAACAATTAACCCATAGATAATAGAGGACCAACAAAACCAGAAAAGAATAATTACAGAGAAGAATCATGTGTAGGGCTTCTATACAAAATACTGAAAACCAAAGATAAAGAAGAGATCTTAAAAGCAATCTGAGAGGAAGGTGTTGCAGTTCTATGGTAGTTTGCTTACCTAGCATGCACAGTGACTTAGATTCAATCCCCAGCACCACAGAACAACAAAAACAAAAATAGTCCAAAAAAAAGAAAAGCAGATAAAAGCTACAGCAATGATGGTAGCTGATTTCCTACCAAGAAAAAAACAATAGTGGAGAAAAGACAGAATGGAAATTGAATCTTTAAAGTACTAAAAGAAAAAAAGAAAACTAGTATTTTATATGCAACAGAAAAATATCTTTAATTTTAAAAACTGTATTAGTATTAGAATCAAAAACATATTGATGAAATATAAAATATCTTTCTTAAAATATTTTTGTATCTATATTTTAAAACTTTTTACTGTTTAAAAAATAATCATGTATTTGGTGTTTGAAACACACGTATACGGAAAATATGATGAATTTTAGCACAAACGTGAGGTTGATATTTTTGTAAGTTTTATATAACAATTTGAGGATAAACTGTGATAAGTTAAAGATGCATATTACCATGTATCTTCATTACCACTAAGTGCCCACGCATATGACATCAACTGCAACACACACAGAGTGGCAAAGATAAGAAGCCAATAGAAAAGATAAAATAAAATGTCAAATTGGCAAACAAAAAAGTACTCTATTCAACCAAGGGAAGCAAGAAAGGAGGAACAAATTAAAAAATCAGATAAACAGAAAATAGTGTTATTTTTGGGGGGCGGGTATTGGGGATTGAACCCAGGGGCACTCCACCACTGATACACATCCCCAGCCCTATTTTGTATTTTATTTAGAGACAGGGTCTCACTGAATTGCTTCGGGCCTCGCTAAATTACTGAGACTGGCTTTGAACTCGTGATCCTCCTGCCTCAGCCTCCCAAGTGCTGGGATTATAGGCATGCACCACCTCGCCTGGAAAAATAGCAGTTTTGTATATTTAAATACTAAAATATCAATAACTAAATTAAATGCAAAAGGCCAAACAAGACAATTAATAGATTATCAATCTAGATTTAAAAAAAATACAAGATCCAAAAGATCCTATTTTCGAAAAGCACAATATATACCAAGAGAGTAAAAGGCTGAAAATGATAGTGTAGGAAAAAATATACATGCAAACATTAAGTATAATAAATCTAAGGTGGTTTTATTATTGTTAGGCAAAGAAGTTTTCAAGACAAAGTGAAGGCAATAGGATATTCCAAAATGGTAAAAGAATCAACCCACCAAGAAGGCATGACAAACCTAAATTCACATGCACTTAATAAAAGACTTTAATTCTCACTACTTTATTGAGCTCCTTGATATGTTTGAGTATCATACTCAATGCACTTTATTTTTAAGTACACATGGGACATTGATAATATAACATATGCTAGACCATACAGTAATCTTAAATATAAAAAGACAAGTTACATAGAGTACATTCTTCAGCCATACAAACTTTAAATTAAGCATAATAATAAATAATCTAGATTTGGAAAAAATCCAAAATACTTAAAAATTAAGGCATGCATACTTAATAATCTATGTTTAAAGAAACACAAGAAAATTTTAAAAATTATTTGAACTAAAAGAATAAAACTTTGAATTGAAAGAATAAAAATAATCAAAATGTGTGAGATATAAGTAGTGCAAAAAGAAAGACTATAGCTTTAAACAATCATAATTAAAAAGAAAAAATTAGGAAAGTCAATAAGAGAAGCTTCTATTAAAAATTTGGAAAAAAAAAATCAAATCCAAAATGAGTAGAAATAAGGAAGTAAAAAAGATTGGAAATCAATGAAAAATATACAAATAATGATCAAACTATGAACTTCAATTACTACACTTAAAAGACTAGGTTCCAAGGATACTAATGAAAGTCTAACTTAATATATAAGGATATGATAATGTTAGAAATTATCTATGCTATTGATTATAATCCATATAGTTTGGATTATCTACACTATGGATTCATTTAAATATTAAAATATATATTCATGAACAAACGTAAAATCATAAAAATAACAATGACAATGAATAAAACAATTGCTTCTTTTTTGAAAAGACTAATAGATTAATGTCTAGATTTAACAAGAAAAAATAGAGAAAACAATCTCTGAAAATCAAGAATTTTCACTATAGAGCCAAGTATATACATTTGATTTCTTAGATGTCATTTCACATCTCAGATAAAATATGCATATGCCTTTAAAGACATAAACTTTTAAAAATCAAAATCTATATGGTCTAAAGAAATTAAATATATGATTAAAAACTTCCTCAACAAAGACTCTAGATTAGAAGACTGCACTGATGAATTTTATCACACATTTTAGAAAGAAATAAACCATCCCAATATAAACTTTTCAAAAAAATAAAATAGAATAAAGGGTTTCCCAACTCATTTTAGGACATCAGTATTACTCTGATGTAAAAAGCAAGCAAAGTCACCAGAAAAAAAATATTTTTAAACTCTAAATTATTTCTTGTAAATATACATACAAAATTCTCCAAAAGGTAATAACATGCCAAATACAGGAGCAAATAAAAGAATAATACCTATGATAAAGTAAGGCCTATCCCAGGAATGGATATTATTCTAATATTCAATCAGTATAATTTTCTATTTTATACAAAATAAAGGAGAAAATAAACATAATTATTTTCATGGATGCAGAGAAAGAATATGACAAAATTTAACACTCATCTATGACAAGAAATTTTACCATAGTAGGAAGAAAAAGATAAAACTTAGTATTCTATAGGTTTGATATAAAAAGCCTATAGCTAACACTGTTATGGTTTCAGTGAAGTGTACTCCAAAAGCTCATATATGAGACAATGCAAGAAGGTTTAGAGGTGAAATGCCTGGGTAATGAGAACCTTAACATAATCAGTGCATTAATCCCCTGATAGGGATTTACTGGGTGGTGACTGTAAGCAAGTAGGATGTGGTTGGAGGAGGTAGATCATTGGGGCCCGACTTTGGGGTATATATTTTGTCCTTGGTGAGTCTGAGAGCTCCCCCATCCACCTCTCTCTCTCTCTCTCTCTCTGTCTTGCTCCTGACTGGTGCCATGTCCTGAACTACTTTTTTCCACCATACTATTCTCCTTCTGCCATGATATTGTGTCTCACCTTGGACCCCAAAGAATGGAGTCAGTCAAGACCTCTGAAACCATCAGCCCCAAAATAAGCTTTTCCTCCTCTAATTGTTTTTGTCAGGTCTTTTAGTCACAGCAATAAAAAAGTAACTAAAACTAATATTAGATGCAATGGTGAAATATTAAATCTTTTTCCTTTAAATTGGGCCAAGAAAAATTTTTGTCAATTCTTGTTCATGTGCACAGAAAAGAAAGAAAAGGGAAAACTATGAGGTAGGAAGAAATTAAATCTCATTTTGCATTGATGGTACGATTATGTTTATAGAAACAAAAGTAATCTATGTAATCTCTCAAAATGCTACTAGAACTAAATGGGAGGGATGGGGTCGGGGTGGGGGGATAAGAATAATAACAGAATGTGACAGACATCATTGCCCTGTGTACATGTATGAATGCACAGATGGTGTGACTCTACTTAGTGTACAACCAGAGAAACAATAGCTGTACTCCATTTGTGTTTAATGAATCAAAATTAAATAAATTTAAAAAAGAAATACTTTTATATGCTAACATAATTAGAAAAAGAAATTTTTAAAATATCATGTACTGTAGCATCTAACCTCTCAAAGATAAAAGAATGTATCCCACAAAATACATGCAAAATTCTACATTAAGAAACAAAAAAACTGCAAAAATTAAAGAATATCTAAATTAATAAATAATAGGTTGATGTAACAGAATAACAATTATAAAGCTAGACTCATATATGTATGGTCAATTGCATTTCAACCAAGCTGTAAAGTATATTCAATGAGAAAATAAATTCTTTTAAACTAATGGTGTTAGAACAACTGAATATCCATGGAAAAAGAAAATGAACATCATTCTCTACCTCATTCCACATTTGAAAATTCAAAATGGTCCTTACTGGCAGTTAACTTAGAATTAGCACAAACCAGGAAAAACTAGCTCTTTAATTAAAATACAATAAGAGTTCCACTTCTGACCAACATGAAATGAAGGACTAGATTTGCTCTCCTAACTGAATCACCCAAAAAAAGCATATAAAATATTTGAAAGGACAATTTTAAAGACACAGAACATTAGGCAAAGAAGAGTGATTCCCAAAAGAAGGGAAATAAACAGGTCAGTTCTTCTGTTTGGCCCCACCTTCTGCCAGGGAAAGTTCTCCAGGGCAGAATAAAATGGAGGAACTCCTTCAGACCACAGGGACTCCCTGAGTTGAGATCAAGGCATTGAGAGTTCACAGGACAGAGCACAGGAATAGAGAAATTCTAAGAATGTATTACAACCAAAGTTAACCATGACTTAGGTTCTCTTTCTGATTCCTTTGTAAAAATTATTAATCAAATCTTGAATCACTTTTACTACTCTTCCTAGAAGTTTAGTAAGACTCAAAATTGGGTGGTTGAAAATGGTTAGTGTGGGTAATTTAGTATAACTAAATATGCCTTGGTCATCAGAAATACTTGTGATAGTTAAGCTTCCTACATCACGGCTCAGGCCCTTCTATGTTCTGTCCTCAGCCATGAAGCAAGCAAAGACACGTGGTATGAACAGCTGCTTCATTTCACCCTCAAACTGACTGAAATTCAGCAATGGATGAAATCATTTTGGCAGACAGAAAATGAAGAAGGTTTACATAGTCCTTTACTACTTGGACTGGACACTAGAAGAAATATGATAAATCCCCACCCAACCTTTCCAGGCTACTTGTAAATTAAACAATGTCACATATGTTTGTGAGTTAAAAAGCTTACTCTATGGCTTTTCCACTTTATCTTCATGTTTTTTACTCTTACAAATAATGTACATGTGACCAGCTAAATTGTGGTTAAGATTATAGCATCCATATCATTGATTCTTTTTATAAAAGAAACAAAATATTATTTACATATATCTATCTAGATCATATATTGAAAACCTCCTATATATATGTAAACACATACATATATATATGAGAAATTATTGCTTCTTATAAAATTTTAATAACCTGAATAAGTCATGACTTCAATGATCCAGAATAGTACATTTGTATCTAGTGGGTTTTTTATGACTCATTGGAGAATACAGAATATTATGTTCCTCCTTCTCAAATATATCCTATTATATTTAAATGTGTGGGTCAAGGGATTTTTGACTATAGAAATTCGGAAACGAAATAAAAGTAGAAGAGGAGGTGAAGTGTGACATAACAGAATTTGTCAAGCACAGGCCAGAATGTAGCCACAGGGCCAACAGGGACAGACTTGGGGAGCTGAACCTGGGATGTTATATTCAAGGAAAAAAATACCACTGGTCTGTATTGGGGTCTAAGACACAGACAGCTTCAGAGTAGTTGTCAGTACCCCAAGTTGGAAGATAATCTCAGAATGTTTCCTGTTTGCTCTGAATTATAAATATTTCTTTGAAACTTCTACTTATCTTCCACTCACAGAATAGGGCTTCCAAAAGTCATCTGGTGCTTACTTCTAGAATGACTGAGAGAGAGTTTGGCTCAGAGACTTGATTTGCATTTTCACAAAATGAATATGTACTCATTTGAGTCCTTGTAAGCTTCAAATGTTCTTCTCCTGATATATTATCATTAGCCAAGTTTTTTCTCCCACAGAGTCTAGTTTTATCTCTATAAAAACTTGTTGGTTTAGGTAATGCCTCTGCTATGGTTTTAATGTGCACCCCCAACCCAAATAACATGAGTTTTAGTCAGCTTTTTATTGTTGTGACCATAAGACCTGACAAGAACATTATAGAGGATGAAAAGTTTATTTGGGGCTCATGGTATCAGAGGTCTCAGTTCATAGAGGTCTAGCTCCATTGCTCTGGGCTTGAGGTAAGGCAGAACATCATGGAAGAAGGATGCACTTGGCAGAGGAAAGTAACTCAGGATGTGGCATCAAGGAAACAGAGAGAGCTCTGCACACTAGGGACAAAATATAACCCCCAAAGGCACACACACCCTCAGTGACCCATCTCCTCCAGTCACACCCTATTTGCCTACAGTTACACCCAGAAAGTTCTTATCAGTGGACTAATCCACTGATTAGTTTACAATGCTTATAATCTAATCTTTTAACCTCTGAACTTTTTGCTTTGTCTCACACATGTGGTTCTGGGGAATGCCTCACATCTAAAGCATAACAGCATGTGCTAGACACTTAATCCCCTAAACAATAGTGTTGGGCAGTGCAGCCCAAGGGGAGGTGTTCAGCTCCTGAAGGTTCTTCTCACATAAATGGATTAATGGCAACCCTGAAAGTTCTGGAGACTGCTGGTTTTATCTCTTGTTCTTTCTCTTATCTTACCTTCCACCATGATATGACACAGCACTCAGGCCTCTCTGTTGAGCCTCTGTGTCTCCCCAGTCCATAAGCCAAATAAATTTATTTTATTTGTAAATTACCCAGTCTTTGATATTCTGTTAGAGTAGCACAAAATGGAACAAGCCTCTGCTGGTGAGGATCACAGCAACTCTCCTGGAAGCCAGCATGCACCAACACACAATAGAATGGGCAACTGGTCTTCAGCCTGTGATTCAACCTGGTTTTCCAGAAAACATTTCATCAGCCACTCTTTCATTTCTACCTTCTCAGAATCTTATCCTCACTTCAGGTAACAGACATTAAGATAACAGGCATTCTATAGTGATGCCAATCTTTCTAGCCATAGTTAACATTTCTTATTTCATCTGTATCCTTGACTGAATAATAACATTTATCACGTGTTGAATGATTTTTTTGTCCTTCTGAAATTTTCCTACCATTATATAATATTTAACTTCTATTAAGTCAATTTTCTGTATTCATCATAACCCTAAAGTCTGTGCTGAAACACTCCTTGCTTGTGTATCTCTGGATAAAACTAGAATTAATATTGGTCACTATCTCAAAATAAAAGTAAGACAAAATTATAGCAATCTGGGGAAAAATGTGAAGACAGGCACTAAAATGTCCACACTTCACTGGTCAAGCCAATTATCTAGGCCTGCAGAGCTAAGTCACTCTTCTTCAGGACCATAAGTTGAAAGGTGCTATAAGTAAGACACAAAATTCTATGCAGCTACTTTCTATCTGTTCCATTCACTAGACTGCAAATTATCTGACATCATATCCATGGTTAATGTCTATGTATGTCCCATCATAAGTCATCCATAAGAATAATTCACATGATATTTATTTTTAATTTATCAATTCATAAAAGTCTCTGATTTCAAAGAGGAAAGTAAACTCTCTTAGAAATAAATTTCTATACTTGACTTTGAACAGCAGAATCATATAAGAAAATTTGTTGAAGTCACATATCCCATCTTCTCCACACTGAACATGCAGTATTTGAGAAAATTTCCAGAAGATCCCAATATGTGCCTCTGATTTAGAGTCACAGCAATTAAAAGTTAGCTTGCTTTCTTTGGGATTTTCATTATATTACAATCAGAAAGATGATGAAGATATCTTTGTAGCTGTATGTTTATTACACATGCATATTTACACACACACACACACACACACACATATATATATACACACATTTGCTTGTGTATGTTTGAAAGCTATAGATACAGATATAAATGTGACACCTAAGTGATAGTGGAATTTTCTATCAGGGCTCAAATCCAGGAAATATGAATGTGAAATAGCAAATAACAGAAAAACATATTGACTTGTGTATGTCCTCCAGATTCATGGAGGCTCATATGCCTCTAGGAACCTGTTGATGTCTTCCAGGTTTTCTATTTTGTTGGAGTATAAATTTTCAAAATAGCTTCTAATTATGTTTTGTATTTCAATAGTGGTCTGTTGTAATATTTCCTTTTTCATCACAAATTTTAGTAATTTGGATTTTCTCTCTCCTCTTCGTTAGTGTGGCTAAGGGTTTATCAATTTTGTTTATTCTTTCAAAGAACCAACTTTTTGTTTTGTCAATTTTTTGAATTGTTTAGAATGTCTTTTATTAAGAATACAGACAACAACAGGTGTTGGCGAGGATGTGGGGAAAAGGGTACACTCATACATTGCTGGTGGGAGTGCAAGTTGGTGCAGCCACTCTGGAAAGCAGTGTGGAGAATCCTTAGAAAACATGGAATGGATCCACTATTTGGCCCAGCTATTCCACTCCTTGACCTATACCCAAAGGACTTAAAATCGGACTACTCTAGTGATGCAGCCACATCAATGTTCATAGCTGCTTAATTCACAATAGCTAGATTGTGGAACCAACCTAGATGCCCTTCAATAGATGAATGGATAAAGAAACTGTGGTATATATACAGAATGGAATATTATTCAGCCATAAGGAAGAATAAAATTATGGCATTTGTAGGTAAATGGATGATGTTGGAGACTAAGTGAGATTAGCCAATCCCCCAAATCCAAAGGCCGAATGATCTCTCTGATAAGTGAATGATGATGCATAATGCGGGGTGGAAGGGAGGCAAGAATGGAGGAAGGATAGATAGCATAGAGAGAAGGGAGTGGTGGGGTCAGGGTTGGGGGTAAGAATAATAACAGAATGAGACAGACATCATTGCCCTGTGTACATGTATGAATGCACAGATGATGTAACTCTACTTTGTGTACAACCAGAGAAACAACAGCTGTACTCCATTTGTGTTCAATGAATCAAAATTAATTAAATAAAAAAATTGAAACATTTTGATATGTGAAAAGTTGATTTGATTATTAGTAGAAAGAAGGCTTTTTACAAAACATTGCATGAGCTGCTGTGCCAATTAAGTATTAACCTGGTGTTCTTATGAATAAAAACACTTCTATGTGTTGCCCTGCAATATGTTTAAATGAATATAAGTCTAGGTAATTCACCACAATTTTAAAGAAAAATTTTCTGGTATAAAGACATGTTTTCATCTATTAAAATATGTTAATAACAAAGTAAATTGAAGCTCAATTTGTTTTGTTTTAATTTTATAGTCTCAAAAATGGCATTAAGTACAAAAAAGCAAATGAAAAAATGAATGAATCAAAATATGATTTATATTATAAATAAAATTATAAACCAAACCTCTCAAAAAGATAAAATTGAATGAGAAAATAATTATTTGTACTCTCCCAGTATCAATCTTTATAAAAGAAATTAAAGTACACAACAATAGTAATGTCCTTAGCATTAAGAAAATACAGGTATCTGGTTAAAATCCCACATTTTTAAAATTAACTACATTAATTATCTATTGTATAATAAATTACTCAAAATTTAGCAGCTTAAAAATAATAGATACTTATTACCTCACATTTTCAATAGATAAGTTCAAGCATAGCTTGAATAGATGGATTTGCCTCAAAGTGTCCCAAGGGCTGCCTCACAGCTAAACTTGGTGGTGGCAGGGAATTGGAGTGGATCCACTTTTCAAGCTCACTTGCATGACACTTGGGGGCCTTGGTTCCTCGCCAGGTGGATCTCTCCACAGGACTGCCTTGTGACTTGCAGCTGACTTCCCAGAAGCTGTGTGATTCAAGTGAGAATGAGAGAACCCAAGTGCTCCCAAAATAGAAGTTACAATCTTTTATTACCTAATCTAAAAAATGACATTGCATCACTGATGTTGTATTCTATTCCCTAGAAGAGAAGGAGTCACTAAATCCAGCCACACTAATTTCCTGGGAATTACACAAAAGGATTACACAAAAAGATCATTAGGTATCATCTCTGAATCTTTTATACCAACCTTAAAAAGAACATTGAAAGTCATTTTGTTACTATATATAATTCATAACTAATTATTTCAGCAATTAAACTCAGTAAAGTCTTAAATAGGATTATCAAATCTCCATCAAGTATGTGGCAAATTTTTCTACCAAATTATTATAGAAAAGTTCCTACAATCTCTGGACATTCAGTAGGTTTCTGACATGGAAAACTTCATTGTCTCCACAAAATTCCACTGGGAGGGTAGCTGGTTTCACCCAATACATCACATTCCCCATGGGACCGTGGAGTGATCTAGTAAACTTTAAGGTGTGACTGAAAGATTGTAGCTCAGGAGTCAAGAGGGTTGTGCTTTGGTTCCAGGTCTAATAATAAGTTCTCTGGGTGTCAGTTTCTTTCTTAGGTAAATGTGATGCTTTGAAATATTCCTATGACTTAACAATGTTCAATAAATTACAGAAGAAAACTTGAGTAAATATTTTCATGATTCACACACCATTGTTTTTCAGCAAACATAAAGGGAAAACTAAAAGTCTCACTTGGACTGTTTAAGTTTCTAATGCCACTGTAGTCTCACAAGTTCTTTAAAATCAAATTCAGATTTTAAAAATCAGAAACTAATAAAGTGCTGTGATTATTTGTCCAGGAAAAGAAGGATCCAATTAAGGTAATATGGCTTTTTATCCTTATCCTTATAATTCTAACTAAGTCCTTATTTTGTATTGTGTGAGTGTGTGTGTGTGTGTGTGTGTGTGTGTGTATCAGTTTTTTAATTTTAATTTAAATTTTGGAATAATTTTGGATATGCAAAAAGGTTGCAAAGATAGTAGAGGAAGTTTCCATATACCTACTCTAAAGTTTGTTTTCCCTAAAGTTAACATCTTACATAACCATTGTTCATTTGTCAAAACTAGGAATAACATTTGTACGTTACTATTAACTAAACTACAGACTTCATTCAGATTCCACCAGTCTTTCCACTAATGTCCTTTTCGTGTCCCAGGATCAAATCCAGAATACCACACTGTGTTTAGTCATCTGCTCCTAGTCTCCTCCAATCTGTGATTATTTCTAAACGTGTGTGTGTGTGTGTGTGTGTGTGTGTGTGTGTTTTCGACAGTTTTGAGTTATGGTCAGTATTTTGTAGAATGTCTTTCAATTGGGGCTTTGGTGGTTTTTTTTGTTTGTTTGTTTGTTTGTTTGCTTTATGGAGGATATGGTTTTGGGGCCAGGCACCATTCTCATCACATCATACCAAGAGGCATATGGCATGAGCCTTCCTCACTTGGTTACAGTAGTGTCTGTGAAGTACCCTTCCTGTACTCTGCTGATTAGGTGCAAATCACTATGTCCAGTCCATACGCAAGGGATCCAGGACACATTTTATTCTGACCTTTACAGTGGAAAAATTAGTTTTGGCATTTTCAATGTGACTATACCTCTTCTCTAAATTTAAATCTCTATTACTTTTCATAGAAATTAATTTCCCAATAAGTGTTTTCTCTATATTGCTCTCTCATTATGTCTGTGTGGGATGGAATAAACTTTCAAATATTAAATAGAGGTAAGACACATTTAATGATCATTTATTTATAAGCATAAGAAGAGAAAATTAAGGGCAAAACAAAATAAATATTAGAATTGCACTCTAGATGTTAATGTATCCTTAAGTCAGTAATGGTTCTGATTATGCTATAAGTGAGGAAACAAACAAAAGCAAAATAAGTTTTTTTTTAATTTTTGCATGAATTTTGCTTTATTGCAAAATTGGAAAAGGTACAATATGTACAGTTTTATAGCAGAAGAGCATTTTCAATAATTCTTATTTTAAATGAGATATTTCAATAAAGAATCTAAAGGCAAACATTAGAAAGTATCCATAATTGCTTATGTTTGAAGGTTTTCATGGCTTGAACTTTAATCCTTACAAGTAGATGGTATGAACCCTGACCATAGCTATGAAAGTGAACTTTTAAAAATGCTAAGGGCTGCAAAGTAGTTGTTTGCTCAACAGAGCATCTACTTCCTTAAAATTTTAAAATAACAACATTTTTGTTCATTTTCTTTGTTATTTAAAGAGTTTGAGTGTAATTCTCTAGGTAATGATTTGTGCTACAGAATTTTGAGACTAGAAGAAAGCTCTCTCTAAAAAGAAGTTCTACAGCTGTGAAATGTTCTCTCCCTGACACAGTTTGAGTCTGGAGGCATTTAGAGTATGAAGTAAGTCTTCACTTTTATTGGCTACGTGTGGGTTGTTTGGTTTCTTGGCAGGCATGTTTTGCATGTTGAATATTTCCCATGAATACTTTCTTTTTGTTTAGTGTTTTGAGACCTCCAGTTCTAGTAGGTAACCAATAAATTAAGCAAAACAAATTAAATATCCCTTTTTACATGCTTCGGTTATACACCTTTAAGAGGAAAGTGTTTGGGGCCTAAATTTTCTACTTAATTGACTGAATTCTAGATTTTTGTTTTGCTTGTTATAAACCCTCAATGAGTTTGTAATTTCCTTCGAGGGTAGGGATTATCTTGTGTTTATTTATTTCCACAGGGCTCCATACAGTGCTCAGCATAAAATAGGACTTCAAACTAGAAAGAAAATAACCCTTAACTTTAGATTTTACTCGTTCCTAAAAATTTTTATAAAATGTTTGCCAGCAAATTAATACTGTAAAATTAAATCAAGGAAATGGTTCAGATAGCTAGTGGCCAAAAGATGCTTTAATATTTTAGAAACATTCTTTCACACAATGCCTAAGCTAAATACAAGTGGTTCTTATTTGTCTGTATAGCAGTTTTCTGCATTTTCACTTATTTATTAAGTTCCTCATATTAACTTTTAAGAAAAATCTTTCAGTCCCTTTACGCTCTCTGTCCTACCAGTTGTTCATTGTGTGTTTTGCCAAGAAATCAGCTGGATAGGATGGATCATGATAGCTCCGAAAGAGTCATCCGTAACCTCATCTCGTACATGTTTTCTCCTTTCCTTCTGACCTTCATTACCAATGCAGGAACCATTGGCTACAACCAGTTTCCCCAGTGTGCAGCCCGCCCTTTTCAGTTCATCTTTCAAGTTGCTACTACACCCATCCTTGTTCATCACATCTACTTTCTAAGATAAATCTAAGAGTTTCTACTTCCCTTAAAATAAAGTTGTAAAAATACAATTTCATAACAGATTTTTCAAGAACGATGCAACATACCACAAACCAAATATTCATGGAAAGGAATAGAAAATACATAAATAGAAGATTCTGATAGGTAGGTAGACATGTAATTTAAAGAGATGTGAAAGTATTTCTTCTCAATTTTAAGGGATATTATTCCCCGTTTGGCAAGGAGGAATAATGGCAGGATTTTTTGCAAGAAAGTGATATGGTAAGATGTGTATTTTAGAGGCCTTGTTCTGATGACAGTGTACATAAATGGGAGTTAACTGGGACTGGAGAAGAAGTTGGAGAGGAGCCTATCTCAGGTCCAGGAGAGAGATGATGGGAGTGGAGAGAAGAAGATACAATCAGGAGCAGAATTGAAGGAACTTGATGTCTGATTAGAAAAGTAGGACAAGGAAGCCCAAAGAGCAGAATGACTTTGAAGTACTAGTTCAGATGACAAAGCACATGGTTTTTACCAGAAATAAAAATACAAAATATTGATGAAAGAAGATATTTGATTGGAAGTGGAAAGACTGGGTAATTACTAAGAGGGTATGGTATAAAAAGCATGTGGAGCTTAGTTTTATATTTGCTGAAGTTGGAGGTTCCTGTAGACCAAATTGTAGAGATATGTAAGATATAAGTAGTCAAGAAAGTTTCTGCATGTATTTTTATTTTATAATTTCTTGGGCCCAGAACATTGCCTTTAGTTTTCAGTAAATATTTTCTTAAATTAATGAACAACTATGAATGAGGAAGTGAACAAAAAAATGATTGCATTCATATCCCCAAAGAACAGAAAGATGTTTTATAATTTTCTTACCCTATCCTCTAGACTGGCTCATGAGCAGGTCAAGGAGAACTAGGTCCTCTCAGAGCTCTCCTTAGTTATTACAAATGCTATCAAGAAGTTGTGGACCATACTTCATTTATTTGGGTAATAGAAAGGACCAACAAAAATGGGTTTTCCACTGATCCTCCTCCATTTATCCATCTTTGCACAAGAAAATGCTAGAAATACTCCATGTTGTTGGAATTCTTTTTTTACTTTGCTTCTTCGAAACTCTTCCCCTTTTTTCTTATTTCTTTCTATTTTGTTGGACATTTTCCTTTATACTCCTTTTTATTTTATCTTCATCTGATTCTTCTTATAAATATTGATTATATTTCAGAGATTGAGAAAACCTGTAGGGAAGGTCTGGTCCTATGGAAAGGTTCAAAAGCAATTTAATGAACTCAAAATGGAAAAAGGAACTTTCAGTTAATCCTAGGAATAGAGGATAGTCAAGTAAAATGTGCTGTAACGTAACTTTTATGGAAGTAAATGTTTTATTAAGTTTCAAAGTATTTCTATAATTATTTATTTAATTATCTTGTAGTGACAACAAAGAATTTTAGTTTTTTAAAAATTCTTTCACAGAGAAACATAATACTCAAGATTCACACTCAAGCCTAAAGGAAGAGACAGAATGCATTGATTTCTAATAGACTCATGGTTCTGACAACTAGTCCTAGATGAAATCTCAGTCCTTAATTTCTGCTTGAGAAATGAGTGCTATCATCTGAAACATATGTTTACATAACTAAAATTGGCAAATATTTGAAGAACTTAGGGGAAAAAGGAATCACTTAGTACATATCTTTCACTCAGTAAATATTTGTGGAATTAATAAATTTATCCTCAGTTTCAAAAGTAAATGAATGCTAGCTCTGGCCTGATTAAACCATCATTCCCTTCAGCAGATTCAGAACTAGAACAATTCTTTCCTGAGATAGTATAAAAAAATGGAAAATAGCCTTGAGAACACAGTCTTACATTCAAGTTGTTCCTCCAGTACTCATTGGCTGTGGGATGACAGTTTAATTTCTCTACACCTCAGTTTCTCCTTCTGAGAAAGAGTGTTGGCACATACCTCTTTGGATGAGGAGTGCAGGTGATCGTGGACTAAATCATTTAACACAGTACTGGTCTTGCAGGACATGATAAATACTACTGTTTTCCCAACACTATCTAATAGTTTTCAAAGGAAAATGCAAATTTGACACACTATCAAACTTGTGATAAACAATAAAAGTAGAATAAATTCCAACCTTCTCTTGTCAAAGAATGAATGATGCTGTGTGATGTTGGCCTTTTCTATTGCTAACAAAAGAAGTGGTTTGCTTTACACATATTAAATTCCAAGGCTTCTGTTAGGGTACTAAGGGTCAGCATCATGTGCCTGAAGTACTCAGGGGAGTTTAGTCAGATAAGAAGATTCTTGCTCAGAGGCAGCTCTTGCCTAGTAACTTCTAGGACCTAGACCGAAAACAGTGCCAGGTGAAATTAATTTTCTTGATGCTACTGATGAGCATGAACAGCTAGAAAGTCCTTGAGGAGAGTGGGCAGGATGAGTCATCATTCTCAGGGAGTGACCTTTCCTGCAAAGGTGGACAACAGGTGTGGTCCTCAGCAAATGATGGAGAAGGATGACTCACTGCATTTTAATTTATACTACTTTAGTGGGTAAGATTCAGGAGGGAGACAAAAGCCTCTATTATTTCTTTGGCAGCTCCTTTTGTTTGTTTTTGACTCTGCTTATCTCCCAAATTAGATAAAGTGGCAGAAATAGAGGAAAGATTCATGGAGAGACTCAGATAAGAGAAAGGTCTGTGAAAATTCCATCTGAAGTAAGAGCATCCCTGCTTGAGAGGAGAGAGCTTCACCCTGTCACAAATAAGAGAAAAGGACATGTAGTAGCTACTTTTTTTTTAATTTTATTTGTTTTCTCTTTCGATGTAAATTATCAGTAATGTAGGAGTTTTTCAAAACGTGAGATTTTTCGATCATGTAGAAAATTCATTAAGATTTCAAATTTCTTCTGAGCCAAGCAAGAAGTGAGACATATCCTTTTCCTTTTCAACTTGTTGCCTTACTTTTGTTTAAAGAATCTCAAAAGAATAGCATGCTAAAAATGAGGAAGAATCTAAATGGTAACAGAGAATGGTGAGTAATAATGTGCCACAGCGATGTACAGACAGATTGCATTCTTTGGGGAATGAGAAAATGAAAAGCTTCTGGCCCAGCTATGTGACAGCACAAGCTCAGAGCAACTTAGCACCAGGAAGACTCCTAAATGCTTTTAATCAGCTCATGTAATTGGAAATACATGACAAAAAGGAGTTCTTTCCTGGTTTTTGTAATTGTCTATTTTAGGAAGAACATGGAAATACATAAGCATTTCCTTCAAGTGATTCAAGGGTTAGGGTTAGAGGGTGGTGGTAAATAAATAAATAAATAAATAAATAAATAAACAAACAAACAAATGGATAAAAAGAAACCTGGCTTAGTTATGGCAGTTTAGTTCTCTCTGATACGCATTCTCTCCCAGCAGCCTTGTAGTCAGCTGCAACTAAAACAATTTGAAATTGTTTGCTTTCATCGTCATCTTTTGACCCTTGTTTCTGAACTCAGTCCAGCGTTTTTCTTATCGTTGCATGAGGCAACATAAATTAAAGTTCCAGGAGCCCTTCATTGACCTGTTTGGAGAGGCTGTTTAAGGAGAGAGAGTCTAGTGTGGGTTTCTGGCACCAGCAACATGGTATGTTATGACTCAGTATGCAGAAATCACAAAATAAAGTTCCTCTCTATATGGTTTTAAAAAGGAGCTCAAACCCATGTTAGGAATCTTCTTGCTTCTAAACAATGGAGATATTCCCAGAATGCAGTGAGAAACACAAAGACACGAATAAAAGTTGGTCTCAAATTTCTAGGATAAAGGATTTTCTTATAGTTTGAATAACCACTGCAATGTAGTTTCCCCCAGACTACACACCACAAAATATGTTTCCAGAAATTTTCTGAGGATAAAAACCAACAGGGAGGAAGTTCATCCCAAAGCAAAGCTACCAGCTCATTTATTCTTTCAGCTTCTCTGCTACATCCATCTCAAAGGCAGTACCTACTACTACCTCACAGGATGCTAGAAGGAATGAATAAATGAGTAGAAATAAAATTAATTGTTTATAATAATAAATCATACATTGGATACACATTTAATTTTTAAAAATAAATTTTAGTAATGACACTAGTGTAAGAATTCTAAAGATTATACTATCAGTCCTTTTGGTGGCAGGTTTTATATTCCAGAAGAAATAGGCTTGTGAATGAAGTGAATCTATCCCCAGAAATACAGGAGTAAGTCAATCAAATAAAGGAAAAAGATTACAATTAGAAAATGGGGAATTACCTCTTTCTTTTATCCTTTTACTTTTATTGGTGGCTGCAAGAGTTCAGAGACAAAAAGAATATGTTCGAATACGCCACCAAAGCCTGAATTAAACATTCAGTCCATGTCTAGAATTGTCATCTAATAAGTCTAAATCAAAATGGCCCAGAAGATTAAGGTTGCAGGAAGAGGAAAAAACAAAGATTCCTATAGTACAAGGCAAAAGACTTCTCCAGGTGACATATGAAAAGATAAACAACATTGGGAAACTTGAGTCTTTAGATGCTTTATTTGGGAAATTTTGTCAAAATGCGAGAATTGAAGTTATTTACCAAAGGTCCATGGTCATTCTCTCCCTAGGAATCTCTACTTAATGGTGTGGATGTTTAGATGTTTGAATAGCTAACTGTACTTTGTAATTATTTGAAAAACTGCAATTCCATGTGTTGTTAGGAGTTCCTATAGTTCTTTTTACATCTTTTCTGCAGAAATTTCACTCTAATGTGTTTCTACTTAGGCACTTACTTTCCTAGAGGATTTACATTCAAATAAAAATGAACTTAATTCTAAAATTTGAAAATTTAAAACACATGATTGTTTTCATTTTTAAGCATGTCTGTTTTTTGTACTTTTTTGTTATTAGATAGAAATAGTTTGTAATATATAAGAAAGAAACATTGGAGATAAAACTGAAGAAGAATTAGATCTGTGTTTTGAAAAGATCTTTATTTTTCTTGAGTTCTGTTCAACAGGAAATTGTGTTCTTGTTCTTGATGTAGCATTCTTATGATTTGTTTTTCAGTTTTTTAACTTATGAATAATAAAATTGAACTGTTTTGCCAAATTCAGAGTGCAAATGACCACGAGTCATTTTCCTGGTTTCCTATCACTATTCAAGGGAACTTGTGACAATTAAACCCATTAAAACTTTTGTTATTGTTGGTGTCTGTTTGGTTGCACTTTTAATTTGGGGATCATTGCAGAAGGATCACTTTCAGTGATAAAAGGAGTAAAAAGTGGCCCCTTGTATTGTGTACCCAGATTCCCCTGAGGGCAACATTTTATAAAACTGTAGTATATAATATCACAACCAGAATAACGACCTTAAGAATCTTACTCAGATTTACTCAGCTTTACTCGTACTTAATTTGTCTGTGTGTATTAAGTACCATGCAATTTCAATCAGGTGTATAGATTTGTGTACCCAACACTATAGTCAGTATACAGAGCAGTTCCTTCAGTATAAGAATGTGTTGTTTACCCTTTCATCTATTGAAGAGCATCTAGGTTGGTTCCATAGTCTAGCTATTGTGAATTGACCTGCTGTAACCATTGAGATGGCTGTGTTATTGTAGTATGCTAATTTCAAGTCCTCTGGGTATAAACCAAGGAGTGGGATAACTGGGTCAAAAGGTGAGTCCATTCCAAGTTTTCTGAGGAAGCACCACACTGCTTTCCAGAATGGCTGTACCAATTTGCAACTCCATCAACAATATAAAAGTGTGCCTTTTTCCCCACAGTCACACCAACATCTATTATTGTTTATGTTCGTGATAAAAACCATTCTAATCCAAGTAAGATGAAATCTTAGAGTTGTTTTAATTTGCATTTCTCTAATTACTAGAAATGTTGAACACTTTTTCATACATTTATTGATCGTCTGTTCATCCTCTTCTGTAAAGTGTCTGTCCAGATCCTTGGCCCATTTATTGATTGTGTTCTTTGTACTTTTGGTGTAAAGTTTTGTAAGCTCTTTGTAAATTTTGGAGATTAGTGCTCTAACTTAAGTGTGTGTGGAAAAGATTTTCTCCCACTCTATAGGCATTTGCAGATAAATGGGTGGAATTGGAGATTATCATGCCAAGTGAAATAAGCCAATCCCAAAAAAACAAAGGCCAAATGTTTTCCCTGATAAGCAGATGAAGATATAGAATCTGATTGCGGGGATGGGGGAGTGAGAGAGGAATGGAGGATCTTTAGAGAATGTAGAGGGAAATGAGAGGGGGAGGGGGTAGGAATATGAAAGATGGTGGAATGAGACAGACATCATTACCATATGTACATGTGTGATTAACAAGAATGATATGAATGTATATCATGCACAACCATAGAAATGAAAATTTGTACCCCATATGTGTACAATGAATCAAAATGAAGTGTGTAAAAATAAAAATAAAAATTTTAAAAAAGAATGTGTTGTTGTGCCCTTTTATTGCCAAGGCCACTTTCTAGCTCAGCATCACCTTCCATTCTCTTTCATTTTGACATTTCAAAAACGTAACAAATGGACCCCAGCTGCATATACCTTTCGTATAAGACAAATAACAGCAAATGATCATTAAGAACTTACTATATGTTTAGCACTATATTAAGTGAATTACATGCACCAACCAATTATTTCATTCCTTACAACAGCAGTGTAAGTTGAATACCATTGATTTTAATTATCATTTCTGAGTGATCATTATATAACCTAAAAATTGTTCAAAGTCATTTAACAATAATAATACTCATAAAAATAATACTTAATACTTCTTGAATGCTTATTGAGTCATAAGCACTACTGCAAATACACCATATATCTCTATGTGGTAGGTATTATTTATTTTTATTTATTTATCTATCTATCTACCTACCTATCATCTATCTATCTATCTCATGGAACCCAAGGAGAAACTTGCCCATGGGACCTCCAAGGAAAACAAAGCAAGGTAAAGGTGAAAGTGTTAACTGCAGTGATCAGAAAGGCCCCCCTCTAGAGCAGAGCTTCTGTAACATGGAGAGTTCGTCTCCCGTATCAAAAATGAGATTGCAAGAGGAGGCACTCTATTTAGCACAGATTGGGGAAAGTGCCCACCCCACAAATCAACAGCTCTGCCCAGAGTGGCAAAATCACAAGATTGATAAGTTGTCCCTGGACACACACTTGCACCTGTTGACCACTCTCTGAGATGTGTGAAGTTGGGTGGAAGGGGCAGGAACAAAGATGCAAGCCAGGAGGTTCACCCTAATCTTATTTCCCTTCCCACGTGAAGCACCTGTGAGAGGCAAACAATGAGTGGGAGCTACAGAGTCAACTAACATTTGAAAACATTTCCTGGGCATGTACTTCACGTCTAGGACTTCGGTAAAAAGCACTAATATACTGTGTATGGCTTACAAAGTTCTTTTACATAGACTTTTCTCCTTTTTTTTCCTTCAATTCTGTAACAAGCGCAAGGATATAAGTGAAACAGTGTTCTCTCCCACTTTGACAGACAAAGAAATGCAAGCTGACAAATGACTCACCTACGGTCACATGTGAGAAAGTGGGAGTGGAACTCAGACTCTGACCCAGGACCTCAATCCACACACAGTCCTCTTCCTATTCACATGTCTGTTGATTTGAGTATTCAAGACAGTCTTGGGAAAGAGGGAGTAAGAGCAGCTTATTTCACTGGGAAGGAGGATATTAATGTCCAAGAAGGTGAGTAACAAGGTCCTGATGAAAGATTTGACAATCTATAACATAAGAATGAGATCAGAGATAGAATTTATTTAGAAAGAAGCAGTAAACTTTTTAATGGGATTTATCTAGCAGGTGAAAGTGAGGAATAAAATAGACTTGTTAGTCTAATGCAGGAAAGAATCCCTGCAAGTGGAATAAACAGCAATTTTCTTTGATGATACTAAAGCACTCCATATTTGCATCAAAGGTGATGAACAATATCATCAGGACAGCACATACTAGTTTAGAGATGAAAATCAGGGCTGAAAAACGAAGCTAGTGATTTGAACATTCTTGGAGAGCCACTGAGTTAGCTCCATTGTAGGTACATACTTGCATCTATCTGTCTTGTCAAGATTGAATTAGAATTAAAAAGGGAATAAAGAAATTGGCAGGTTAATGTAATCTTCTCCTCAGCCAAGTTTAATTCTTCATTAGGAAATATTTCTGGTCCTTTCCTCATGAGGCTCAGGCACAGAAATAACAAGAATACAAAATCAGCTAAGTATCTTTTAACAAGCAAGGAAAATGATTATTTCACCTTGCTTCCTGGATTTTCTTTTCAGGCAGTTTTACTATGTTACTTCTCAAAATATCTGATATATAATGAAGAGATTATTTTAGCAAAACAGAATATCAGTATCATGGTCTCTTGTTGCTATGAGATAAAGGACAGTATTTTGCCTCTGCAGTTATCAAATGTAAATATTGAGACTTGGAAATTCAGCATGCTCATCTCCAAATGCATCCTGCAGATGGGTTCCAAAGACTTTATGTCAACTCACTGAATTATCAGTGGTGTGGTTATTGTCATTATCTGTGATAAATGTTGGATTGATTTAACTATATTAGCTCACTCTCTCCTCATTGAAAGGAAACATTTTTCTGTTTATGTGGAGCTAAAGATTCTTTCAAACTTCCAAGAGCTGGTAAGAGGGGAAAGTAAGTTGCAGAACAATGTCTCATATTCACTGGTGCATGTTCTGTGTCTCGCACAGGGGACTAGATGGCTGAACACCAAACAGTTGTGAATTGTTACATCTGGGGAAAGAACGGGAAAGTAGGGGGAATAGCAGACTGGAGAAGGGGGATATTCATGATTTTTTATAAATATTTTTGTGTGGTTTGAATCTTTTACAACAATAACATATTCAAGTATGAATTGTGTGATTTTAAAAAGACAATAAAAGCTTCATTCACATGATGAGAAATAGGACTTTTCACTCACAATGTTGGGTTAAGATTAGTTTTGGGGAATTTCGTTAGTAGTCCATTTCTCCAGGGGATTTTAAGTACTTTTAAATTATTTACCTTAAAAAGGTTGAAATATTTTAAAATGCTAAACATATCTAACATTTTAACTTTCAGCAATGTTACACAAAACACATCTAGAAGATGAAAATGCACTGCCAAAAAATTTAAGGTACTCTCTTAACAACTTTACTCTTAATACTCTACAAAGTATTGAGGCTCAAACTCAGGGTCTTACATATGCTAGGCAAGCACTGTACCATTTAGCTACATCCTCAGCCCCACTTCCAAAATTTGATAATTATGATTGAAAGGATTTTGCAATCTTACACTTGTTAAGAGAAACAAAGGATATATAGAAAAACTCTCAAGCCCTCCTTTGTTGTCTTTGATAAACTCAGCAATCCTACCACCACCACCACTTACCCAAACTCTGAATGATTGTGGACCCAGAGTGCCTGCTCATGGTCCTTTGTTTTTCTTAAGCATTTTAGATAATTTGCCTTTACTCAAGTCTCAATTATCTAACGTAAACTTAGTATTCTCAAATATTTATCACAGACCATTTCCTTTCTCCAAGTCCATTGTGAATGTCTCCAAATATAGGTACCCCAGGCATAACATACTTAGAAGTTACAAAAGAGGACTTATTTCACTCTCTCCTGAACCCACTCCATGTCCTATTGACACAACAGTTCTCAACCAGAGGCAGTTTTGCCCCCAAGCAACATTTAGCAACATCTAGAGACATTTTTATCATCACAACTGGAGTTAGAGGGGTATTATTGGCATATGATAGTTGGATCCAGGAATGCTGCTAAACATCCTACACTTTACAGGACACTGCCTTCCACAACTACAGAAAGATTTTTCTGGTCCAAAATGTTACCTAGGACAGGTGTGTGCGAAGGTTCATTTCCCCAATGATTGAGAAAAGGTTAATTTAACATTTAGTGGGTTAATATCTTAGAGAAGTCATTCCTATTTTCTCCATCTTTCCCATATGTCACATCAAGAAGTTCACCAGTCCCATAGATTCTAGGCACATTGAAACCCTGTGTTGCCATCCCCACTGCCATGATTTAATACTGTCTTTCCTGGACTCCATTATTGTCGTTATTAATTCCTCTATTTCAACCTGACTCCACATTAGGCTTCTTTTTGTTGTTTGAAAGATTTTTCCAAAACACAAATAGATTCATAGCACTTTCATGTAAAAACCATAGATGGCTGCATTGACTATGGATAACATTCAATCTGCTGGTTCTATTCTTGCCTGGCTTTTTTTTTATGTTTAGACCTTGTTCTCCCAAATCCCTAACCTCTGCTCCCAGTTCCCTAATCTTCCACACATGCTAATTACCTTGAAGATCTAGAGGATATCTTGCTGTCCTTCAACCTCCCTGCCCTTTGTATGTCACATGGAAGGCCATCCCCTTGCTCTATTTTTTTTTTCTGGTTAGTAAAAACTTGTTATTCAAGACATAGGTCATATGTTATTTTGCTTTCTTTCCCTGACATCTAAGCAAGGTTCATAATAGGAAAAATGTTTTGAATAAATTAAAAAATAGTTAAATAGTGTAGTAGTAACCTTACTAGGCTGAATATTATGTCCCCAAAATTCATGTCCTACCAAATCTGCAAATGACACCTTATTTGGAAATAAGGTCCTTGTAGATACAAGCAAATTAAGATGAGACCATGTTTTGTTAGTGTAGGCCTAAGTCATACACTACTGGTATATGAGGAAGAAGGAAATTTGGATAAAGAGACAGACAGACAGGGCAGAGTTCCATGTGCATGTGAAGCTAGGGAGGAATTGGAGCAATGCATCACTAGGCCAGGGAACTCAAAATTTCCAGTATGCACCACAAGCCAAGGTGAGAGGCAAGAATCAGAGTGATGCTCACCATCAGAGCATGTGGAAAGAACAGCTCTGACAACAATGTGATTTTGGACCATCAGTGTCCAGAATTGTGAGAAAATAAATTTCTGTGATTTAGGGTTTATGGTGGCTATTATCATAGCCCTAGGAAACTACTACTGTAGCCCGCATAATCAAAAGAAGGGATTAAATTATATTCTATGTCTAGTGAGTTAAGGCACTTTAAAACCCTGTCCTGGAACTGATTTATTTCCAAAACTGTGTCTTCACATTTGCCAGCACCACACACACTCTAGGAACACCATTTCTTGATATTCACTGCCATTAGATCCTCAGCTCAGCCCCAGACACCATCAGCCATTCCTAACTTCCCAGAAACTTGACTTTACTCCCTCAACTTGGGCAAAATAAGTGCATTTAGCAGGGTCAGCTATGTATTTCCGGGAATCCAGTTTAAAATGGAAATGTAGAACCTCTTATTCAAAAGTCACTAATGATTTCAAGATAGTGACAGCCCCTTCTATGCACAGGTCACACATCCATGATGCTAGCAGAGGCTCAGTGGCATATCCATAATTGGCACAGCAGAGTTGAGAGGAGTTCTGTCTATTCCTTTCTATCTTTACAACAGAGAATAGGGTGTACATATTGGGCCCAATTTGAATTCTTCAAAATCAAGAATTATCTGATAAGTAAACAAGAATGTTCTGGGGTAGAGTTCATGTGTTTCATTGTACTTTCATTGAGACTGACTACCTCCAGATCTGTCTTCCTTGCTGAACTTCAGACAACGAATGCAAATTGGGCAAGTGGAGTCTTTTCCTGTAGCCAGATCTTAAATTACAGATGACCCACATTATAAGACATAAAATTGTTCATTTAAACTATGTGTAGGAAATGCTGATGTCTTGTGTTTATTTCATATCTACTAAATTGATGTGGGTAGGATTTTCTATGTATCCTATTGAAGATGCAGTAAATTGATTAAAACACAAACTATTGTTCAGGTTCTGCCTTTCAAAATGTCAACCATTTTAAGGCGAATCAAGTTCTGTGTATCTTATTTCTTTTCTACCAGCTAGTAAAGGACTAACTTTTATGACAGCCCCCAAATGACTTCATATGCTCATCCAGTTTCTGTTCCAACTTTACTAGGCAGTCCAACCTCCGGAAAGATTGGATCTCAAGACTGAATGAACTCTCCACATTCTCTTTTGAAAGATAAACATGCACTCTATAAACTTCATTGGCCTAAACAACAGAAACATCTGTTTAGACTCATGTGTGGCTCTTTGGCTCAGTTCAGCAAAAGGGAGGCTTAGGAAGTGTGTTCATCAGCTGCATTCTGCAGCACCCAGACATCATCACTGGTCACAAGGATGCAATGCAGAGATTACCAAGCATGGGAATAACTAAACTGGATAGCTATCCATAAACAATCTTTGGTAATGCTATTACACTGTCCTTGTATCCCATGGTTTTGTATTCCATGAGGAAAAAAATTAGGACATAAATAAGCATGAAAGTAAACAATTTCTAGATATCGTTTTTAGATCATTGAAATGGGCATAACTATAGAGTTATAGACCAAAGCCCAAGGAGAGCCTCTTAAAGGTTATTTGCTCACCAAAGCCTCTGGTCAATCCTTAGCAGATTGAAAGTACAAAACATTATTCTATGTGGGTTACAGGTAAGATCTGAAAGGTCAGTCTTAGAACTCTATCCCTGCGAGCTCAGTAACTCAATAGCAGGGCAGGAGTACTCCCAAGTCCCTGCTACAGACAGGACCAGTAGGAAAACTCAGCTTGAGTTTTACTTCTCACAACAGCACTACAAAGAAGATTCATTATCTTCACTTGATCAAAGAGAGAATTAAAGCTTAGAGAGTGGAAGTGACTTCCTCCAGGTTCCAAAATCAACAAATAAAAAGATCAAGCTACAAACTTAAATCTCTTGGATCCAGACATTTTATTAATTTGTTGATATTATTATTATACTACTGTGCTCTATATGCTCCTCTTTTAAATTTCAAGTGTGCCAGGCATACTGTATTTGATCTGTTTAAATAATCTGTAATTTACTAGAAATTAAGGTAACAGGTTATTTTTTACTTTGTATTTAGTCAAGAGCAAATTTTGAGGAAGTAAATGTGGAAGAGACCCTCTAAAATATGCCAGATGTGGATAGCAATTAACAGGAAGATAAATCTAAGATCACTGAATAAAATACATCTATTTTGCATTTTTTACTAGATTCAGTCCCATTTATATGTGTCCTCTTGGAAATAAAAAGATAACAGAAGTGGAAGAGTATGTACCCAACATTATTAAAACATCTAGAATGACTATTTTTTAATATATTTATTAATGAATATTTCATGACTACTTAATTTTAGTTTTTAACACACACACACACACACACACACACACACACACATATAGTACTTTCCAAGCCAAAGTCTTATTGCTCCTCTTATTAATATCTCTTTTAGTATCATATAGTTATATTTGTTTATGTAGGGGGTTATCACTGTGTGTAGGTACCCATTAAATTTTGAAAGTCCATAAAAAATACCTGTATGACTTTTATTCCACATTAAAAATTTGGCACAAACAAGCATTCAAAGATCTGAATTCACCACTTTATTAGCTTTACATTGCTATGACAAAATACTCAACAGAGACAACTTACAAGTAGTAAGTATTTATTTTGGCTCATGGTCTCAGAGGATTCATTCTATGGTTGCTTGGTTCTACCCACCTTGAGCCTGTGGTGAAGTCAAATATCATGAGTGGGAGCAGGTGGTAAAGCAAACCTCTTCATCTCATGGTGGCAAAACAAAGACAGTGAGAAAGGACCTTGGGTTCCCAGTGCTCCCTTAAAGGACACTTCCTCTATGACTTCACTTCCTTCCATTCAACCCCACTTCCTAAAGGTTCTACCATCTTTCAATAATGACATGTGGCTGGCAACAAACCTCTGTCATATGAGCCCTTGAGGAACATTTAAGATTCAAATCCTTACTACTGTTTTTCCACATGAACCATGGTTGTGTCATTGAGATCCAAATTGAATATAGTTACCAGGATCTGATTTTAATATTGAATGGCCAGATTATTTTACCTTAATCAAAAATAAAAATGATCAATAAGATGATTTTGATGCTTTATTTTCCAGAAATATTTCTGCTATATTAAAAAACAAAGTAGGACTCCTAGAAAGCATAAAATCAGAGTTCCACCTTCTCATTCAGCAAAAAAAAATTCTGAAATTATAATTCTCCTTGTGTTGTTTTTCTCAAAACTTGCAGTATATTTATAGAACAGCACAAATAACCTTTAGAGATAATGTTAGAAGTTAATGCATGTTAATATAAAAATTAAAAATCCAGAAAATAACAAAGAGCCCAATATTCATAACCATTCCTAACATATTGAGTAACCACACCATCTTCTAGAAAAATTCGATATAAAAAATAAAATTGTCATCATAATAAAGTGACATGGTGAATTTCCTTGAATTTAGTAAATTATTCATAAAATAACCTCATCATAGAAAACCGTGATTACAAAAAAAGAAAACAACAAAAATCACCTGTACACCCTACCTTTATGGAAGTATTATTCTATATTAGTGAGTGTTTGTGCTGTTTCTTTGTGCATGCTATGGATATACCACAGGCACAGATTTTTAGGAAAATAGTCACAGAGACAAGATAGCAGGCATTAGAGAGAGAGACTTGATTATGGGTAATACCTGCCATGACTCTTTTATTAATCATTTCCAATTTAAAATATAGCAAACAAAGACTCATTTCTTCTAATATGAGACTTAAAGATGCATAAAACCATGATTAAAATTCCTTGAAATTATAAATGACTTCTCTATTTGTAGTTTCGTTTTCATGGTATCTCAGCTTCCCAACCTTATAGAGTTTAGACGAGTATGGGCAAGATGAGAATAACAGCCATTGTGGTTTTATGTGAAGCTCATCTATACTATGGAGTAACAATGGGGAATATTTTTCCAGCTATTATCAAGGGAGAAGGAGCATAAACAAAATAGTACAAGGAAACCTAAAGCCTCCAATTCCACCCTGCACTACAGAATTCACCTGAAAACATGTGGTCCAACTTTTTATGGCAATCCTAGGAAACTAAGACAGGCACTGAAGACAGAAATTTGTGAATTCCCACTTCACTAATATCTGGGGAGAAGAGTTGACTGGGAGTAACATAGAAAGCCAAAGGATCCCCTCACTGTTTCCGAACTATGCATAATTTGGGAGCAATATATTGAATGTGTTCAGAAACCAGTACAATGTCCACAAACCTTGTAGTGGTTTGAAGCTATTCCAAAGAAACAAGAAGACTCATCAGGGAATGTTGATGTGGACTCACATAATTTAAACACAACGCCATAGTTATTCTGGAGGATTGTTAATCTTTTTCTCTTTCATATATTAACTACAATGTCAGTATTTATTTCCAGGACTGCCTTATTATAGCTAAAATAGAAAATGATTTAAATATTTATATAGCACTTTATTGTGCATGATTAACTTCTACATTAAAAATCCCTTTCAAACTTAGCAAACAATCCTATAAAAATTTTCCACTTATAAACCATATTCCCATTAACAATTTTCTCTAGTTTCAGAAAGGATCATTATTAATTCTTTATTCTACTTAAAAAGCAGTAAAAGACATTTTTAAAAGGCAGATGTTTTCTGACTAGCTGCATGTTAGGCCAGTTTGTTCATTAAAGCATCTTTTAATAGGTAAAATAACTATTGCTAGTTATTCCTTTGGGTTACAATGTCAGAAATACCAAATTTTTAAAATGGTGGCATCATCTGGAAGAACCACGTTAGCCAAGTTAGTCATTAAAATGTCCAAATTGAATGGGGAGAAATAACTGATTTACTTGTATACCTATTAAATCTGCATAATTCCTTATTCCATAGAGATTTAAAATGATTTAAATGTTGAATCCATTTATACCACTGATTAGCTGTAGGAAACTTGGCTAAATCTCAATTTCTTCATTTTTAAATTGAGGAAAATAAAAACTCATCAGAGAATTATTTAATATTGTGTCAAAATTGTAAGTGGTAGTTAATTGTACAGAGTGAATACTACTTGTGCTCATCTGCATTATGTTTTCCTAGCTAAGATTAGGGTCTTAGAAAAATGTGAGCAGCAAGTCCCCTTGAAAAGGGGATTCTGGGTAAACCAGCTTGGTGGAGGACATCCAGAGAACCCTGGCCACCTGAGAACTAAATAAAACCTGAAAAGAGACAAGAAGACGACCTTGAAATAGTACAGTCCTTTGAAAGACAGTTTGGCATTTTTTACAAAGCTGAATATTGTCTTATATGATCCAACAATCATACTCCCAAGAAACAAATGAGTTGAAAACTTGTGTCATAAAAAAGAGGAAAAATCTGCACATGGTCGGTTATAGCAGCTTTATATACAATTATCATAAATTAGAATCAACGAAAATGTCCCTTATAGATGAATGGGTAAGCAAATTGTGATACATCCTTACAATGGAGTATTATCCATTGAAAGAAATGAGCTATTAAGCAACAAAAATATCTGGAATAAATTTAAATGTATATTACTAAACAAAGAAGGCAATCGGAAAAGGCTAAGTATTGTATGGTTTGACAATATGACATTTCAGAAAAGGCAAAACGGTGGAGATAGTAAAAATTACCAAGTCTTTCCAGGGTCTAGAGAGACAGGAGCAGGTAAGACATAGAGAAATTTTAGACTGTACTATTCAGTATGATATTGAAATGAAAATCACATGACATTATCAGAATCCATGTAATCCTAAAACACAAGAGTGACCCCTAATGCAAACTCTGGACTTTAGTTAATAACATAACAATTTTAGTTATACAGTTGTAACCAATGCACCATACCTGTGCAAAGCATTAATAAGAAAATCTGTGGGTGGGACAGAGGGAGTATATAGAAATTCTCTGTACTTCCCGCTCAATTTTTCTGTAAAACTAAAATAGCTCTAAAAAAAAATAAAGCTACGAATTTAAAATAAAAAATAAGTTTTGAAGTACTTCACAACTAGATTCATGCAAAACCCTAGATGCTGTTTAACATTGGCATTGGGATTTACCATAGAATCACAGCACAACATGTGCAGATGTTTATTAAATTTACTTTCTATATTTGTTCCAAATTCGCTGGATGATGAGACCTAGGTACCAGTCTCATAGTGATGAGTAAACTGCATAGGTTCTCAAAACCCAGCTGGAGGGCCAGGTGGAGGGCAGCTATACTGAACATCTCTCCCCAAAGGTTTCTAGGGCACTGACCTCAGGAGTACCACAAAACGCCTCTTTGTTCGCTCCCTGTTTTACAAACTGGCTGCCTGAGACATTTAAGTATTTAATATACGACTTCTCTGACCTCAGAAAAAAATGTTCAGGGTTTTAATCTAATTCAAGCCTAAAATGTCTTCCTATGAAGAACTCACTTTAACTATCTCAATCATGGGACGTTTTGTGAGTAGCATTAGGCATTTCAATTCAGACGAGACTTGTTCTTTCCCACCGGAGAATGTTTATTCTTGCTTGTGCTCCACCTTCGACACTATTTCGGTTCATCTTATTTCTCTTTATTTGTAGCTTATCATGTAATCTTTTATTCTGTGTGAAGTTGTCAATCTAAGGAATTTGGACCAATAAATGCATTAGATCCAAACTGCTTTTCCCCTAATTCTCAAAGACACTGTTCTGGGGAAGCTAAAAACTATCTCATGTTATTCACTTTCATCTTTTCCTTAAGAAAGTAATGAACCATCCCCAAAAGAAACTGTAAAACTTAGAGAATATAGTTATTACTTTGCTCTGAATTAATCACCATCTCTCTTTCTCAAAAAAAAAAAAAAATCATACATAGCCCTCAACAAACACATGTGGTCTCTGACTTACAGGACTTTCCATCATTTGCAAAACCCACTTTTTCTTTTGTAAAAGAAGTTATGTAACAAGTTATACCTAAAGAAGTGTCAGAGTCTAATCCTCTCACACATTTAATTTTCAGTATTCCCCCTAAAATATATACTCCACTCCTGGTTTATGTAATTTGATATAATACTTAAACAATGATGGTACATGAGAATTATGCATTTACTTTATTTTGTACTATAAAAATATAACTAGCAATCAAATCTATTTTTATTGATATTATTTCTTGAGAACAATAAGAGTATTTTTAAAGAAAAGTAATATAGGTAGTACATGACTTAGGAAAACTGATAGATAAATCAAATGACAAAATTTAAAAAACATAGCTTTCAACAGTTAGGGCACATTGAATTTTCCTAATAAATTAATAAACAACATTGCTTTGATTTTTTTAAAAAACAAATCTAACTTAGTAGATCTTCCAATGGAAATGAGAGTTCAAATACAATTAGCATTATGTCTAGCAAATTCTTAAGACCAATTAAGTCCTTCTCAAACTTTCCTTCAAAGTCAGGTCATGGCTAGGAGTTTTGATTTCTTTATAATACTTCCATTCCTGTGCCCTAACCTTTCAAAACAATACATATCCACTCAGCTGTCCTCTAACATTTCCCATTTAACATTGTCAAGATACACTTGTGTTTAACTTCTAAATCTACTTTTTGTATTTTTTGCTCCAGTTGCATTTTTATCCAACTGGAACAACTCTCACATCCAGTCACTATAACCAATTACTTATACCTCTTTAATATCTTTGAATGAATTCACTTTACTCATCAGCATTACAGGTTTCTATTCCTCTCTGCCTTCAAGATACATTTTACAAGTCACTTTCTCCAGAAAGGCTTTTCTTTCACTTAGGTGTAGATTGAATGCCTTCAAGTGTTTCCTTAAGACACACATTTCTCATAGTACTTGTAATTTTACATGCTGAATGTTGTTTCCTCCTAGAGTTCATACCTTGAAATGCAACCCGGCAATGTGAGAGATAATTAGAATTCTATGAGGCATGAAGGTGGAACCCTCATGAAAGGTTTTGATGCCCTTATATGAGTCTTGAGAGAGCTTGCTTCTCTCTACTCTTAGCTATGCCAGGCTATCCAGAGAAGGTGGCAGTCTGCTTCATGGGACAGGGCTTCATGGGAACCTGACCATGCCGACACACTGACATTAGACTTTCAGCCTCCAGACTGAGAAATACAAATACATTTGTTCTTTTTTTTTTCTTTCCTTTAATTTTTGTTCTTTTTAAGCCACCAACCCTATAGTAGCAGTGCCACTTGTTCAAGACAACAATTCCATTTTTTTTGTCAACTTGTCCTGTTACCTCCCTTAGACAAATTATCTTCCAAAACTAGAATCTTCATTGCCTTCATCTTTACTTTATCCCCATTTATCAGTTACACAATTAATATTCTAGAAATCTTTGTTGAATAAATGAATAAAAAATATAATACTTAGAGGATTATTTCAGTAGTCCTAAATGTTTACCTCCATACTAGATATCCTTTCTGCTATCTATTCTCTGTACTGCAGCCAGAGACTTGTAAAACACAACCTAATAACATCATGGTGCTATTTTTAGCATTTTTGGTTGAAGGTTATGCAAGAATAACTTCAGGTGGCTGAAAACAGTATTAAAATGGAAATTTACTTGAGGGATTGTAAGCAATCCTATTCATGCTCTGCTATATCCCCTTAGATTCACACTCTATGGTCCAGCACTTGGTCCTACTTTTCATAGTCAGCACTAGAATCTATGTTTGAGAGCTTCTTTCAACCACAGTCCCAGAGAGCTGGAATTTCTTTGGAATTTGGCTTCTTTTGTGGGCAGTTCTTAATCAATGGCTTATAGGGTAGAAATACCTTGGCACCCTATAGCCAGATTGCAAAAACTCTAAATTTATGACCTACGTTGTCTCTGGAATTCCCCTAATGTGTTCAATCAGCATATCCCTTTATTGACCTTGGATTGATATTCCATCCTCCTTCCCTTCCTGGTCCTAATTCTTCTACATTTTTATTTTCCTGGGAACAGTTCTTAAATAAATCATTTTCTCATGAATCTGTATCTTAAAGTCTACATCTGGGAAACCCAAACTATGGCAAAAATGCTTGGTGTTTCCAGGACTTAAATCTAGGAAAGCAGTTAGGCCTTGAGAAGAACGATGAAATCTGGAAATGTTAAAGATGACAACAGTAACTTCAGGAAACTGGCCTAACTTTGTTGTAGGTCTTTCTGATTTTCTCTTGATAACTGCTGTTTTTCCTTCTCTGCTTCTAAACAGAATATGTAATTCCACAATTCCTAAGTTTGCATTCCTGTATTTGATGGTTCTCAGATCAAATTTAAAACATAAAGCATCTAATTAAATTAATATAATTAGGGCCTCTATCTGAGGTTCAGCCAACCACCTATGAGCAGGAGGATAGCCCTATAGCGTAAGTACACCAGGCAGATTAAGCAGAGACTTCAGAGTAAAATAGAATAATTGTCAATGCCAGATGATGTATAAAAATGTCAAAGAACAGTTATTTTCTGCTTTAAACCTTAAAATCATCCTTAATAATTTTTAGAATAAAGTTCAATAATCTTGCCAAGACATACAAGATCTTTATTAGGAAGTCTTAGCTCATGCCACCCCCATCTCAGAATCCATGTGAAATATTTTTGACACTTGTGCTTCTCTTATCTCAGATGCTCAGAAATCACTGCTTACTCCTACTAAAGCAACTTCCACCTTCTCTACACCCATCCTTCATTTGACCCACTTCTACTGGGACATGTGAATTAACTCAAACTTCACACCCTCTGCAGAATCCCTGTTGATCCCCTGCTTCTGGGTTAGTAAATCCTTATCTGTGAGTCTCTATGTTATACCCCACTGTAAGCTTTGCGTGATAATTAGAATGGAAACTTCTAAAGAGCAAATAAGTACTATTTCTATTTATTGTAGTGTTAGTTCCCAACAAAGTATTAGATGTAAAAAGACACTCTGTTTTTTAATGAAGGAACCAAGGGAATGAAGAAATGAGAGAGAAAGAAAGAAGCCTGAAAGAACCATCAGGTAGGCCAGACTTGGTTAAAGAATATCTCCTGAAATACTGTTTGTCTGTCCCTATGGGTAAACAGTATGGCACCCTTATTGGGTTTAACAATTTTCAAAACTAAAAGAATGCTCAGATATTAAATTAATTTCTTCTTTGGAATGCAAACATGGAGCTGTATTTGATAAGGGTTTGAAGACATATTTACAAATCATTATTTTTGCTCACTTCTTATCCATGTACTCATCCTGTCTTGAGTTTTGCCCTAACTCCATAACCCACTTGAACAAGGCTTTTGATCAACAATAAGACCCAGCACATTGTCTTCAATGAGCATTTGGTCTGAAAGATCTATCTTTGCTGACTTACCTATCATGGTAAATTGATCCTGATTGTCATATAAATTAATTTTACCCTTAGAAATTGGCTTCCCCGTAATTATTCTTTCCCCTGCTCACATGGACTGAATTCGAAAACTTTAGATTTGTCCCTTTACAAATTATGTGTAGATTTGAGCTCAGAAGAGAATATGATGGGTCATATCAGCACCTGTAGAATCTCAACATCTAAGTCCTAAAATGGTCAAAGATATATTTCTTTTCTGATTTTATAGGCAATAACTCAAGACTGAAAGAGTTTTCTTTAAAAGTCGCATATAAGGCATATAAAGCAAAAGAAAAAAAAACTGATATTCTAAGCTTGCTTTGAAGCTTCTGCAAATGGAGACCTGGCTTTTGGAAAATGAATCCTTCATAGATGGATCCCTCTGACAAAGTGAATGTAGGTTAACCACACTTCATTCATTTGCTCAACAAGTATTTTTTTCAGATATGAATAAGTATCAGAAATTGTCACGAATAGTAGAGATGAAGGAGTGAGCCAAAGTCCTCCCTTCTTGGCGTCTTCTAGTGGGAGAGACTGACAATAAAACAGACAAAAAAGCATATAATTATAAATCACAGTACATGCTTAGTAGAAAAGAAATACAGACTACCATGAAAGTCCATCACATGAGGGACTGACTTCATCTTGGGAATAATCCCATACATTTCCTTGGGCTAAAAGTTGCCCTGCAGAATAATGTTGATGCGGATAATGATCATAACAACATATAGTTAGTTCTACACATCAACACTGTGATGAGAATTTTATACATATAAATTATCTTCCTTAATCTCGACAACCAATTTCTGATATATATGGGGTTATCATCCTTATTTAATGCATGAGAAACTGAAGGTTTAAATAATTTGCAGGAAGCTACATAGCTTAGCTGGGAATTGTTAGCAGGATCTAAAAACAAGCAGAGTGTTATCCAGGCAGTGGAAAGTGGAGGGAAAGCATTCCCACACAGGGAGCAGTTGATGCCAGGGCTCCACTCTAGGTGAGCATGATGTAGGAGAACTGACTGCAGACTACAGTGTGGTTGGTATTTAGTCTCATTAGCATATAGGTGAGGACATAAAGGTCGGGCTATCCAGCTCACAGGCTACTTCAAGGATTGCTAAATATTTGACTCTTTTATCTTAAAAATCCATGAAAGTTTAATTGGCATGAGCAGATTAGATTTTTTAAAGACTCCTCTTGACAACAGGGTGGAATACGAAGTGGAAAAAGTAATGTATTTTAAATAACTTTGTTTAACATTGGGGAGTTTAGCTTCTGGAACAGAAATTTATTCCTCCCTGACTTAATCTAGTTTTTTGATAAGACCCACTGACATGCATCTGAGGTGTGACAGGACAGGAAATCCATCTCTTCTGTATCTTGTAAAAACATACTGCAAGACACCATCCATCAGATAATAAAATACCACTTGTAGACTATTCATGTGATAAATTTCTCCCAAAATCTAGGACAAGGAAGAAGTCCCAGTTATACACTATAGTTATGTACCTGCACACTCTAACATTGAAAAATATATGTAATTTTCTAAAGTTGTTTCTGGAGTGTTCACTCTATATCAATTCAGGTAGAACCATTCTAGCAGCAGCTAGGATGTGACTTTATAATTATATTCTTTCATCCACAGTAATGCCCAACAATGTTAAGGTATTCATAATGCATGAAATATATTTATAGACTGAAAACCAAATCATCAAAAATATGAAATCAAATCTAGAACTATGAAGTAAATCAACTTGGATATTTGAATACAGATGAAAAACAGTCATGGTAGAAAAGAAAGATCTTTTCACATTTTCATGCTCCTAATCTCAGCCTCTGGAGACTGGGAATTCATCTTTTGGCAGCACAAATAAGTTGAAAAAACTGTAAGGAACAGACCCACAAATCTCATTAATTAATTACAGTTGCATGAGATCTTACTGGTCCAGTCACTTCCTATTTGATTTTCCAGCAGGTACTTGAAGTACAGAAAAGTGACATGTGATACTTTATCTAAAATTATTTTTATTTTATTTCTTGAGGCTGCTCTCTTTTTACAAAAAAAAGAAAGAAAGAAAGAAAGAAAGAAAGAAAGAAAGAAAGAGAAAGAAGGAGAAAGAAAAAGAAAGAAAGAAAGAAAGAAAGAAAGAAAGAAAGAAAGAAAGAAAGAAAGAAAGAAATTTGACCTAGAGAAACCAAGTGTCCACAAAGTCCCTCAGATCCAGTCCCACAAAGTCCTTCTCAGCTGAGAAGTGTAACAGAGATTTGGCTCCAGGTTTACCTGGCTTGAAAACCTGTGCTCTTCCCACTTAATTTCCTGTCTTTCTAAAGTGAGATTTAAAATAAAGTATGAGTATTCAGGGAGAAATGACCCATGCTTTTACCATAATTTACAGAACACAAAGACTTCATCAAAGAAATAATGACCGTATGAAGCCAAAATGGAAGAAAATAATTCATCTGTTGCTATAGGCTTCTGAAGAATTTAAAGAACTCACCACATAAAAGCATTTGTAATATCTTGTAGCTTAGGCAGATGAAGTCTGCACAGCACGGGACGGGGAACTCAGAATAAGGGAAAGTCCAACACATCAAAATCAAGGAAATAGATGGAGAACAACTGTTGGATTAAAGCCAAAGCGCTCTGGATCTCAGTTTCCTTATCTGTAGAGTGGGATGATAAGAGATGTAGTAATATAAAGGAAACTGTTATGTGTAAAACACTTAAAATATTGCCCTTATCAATAATTCTTAGCTCTTCTATTGACACAGAATAGGAAAGATTGAAGAAATGGAATTCATAAGTCATGACTGGGAATGATTTCAGAAGCAAGGTTTTCATAACGACAAGAGCACAGAGTCACAAAAGTCAGTTCAGGAAGATAGAGAAAAGTAATAAAAGCATTTCACTTCACAACGCCAGTGCAAAGGTGAGAACAATCTTTCCTCTTTGCCATTCCTTCTCCTTTCCCCATATTTTTCTAAACAAGTTTCAGAGGGTAGCATTATTCCCCTTGAAAGTTGCCTATCTCTAGTCAGTGCTATTAACAGAAAGACAAATTACCACAACTTTACTAAAAATAGCTAACTTTGAGTGAGCACTTCCAATCAGAAGTTCTAAGAGCCAGCTATGACTCATCTGTTCTCTTCTCCCTCTCTGATGACCATGGAAGGATGTGTGGCACTGGAACCTCCATAAGCCTGCGTCCTCAAGTGACCATAATAACAAGAACCTCCTGAGGACTACACTGTTGCTATTGTTTGTTACACAGTACATTCAAGCCCAGGGGTTCTCAAAATGTGGTTCCTGGACTGGGAGTGTTAACATAATTGGGAAACATGTTAGGAATGAAACTTCTTAGGTCTCACCCCAGATGTGCTGAATCAGAAATCCTGGGAATGGGACCCAGACCCCTGTTTTAACATATCCAATTGATTCAGGTGCACACTAAAGTTTAAGAAGACTAGCCTAGTGTACCTCACTGATATAACATCCCTACCAGAAAATGGAGGTCATTATTTCCAGTTTGCACATGAGAATAATAATCTGTATTCAAATATGAGGCTCTTAACAATTTTGCTATCACCTCTATTACCATAGTATCACCATTACTATGTTATAGTGATCTGACTTTATTAGAAAATCTATCTTGAAGTGATTGAAAGCTTTTATTGTAGAAAGGTTTTAGAAACTCTTCAGATATTTACATTTGCTTCATATAAAATTAATCAAATCCAAAACTTAACGACGTCTACAAAATGATGAAAAAGAGACCCTTTGAAATCTGCTTTAAGGAATAATTACATCTTATAAAATTGGCAAATTGGAGCTTGGGGGGGCAAATTAATTCCCAAGGGACCACAAGTTACCTATCATTCTTGTAGTTTTCTTGCCTCACAATTGAAAGTGATCTTGAATCTGTTTTTTATTATAATTTTTGTCCTATGTTCATTTTTGGGCAGGCCGCACCTACAGTCCTGGGGTGAATTTGAATTAGTCCACAGCAAATAAGCCAGTGGGGTGAGAGAGATGTGAGCAAGGGCAAGAGATAAATGAGGTCAGAAATATTACAAAGTCAGGGGCACAGGATCTTATAGTCTCTCCTAGGATTTACCTTCGGCATTGGTAGAGTCTTAATAGGTGTTCTGTGAAAAAAAAATCCTGTAATTGGAAAACTATGGGTTAAGTAAAATTAAATTAAAATAGTCATTAGAGTTTTTCAGTTTTTACTTTGCTAATAAGCACTGTGTTTATCCAAGTAAATGAAAAAGTAGATGGTTTGTGCTATTTAATGGATAGTGACACTGTCAACTATTGAGAAGGCAGGTTGTGTAACCAGATGGGAAATAACAAATTGAGTTGACATGTACAATTTGAAATCCTATGGGACTACCCAAAAGGGTGTTAAGTTTAGACCTCAAGCAAGATATCAAAATTAAGTGTGTAAATTTATGATCATTTATGAAGCCTATAGTAATTTTACTCAAGTAAAGAAAAGTGTAAAGGCTCAGTCACCCTATCTCACAGCAAAAGTTAAAGTCTGAATCTCCTATTTATTGGCATTGTTCAGATTCTTGGGAGAATCGCTCAGTTACCTAGTTTTCTTGGTCCTGTAGAAATGCAGCTTGAGTTCAAGAGTCATTTCTCAACATGTTTTCTTTTATATTATGCCGTATGTCCCTATTTGGGCTTATCAAGATTTACCAATAAATACAGGAGAGAAGAAAAATATTTCTATTCACTCAATTTTCTTCTTTGAAGATTATTGTGCTTCTGTTTTATGTCATCACTGTTTTTTTCCAAATCAAATGACGTAACCAAAAACAATATATCCAGGAGATGACTCACCTTTCCAAAATATTGAAAGATATTTGACTCACATCTGAAGAATCACCTTCCTTTTTTCCTTTTTTCTCCCTTCTGGAAACATAAAACTGGATATTTTGGTAATGGAGTAATTGGATCTTTGCTTAGTTTAATGGCAAATTTGAGCTAATGTACCAAATTAGCAAAATGAATCATAGAACATTCTCTGGCCAGGCTTATTAAATTTCTACTATTCAGTCACCCAAATTCTCTTCCATGGGAAATACATCCACCTTCCAAAGTCGATATGCCATACTCTTAATAGTGCTGTAGTTTAGGCATGATTTATCCATTGAAATTGATTGACAGATTAAACCATGTCTAATTCTGGAGCACTGATTATAAATGTGAATACTTGAACTTGATTCAGAACTATCAAGCGTGCTTAGAACTTCAGCTGGTTAATCCTGAAGGAATCTTAGTCTCTGAAGACTAAAGTCACGGAAGTATGTTTTGGCTTTAATATGCAGACATTTTTCCATTGCCATAGTTTTTTTTTCTACTAAAATCATTTCCTTGAGAACTGGGAAATCCTTGGAGTTTTATTGTCTGTATCTCCTTAACTAATGTTTCAACTCAATTACTGATAAAACCATTAGTTTAGGTGAAGAAAAGAAAATACCAGTTTATGCTTTGGTTATTCAATGCATGATGACATTTTTTGCATTTAAATATTTCATTAAATCTATTCTGCATAGTAATCCATGTTTATTCAGCGATATCATCATTAATAGCATATTTCTGCATTCCTGTTTAGGCCTAACAAAGTCTAAAGTAGAAACATTTGTCAGGAGATATCAAGCAGATTTCTTTTTAAGTTAGCAAGCTAAGTTTTTAGTTAAATTCATTTTATTTTTCTAGTTATAGAAAAGGTTGTTACATTTCAAAACCTAGGTGAATTGGTCTGCTTGGAAAATTTATTAACACAAAAATAATAAAAAGAATCACTATTTTTGAGAGCTTAAGTCTCTACCTAATGATATCTCCCAGCCATCCATGATGTCGGTACTTCTCTAACCTCCATTTTTATTCCCATCCACAAGTCAGTAAATTAAAAATCAGTAGGATGAATTGAATTATTAAAGATCATAAAGGTTAGAGTGAAGATTTAAACCAAGACAGTGAAACAGAACTTTGCTTTTAATCCCTACACTACACTGCATCTCAGATCGAAGGAAATAAAAGGAATGAGAGGCTGGTTCATATTGAACAAGCTAAACAGACTATGCTTAGAGCAGTGTGCAATGAGCAAGGGAAATAAAGTCAGAATATGTGTGTTAGAGATGGCATGCTACACAATTATAATAAGACATCTAAAATTGGAACACCAAACACTGTTTTTGCTCCATTAAGATTTAGATACTTTTAAAATAATATATAGCATTCTTTTATATTAAATTTTTTTGGTGGAATCATTCATAAATATAATCATGACTTAAAGTTAGCATTGTATCCATTATCTGGGAGGTGCTTTATAAAAGGAGTGATCAAAAATCTGTTTTGCTATGAAGCCCTGTATACCCTATGTAGTTTCAGCTTAATTCTCAAATTTCACCCCTTTCATTGTCAATCCATCCCTGTTGAATGATAAACTTTATGGTCATCTATGGTCACAACCATGCTCTTAATTCCTTCAAAAAGGGTAAAATACATTCTATCAAAGGCAATTTTCATTTTCCAACTTTTTCCTCATAGTAAACTGATAGTTTCCATGAATTGGTGGTATTTATGTGGTCATAAAATACCTAACATCTAAAACGCTGTTGCTCAAATAAGTAAGTATAACCTTTAAAGAATTATGTTAGCTTTCCAGAGGACCTATATCATAAGAAGTGAGAAGTGAGGAATTAAACTAAAATCTCTTATCCCATCTGTCTCAAGTTAAAAAGAATTCATATTTTCAAGGATAGTAGCAATATGAGCAAGAAGACAGCTGGATGCATCAAAACTTCAGATGTTAATAAAATTATGTTGAATCAATAGTCATTTTTGTTTCTTTATAAAACAAAACTGTTTCCAGAAACAAACGGCTTTCAGAATACATTCATGTGATTTTTATTGTTGTTGTTTTCTTTTTTGCAAAGCTTGATAAATTCTAGACAGATGATTTAACTTGTGTGTGTGTGTGTGTGTGTGTGTGTTGTGTGTGTGTGTGTTAGATGACCTATTACCTATTACTCTTTAATTAGTTCTAATTCTGATTAGATTTTTTTGAATCCATGTTGGGACCACAGAAATATCTCAGAAGATTATCTAAAGATAGTATATTGATTTTTTTGGTTGCAGTGTACCAAATTACCTCAACCCAAAAACATTATTTCATGGTGTCTGTGGTTCAGGTGTCCTGGCACAACCTAACTATTATGTTTTTTCAGGATCTCACAAAAAGCAATCAAGGTGTCAGCCAGGCTGTTCTCTTCTGGATCTTAGAGGTCCTCTTCTATGCTCATGTGATGATTAGTAGAATTCAATTCCTGGTGACCGTAGGATTGAGGTTGCTGTTTTCTTACTGACAACTGTGAACCACTCCTGGTTCCTTGGGGCTACCTGCCATGAGTTTCTTGCCATGAGGATCTCTCATTGCCCCTTCATGACACGACAACTTAATTCTTTAAAAAAAACTGAGGGAAATTCTCATATAAAGGCCAAATTTGTCTTCTAAAGGCTTTCACATGATCTTTTTTCCAGCCCAATAAGGTGAACCTACCTTAAAATTAACACAAAATCAACTTTACTTTAAATCTGCAAAAATCTCTTTGCATTTGTCATATGTGTAACTTATCAAGAAATTGATGTCCCAATGCCTTAGCTATCTTCCAGTGGTAGAAGCAAATAAGTCCCCAATTGTGTTTGTACCCAAGGGCAGAAGTTTATGCCAAGCTTATATGATAGGTAGTGATTATTTCTTTTATTTTCTCTGAAACTTCCTAAAACATTTTTAAAAAGAGAAGATATTTATTGACATGGTTTAGGTATGAGATGTCCCTCAAACACTCAAATGTGAGACAATGCAATTATTTTCACAGGTGAAATGATAAGATTATGAGAGGTATAACTTTATCAGTGTATTAATCCACTGATATGGATAAACTGGGTGGTAACTGTAAGCAGGTAGGCTGGGGAAAGTAGGTCACTGGAGGTGTGCCTTTGGGATTTATATTTTATCCTTGGTGGATGGAGTTCTCCCTTTGCTTCCTGGTTGCCATGACTGAATTGCTTCTCTCTTCCATGTCATTCTGCCATGATGTTCTGCCTCACCTCAGACCCAGAGCTATGGAATCAGTCTACCATGGACTGAACCTCTGAAACCATAAACCAAAATAAACTTTCCTTCAAGTTGTTCTTCTCAGGTATTTTGGTCATAGCCACCCAAAGCTGACCAAATAGTCATTCATATTTGTTACTTTAAAGTTTAAAAAGGAAGTTGACCATATGGAATTTCCAAAGGAATCCTCAAATAAAACAGAATATTGGTCTTGGGAAGAGGTATGGCTTCAAGAGCTACAGATCTGACACTCTAAATTTTTTAGGGTAATTTCTTTTCAACAAGAATTTCAGCTTTGCCTTCAGAAAAAATAAAGAAAACTTCAAAATTTTCTTCTGCATAAAATCTTTCCTGTCTTCTATCTTTGTTTTAAATGAAAATACACTATATGGACAGCACAACCTTTGTGAAACTGGAGAGAGCTACAGAAATAGCATAAATATTCACAGTGACTTACTAAGTATAAACCAGTTATCAGAAGACAATAAGAAACAAGAAAAGTACTATTCTGAAGACACGTATACTTCTAATAATCAGTACTGTTATAAACATAATCTAATATCTGGATTGTCTTGAAAGATATTAGAAGAATATTTTGTGTAGCCATATTATTTCATAATGTTTTTGTTATTTAGATGACTAATTCTACTTAGTAAAAATGATAAATTTATTAATTGTTTTAAACATAAAACAGATGTTCAGATGTACCATGGAAGAAATGAATTATGGGCAAAGAGAAAGGCACCCTTGCAACCACATTTTCACCTGCTCATGTGCTTTGCACATGTGTGTGGCTCACTGTATGCTCATGAATTTGGGGGCAAAACCAAAACCACGGAAATCTGTTTTCACTAATGTCACCAAAAAAATCTCATGATCTACAGCCCTGTTCCAATGTCATAAATTAAAATGAGTGAAATTTTCTTATTATTCAGCAGGAGAATCATATCTCTTCTGGGTTTTTTCTCTAATGAGAATTTCTTGAAATAAACCCCTTCAGTTCAGTATTACACACCTATGACATCTCTCAAAAATACAAAGGAAATAAATTCTCTTTTAAAATATTGGGTATTTTGGAAATAAGAATAGAGTATAGGTAATATACAAAAAATTAGGCAGCTTTATCTTCTAAATTTTGTTTAAAGCAATCTAAAGCACATCAAATCATTGCATTGGGTTAATCATTAGACCTATTTGCAGTAACTACTTATTAAAAAAAATCATATCTGGGTATAACGTTGAATCTTACCAGATTCCTAGAAAAAGGAATATAAATAAGTGGCAATAAAGATATAATCCTATAGACTCAAAAACCTGTGGGCTAAAGTATGAACATCCAAAGTATTGAGGAATGATAAAAAGAGTGAAGACATTATCTTTTCCAAGTTAAAAGAAGATAAGATAGTTCATATTTACTATTCATTGGGTTCCTGTCACATTGAATTTAAATAAACATTTATCAAGCAATTACTACCCAAAGAGTAAACTTTGAAAGCAAGATTCCATGAGGGGACTACTCTAAGTGTCCTACAACTCTAGGTGAATCACTTGACCTCCTTATCAGGGGGATCAAGAGAACCCTAGAGAACAAGAAGCCAACGAGTGCACATTCTGCAAAGTGAAAGGTCTTTGGAGAAGGAAATGTCCCTGATAGTTCCAAGACCTTGACCTAGCCAGGCAGATGATACAGCTGGTAGAGGGATACCAAAAGAGCCAAGAGGCTTCTAGCAAGCTCCCAAAAGTGACCCCTGAGGGATCTAAGCTAACCCTAACAATAGATAGGAACAAGTTCAATTTTTTATGAACTTGTTCTTAAACACATGGCAGGAAAGTATAGCTAAAGAACAATCATAAATGGGCATTAAAAAAGACTTGTCCTTTTAAATGTAACTTGATGTACATTTGTGCCAGCCTTACCAAAAGTAAGTAAAAGATATAGAAAAAAAGTGTTATGCATGAGTGTCTGATAATAATAATCAGAAGAGATAGCTAAAATGATATATGCCCCAAGTTAATTTTCTGATCTGATAGACATGCTTAAGAAAATCCAAATCCTGAGGTGTGTACAAGCAAATAAAACTATTAATGCTTACTTTTCTAATCTCACTTGGCTGTTTCCACTGTTAGGACCTCTGGTAACTATGCTTGCTCCTATTGCTCAGTCTGGGTCTTTTCAATCTAATAAAGCTTGTATCTTACAGATTACAACAATTCCATGTTAAAAGGATGGCAACAAAGGAATATCCACCCATCCCTGCAACTGAGACCACTGTCTATCTCCTTTAGAATAGGCAAGATGAGACTTTTGATCCCTGGCTAGGCAGAGTCATGGCCCCTTGCCAGCCTGAAGCAGCCATAGACGGTGGATCTCAACCTCTCACCACCCCTTAAGATTAAAGGAGTGAAGTCTAAGAGGTGGGGGAATGAAATAGGGATTTAAGAAAAGAATAGAGAAATATGGAATCTTAAGGGAAACATCCTCAAGTCATTGAAATGCAGAATCGAGTCATTGAGAAGCAGAAAACACAGGTTCAAATCTTGGCCCATGCCCTTGTAAAATGAGGGAAGTAAGCAAGTACAGGAAAACTGGCACAATACAGTAGCTCCACCCTGAATCCACCTCCAGTCCAGCCTCTGATATAGTCCTTCTATAAATGTTGAACCCCCATCCCAAGTCAGGGCTGCTCCTCACTCTCAAGACAGCCCATATTCTCCCTTGAATGTGTATCCACCTTCCTAAATAAACTTCTGTCTATGCCAAAAAAATAAAGGAAAGCAAGATTCCATAAACTATAACTAAATTTCACTAAACTATAACTAGATTTCACTAAACTATAATATCCTCTAATGCACAATGTTAAAACAAATTAAAACATTTCTTACTATTATATTTGCTAGCAGTTTCTTTATTGTTTTAATAGTATGTATACATATATATAGTACATGTATTAATAATATATATTTTATATATTGAAGACATGTATCATTTAAGAAAGGGATAAATTCTGAGATGAGCATCTTTAGACAATTTTGTCATTGTGCAAATATCATAGAGTGTACACAACCCTAGATGGTATAGCCTATGATACACCTAGGTTATATGGTACAGCCTATGTCTCCTAGGCTACAACACTGCCCAGAATGTTTGTGCTGAATACTGCAACCAATTATAGTACAATAATAAGCATGTGTGTACATAAATCTATTTAAAAATAGAAAAGGCACAATATGAGAATCATACGAAAGATTAAAAAAAGATAAATCTAGGTAGGCCACTTATCAATTGGAGCAGGCATGACAGGAAGTTGCTCTGGATGAGTCACAGAACAAGTGGTAAGTGAATGTGAAGGCCTAGGACATACTCTACATGCCACAGATTTTATAAACCTTGTACTTTACTATTTTATAGAATAAATTTTTCTTTCCTCAATAATAATTAATATTAGCTTTTTCTTACATTTGTACTTTATAGACATTTTTAAAAATTTTTTACTCTTTTGTTAATACTTAGCTTACAACTCTACTATATTGTGCAATTGTACAAAAAAGTTTTCTTTTTATCCTTATTAATAAGATTTTCTCTATTTTTTAAGCTTTTTAATTTTGTTTTACTTTTTAAATTTTGTTAAAAATTATACTTCACACACACACACACATACACAACACACACACATTAAATTAGGCCTACACAGGCTCAGGGGACCATCAATATCTCTGTTTTCCCCCTCTGTGTCTTGTCTTCAGGGGCAAGAACGGTCATGGAGTTGAAGGACCTGCCTAGGGTCATTTTACAGTTAGCTTATTTTTATAAGGAATACTCACTAAAAATGTATAGTATTTTAAATACATAAACCAAAAACATAGCCATTTATTAATTATTGTCAAATGTTATGTAATATATGTATTTGTATTGCAATACATTTGCATTATTGGCAGTGTGGTAGTTTATTTGTTTATATTAAAAATACCATACAAGTGAGCAATGTGTGAGATGGGTATGGCACCACTAGGCGATAGGAGTCTTTCCTTTACAATCTAATGGAACCTCAGCTACATATGTGGTCTGACACTGACTGAAACACCGTGAGGAGGCACATGATGAATTGACACTGATTTTATGTGATACACACACACACACACACACACGTTTATTGCATACCACTGTAAGGAAATATGCTACCTCTACAGTCTTTATTTTTTTTTTCAATAAGGAGGCTTGGTTAGACATAAGTAAGCTCATGTACTTTGCAAAATATATCTGAAAATATGCTTTATATTTGACAATTTTTCCAAAGGTACTTATCATTTTTAGATATGATCAAATAGAACAAATAATCTAAAAGTGCCAATTCTTTATGAAATTGTTATAGGCAGATCCTGCTATCATTTTTCTAGACAAACCAAAATATTAGTGTATTTCCATAATAGTACTGTTGGTTAGAAGAAAAGTTATATCTTTAAAAGAGTAATATACTTGCCTAAGTAAGAACCTAAATGTCAATCTATAATAGATAGGGTTTTCCATATCTTCTGATGAGTAAGGCTTATTAAATAATATCTGATAACTGGCTACATTCACATTTCTACTACCTCCATCCTTCACTTCATTCTTGAAAAGTTTATGACATCTGTGAAATGCATTTTTCTCAAAACAGATCAAAGAAATGATCAGTCTCATTGAATTTTTACCCCCGCCCATGGCATTAAAATGCTTATTGAGTTTCCATTGCTGTCTTCTTGGTTTTAGCTTTGCTTTAAAATACTGTAAATAAGGTAACATGGAATGCAGGTAATCAGTAATAAATTAGAACACAGATCACAAGAAAAATACCAGTTCAGTCATTAGACATGTATTCAGCAAGCTCTTCAAAGAGAAGAATTTGGGTGAAAAATCATTATGCATATAGAAAGCTGATGGTTTCTTGAAATAGTGTTTGCGAAGGACCTGAAGTGATGTTTGTAATGCTCTTAATTGACATTCTGAATTGAGGTTTGTCAAACTATCTTTCTGCTCTTACAACAACAATCTTAAAAAATCAGTTTTTAAATAGAGAAAAACTAAATGAAGAAGACATATGTGGCCAATAATTCCAGCTGACATTTAAATATATACTTATCATTAGATTCTTCAAATAATTGAGTAATTCAAAATTAAGTAATTCAAAATATCCCCACATCCAAAATATTTTATTAACTATCTTTTCATATCTTTTCAGGAAAGAAAATGTAACCTATTTACAAATAAATATGGAGTAATCCATTCTTTTCTATTACAAAATGGTCATTTTTTGAATAGCTAATATATTCACATGGTTCAAACTTTATAAGTTATAGAGAGTGAAATCTCTCATTTACCATGTCTCTTAGATATATTCCTATCTTTAAGACAATCAGTATGCCAACATGAATACTTACAGAAATACTTATGATTATGCAAATATGTACATATTTTGTCTAGAAGTCTAAATATTTTTTTCAAACACAGATTTAACAGATGCAAGAAAATTATGTATGGGCTTGAAAAATATATGTGTCTCTATAGCTGCATTAGTTGTAAAATGTATCTAGGGTACAAGCAGCTTATATTTGGATTTGTGTGTCCAGATCTGGGCATCATCATTGCAAAGGTTCATTGACAAATCAATGCATCCAGAAGAGGATTTCCAAATGAGTATCTTCTGGGAAACCTGCCAGCATGAGGGCAGCATATAGGATCCCAGGGCTTGCTTTGGGAGGAGATGTGCAGGGAGAGAACGTTTAAATGAATTTTAAATATGTGAAGGGTTCTCATGCCAAAGAGTTATTGGATATATTCTGAGCTGCTTCTGAAGAAGAGTTTATCAGAATGGTCCAAAGGGGAGTATTCTACTCAGGAAGTGACTGTCCTTCCTCAGAAGCTGAAATTGTTAACCACAATTATGTGAATGATTCCCTAGAAACAAACAAGAAATACCCAACTCTTCTTGGCCAAGAGAAGGAAGAAAGCAAAAAGAGAGGAGTCTATAAGAGCATGGAGTCTTGGGAAAACTTTGAAGTTAGGTAAGGTGGATGAGACTAGAGCACAAGGATCTGAGAGGTTGCCCTTCCACCACCACCACTACCACCACGACCACCACCACCACCACCACCACCATCACCAAATCCCTTTCTCAAGATCAGACTTAAGCTCTTGTGTTTTCCCTTCTCTTCTGTCTTTGGGAACATGCTTAATTTCATTCTGTTGCCAATGTTTTCCTAATAGGAAACTTAGATAATAATGGGAAACTTAGAAAATAATGGAATTATTGATGAGTGTCAGTATAAGTTTTTTTTAATTTATAAAAATTTGAATTGACATAATATTTGGACACATTTACAGAAAACAGTATGATAATTTGCTATATATACACAATGTGTTATGATTAAATTAGGAAAAAGAGCATTCCATCTCCTCAAACATTTATTATTTCTATGTGTTAGGAAACTTCAGACTTCTCATTGCTAGATATTTTTAAATATATTGTGAGTCATTATATACTATAATTACCGTACCATGCTGTGGAATCCTAGAACCAGTTTCTCCTGACTGCAATGGGGAATGGAAAGATGTAAGCTAGATAATGGTACTGCCAAAAGATTTGATCCTCATAGTTTCACACTAGATTTGCATGTCAGAGGTATTGAGGCTGGTGGGTCATGGCATCTTCAGTTCAGGGTGCTCTAGATTGGTCTGACTCGATTGTGGTGTAGCAATAGTTTTATCTATCTAGCATATAAGCAAAAATAAAAGTATGAAAATGGTCTTTAATGAGCTAGGGAAATGTTTTGGCACTTTTAAAACTAGAAAAGCTACATTTAAAAGGATCTGAGCACAAGAGGAAATGAAGGATGTGCTAAGATTACATGAAGGCAGGCTTTATCTCTGAGGAAAAAACTTTATGAGCAAAGCTGCTCACCACAGCTGGGGTGGCTTGGAAAGAAAAAGGAAATGCAAACAGTGGAAAGTCAACAATCTTAGAACGAGGTTAGGGATCTCCAGGGTGGAATCAGGAGGTACAATAGAAAGCGTTTATGTTCAGAGGGAAGATTTGTAAATGATTCTGACATTGATAATGGGATTTCAATGAATTTAAATTTATTGGAACATAAATTGTGCACACGAGGAAAAAATAAACACAGTGGCTCTCTGGTTAGTTACTCTGCTCATATTTTAAATGTTGAATTTGAAAATAATGTTGTACAGGCAAAATATTCAACTTTAGGGGCTGATTATTTTCATTATTTACAGGTTTCAACAATATATAACACAAGGTCAATATATAGATTTTCATTGTTTATCAAAAAAGATTGTATAACCTTCTGAAATTTCTAGAATCACTTCATTATTTGCAAACTTGTATATTAAATTATTTAGAAGTTAAGTTGGAAAATCACATTGACTCTTTCAAATTGAAACATTATAAAATTTAAAGTAAGAAATGATATAAAACATTACCATCTTTATGGTTTCTGCCATATGTATCAGAAAAACACAGTTTGGCAATTCATTTAAATTTTCAATCATTAATCCAGATTTTAGCCTACATCAAACATCCCATGTGACTAAATAATTGATCCTTATTAAAATGAATTTTTCAAGACAGATGTATTCTGGTTATTTATTTAAATTTTGTGTTTTTATGTAGATAAAAAAACTTTTTCTGCATAGAAATTTCATGGAAAAATTTTAATTATTTGGCTCTTATTGCACACATCAACACTGCATTTTACTTCATTCTGTAGAGCTAATCTCTATTTTCTTCTCTTAAAATGGTGGCTAGGTAGTGTTTACTAAGCATTAGAGTGATGTGGTCTGCTAATTACTATAAAATAAACTTTTCATAGTAATATGAGGTAGAAATTAGCATCTCTGGTTCTATTTTCATCAGGTCATTTCCTCTGGCCTTGGTGACCACTGTTAAATATTTAAACAGTTTGTTTCATGTTCATCAATAGTCGCCCACTGTCTAAAATTTCTGACAAAAATTCATTGGTAGACTTTTAAAATAATTATTAATAAAATGTCAATAGGCTTAAACCTCATTAAACTTGAGTTTTGCTCTTTGTCATCGCTCCAAATCTAATTTGGCTTTTGCTTTAATAAGTTCCTTTCCTCTCAGGCACAAACCCTCATTCATTTCCTTTTTTCAGGACTCTATCAATATGTTACTCTTAGCTATAATGTAACCAGGGCAGTCAGTTTGTGCTTCATCAATGAAAGAAGTCGTTTATTCATTTCATAAAAATGATTTATGGATGAGAACTTTAAGTACACAGCATGGCAAAAATAAGAGAATAACAGTTCAGACCATGAATGCAGGTGCTGTTTAAAATTCTCCAGTGCTTTGTACATAAAGAAAACTTTTACATGCTGTAAGAGATTTCACATGTTTTGCTAAGTGGGTTTAGATTATGCCTTGAAGAATACTGTTTCTCAGGTCCACATTCCCAATAAATATCTATATTCACTTAGGGGAGTAAAAAATAAAAAAAGAGGTTCTTCATTTTATGGCTCAAATGGTGCTTTAGAATCTGTAGCTGTCAAGTTGAAATTAAAACAAGAAATCTGTTTGCATGTGACAAGCTTAAATCAATTCCAAATGATGTCCAAATTGGACAGAGCTGGGATTTTGTCACCAGAGTCCTAACATTTCAGTTTAGATTAAGAACAGACTCATGTTCTACTGTGTCTCTGGAAGGAATCACTTTTCTTATTCCAGCTGCTAGGAAACAAATCCTGACTTATATTAATTATTCTCACACCATTCCACAACAGAAACTACCCTAACCATATAAGTGAATTTCTCCAATTCTTAAAAAGATAAGCAATAGAGTTTTTGCTTTCATAATTCATATAAATATAAGTTAACAATAATAAAAAATATTACACTTTTCACATTAAGAATTGTTCATATTACACTGAATGGGACTGAACTTAGATACCGGGAAAGCTTTTATTTAGAGAACTGTTCTTTTTTACATGCAAAAATAATACTTCCATTACTCAAGGAAATGCTTTATATCTTAAATTATCACTGTATCTGCCAGCAAATTTTATTGTAGGTTTATTGCTTTCATAAAAAATAGCCACAAAAAAAGAGAAAAATAAATTTGGTCATTGTCTAAGAATAAAAATCTAGATTTAAGACATTCTTAAATTATTTTACAAGTTGGTTACACCTGAAGGTAAAGTAAAGCTTTTTCTATTAAAAAAAAAAAAGAAATGAATACTGTGAACCCTAAGGCAGCAAACCTAAAAATGACCTCAAAGCCTGTACTCTGCTCGGGAAGTTTAGAATCATAAGGAATTCACCTACCCACCTGTCCTTTGATGGTAGTATCACAGAGTAACCTGATTTCTGTTTCCTCTTCTGCTTACTAACATATGGAGACCAAAAAGAAGTTTCCATCATTTTAGAAATCTTGGAGTTGTAATCACTGAAGATTTTTCAGATTTTATATATGTCCTGTGTCAATTATCTATTTTAGGGAGTTATGAAGATTTGAAGCAGCATTTAACATTCTAGCAAATACAAAAAATTCAAGAAATGCTTACTTAACCTCCACCTGTTTCCCACATTTACTTTTCCATTCTCTCATCCTTAATGATTAGATAATATGCAATTCAAAAGTTCAATATGTTACATGTCATTATACAATTTATAGTACAACACTATGATAAAAATAGACCTCAATATTCAGTATCTTTAAAAAATAAACTTTGATTTCTTGCTCATGGGATAGTCTCACTCTTTTAGAAAGGAGAGGCAACTCCTCTGCAAGGTCTTTCAGGATCTAGGCTGTCAGCAACTACACCATCTTCAAACATTGTCATTAAGATCACCCTGACAACTGCTATCCTAGGGGAATGGAAAGGGAAAAGAGAACAGAGAAACACATGGGAGATTTTTATAGACCAGCTGTGGAACCCAGATTCTATTCATTAAAACTCAGTCACATAGCCACAACTAATGCAGGGGAGGCTGAGCAGGATACTCAGCTGTGTCCAGAGGAACAGATATCAGATTTGGGTGATTGCCACATCCAGTTTAGAGGGGGAAAACTATAAATCTGTTTTGAACTAAAATTCCAAATCTTAAGCTAATTCTTAAGAAAAAAAAAACAGACCTTCTGCTGTGACAATACAAATTATTATTATGGCTGTGACTGGCAAATATGAATGCAAGGGCACTGAACGGGCATAAGGCATGTACTCAAGAGACTGTTAGAGACAGCGAATCACAATAACTGGGGATGCGCATCAGAGTACCGGTGTTCTGCCACTTATTCTGTGACCTCAGGTGAATTACTCAACATCTTCTAGTGGCAGTTGTCTTCATCTATAAAACAAAATAATAATATTACCTACTTCATTGGGATGCACTGTAGATTAAATGAATTGCACCTAAAGCAATTAAAACTAGTCTCAGTACATAGTGTTTGGCAAGTTTCATGCTGTTATTATAATAAATGCAATGACTACTTTACTCACGGAGCCTCTATTTTAATTCCTTGCTAAAACCATTTTCACATCTTATAAGTACAGGGAATTGTAAATGAAGTACAAAGAGATTTCAATTCCAATTCAATTAGCCAGTAGGTTCAGTGGTGTTTTTCAAATCCCTTTTCATTTATAAAATAGAATGAGAACCTCAAGGATGAAAGAAGGCCACTAGAGGCAGTAGCACACACAACCCAGTCACTCTAATATAATTTGTCACCTTACCTCCATCCTCCAAACTAAAAGGGAATGCTAGACTGAAAGAAGAGTGGGAGGAGGGAATTGTGTAAGTAGAGATTTGATGGTATTCCCAGGGGGTCTAATGAAATGGTTGTTTTCCCCAGTGCTGAATGGGACGAGGGGGCTAAGTAAAAAATGTAAGAGCAACCCATGTTAATGATGGGTGAAAGTGTATGGTCACTGCTTAACAGACTGCAAAATAGGTATAAGCACAGACGATTGTAAAGAGTAGGCACAGGAACTTTCACAATCCTTGGCACTTCCCAAGTCAACCATGTTAATAATCAGTTATATCTGCCAATCACTGGTAATCAGAAAAAATATTCCATGTAGCAAACTTGTTTATAATTGATAGGCCTTTTAAAGGTTGTATATTCATTACTCACTAAAAAAATATTTATTAAGCACTGCTACTCATGAAATATGGTGCCAACTGTGATGATGATGTATCATCTGATCTCATGAAGTCCATAGTCTAACTGAGGAGACATATGTACATATATACACACAGAAGACTACAACTGGTACTTCCTAGAATATTTCATATTACTGAATATATGCAGTGTGCCAAAGCTATATGTAGAAGGTAAAGAAATTTATTTAGTCATATATTTTTGAAAGTTTTGTAGAGAAAGCAATAATTATATTGAGATGTAATAGGGAATGTGAATAAGAGAGGAAAGTCATTTTATAGGATATAGGTTCATAAATGGACAGATGTTAAAGTTAATGATTACTTTAAATATAAATTATTAGGTATGATTAGAAAAAGAGCTGAAATGTGCCTAGAATTCAACAAAGTACTGGGGAAGAATAACAATAGAAGATGTTTTGGAAAAATAGAATTTTGAGTCTTATATGTTAAATTGAGAATTTGTGATTTAGCTTATAAATCATAGAGGGAAACTATGTTCCCACTCTTACTTTACCTCTAATTTTGACTTGATAGTATATTAAACATTATTTTGAATCCATACCTGAAGTTATCAGGAAAGATTAACATAAAATATTGAATATGCCTGCAAGAACTTGGGACATGTGGTGGCTAATTATACATATCAAATTGGTTGGGCCATATTACCAAGGTATGTAGTCAAACATTATTCTAGATGTTTCTATAAGAGTGTTTGGATAAGATTGATATTTCAATGGGTGATTTTGTCTCCAATCAGTTGAAGGCCTGAATAGAGTAAAAGACACCTCCACTGAGCAAGGCAGAATTCTGCATTTCAAAGCCTTTGGACTTGAACTGTATATAGTCACATGGGTCTCCAGCCTGATGGCCTCACACTCAATCTGCAGCATTTACACTTCTCCCAATCTCCAAACTACTAGCCACCCTGCAGATTTTGAATTAGCCAGTCTCTGTAATCACAAGTAAATCTCTTAAAATAAGTCTCTTTCTCTGAATGTGTTAGTTAGGTTTTTTGTTGCTGGTGCCTTTCTCTCTCTCTTGATTCCTGGCTACCATGAGTGAACAGCTTTCCTCCATCACAGCATTCTGCCATAATTTTCTATCTTGCCTCTGACCCAGAGCAATGGGTTCTGAAATCATTAGCCTGAATAAACTTTTGTACTTCTAAGTTTTTCTTATTATATGTCTCTAAGTTTCAGTTATGCTCACAGTGACAGAATGCTAACTAAAATAAAAATTGGTACTAGGAGTGGGGTCGTTGCTTTGACTAATCTGACTATAAGGTTCAAAAGTCTTTGGAACTAGTTTGTGGAAGGAGTTTTTAAAAGTTTGTAGATACAGGCTAGTGAAGTCTTAAAATGTTGTAAACAGAACTTAATGGGTGATTCTGGTTGGAGCTCAAAAGATCAAAATGCTAACAGAATTACAGAGAATAAAGATTGTTCTCATGAAGTTTCAAAGGAGAAGGAACCTCTTGAAAATCAGACCAGAGACTCTATGTGTCATCTATATTTTTCCCATGTCCTGAGACTTTGTATAAGGCTGAATTTAAATGTGATAGATTAAGTAGTCTGACAGTGAAAAATGTAAGACAATGCAACATCAGGCAGTGGGGTAGGTACTGCTGGAAGTTTTAGCCAAGTTTCCTATAACAATTGGGAGCAAAAAGCAAAAGAAAGGATTTTAAAAGGTTATAGTTTGGGGTGGGGAATAAAATATACACATACTGTTGGGGCCAAGGAGGCTGTGGTTGATAAAGCAATTGCCATCACTAAAGTACTTTGTACAAAGACAACAAAAACAATACCTTGAGGGCATTTCAGAAATGAGAAAGATCACACCCAATGGAGATTCAAGTGTGCAAAAGGAAAAGCTCTTTTAAGAGAATTGGGGGCACCCTGATCACAGAAGGATTCCTAAAATGTTATTTCTCCAGGATTATTTTCACCATGCTCAACTGACCAAACATCAGAGCTGTGGCTACCACAGCTCTGGTCCAAAGGGGCCCAGCTACTGCCTAAGTTGGTGGCAGATTTCGGTGTCATCCATGTGGTGCTGGTTCAATAAGAAATGCAGGATGCTGGAGTTAAAGGATCATGGAGAGTTCCACCAAGATTTCCAAGGAAGGCCTGGGAGGCCAAGCAAAGTGTAGCAAGATCAAAATCCCTGCAGGTATCCCCTGAGAAGGTGATCCTTAAATCTGTAAAATAAATAAATATATAAATGAATAAGTAGAATAAAAAGCTGAAACTACATTGGAGATCCCAGGGATTAAGAGATGCCACTAATGTAAAATGTCTGATGAGAAAAGCTGCTAACTACTTACAAAGCCAGCCTAAGAGAGAAGCCATATGCTCTGCAATGAACAAAGCCAAAGGGGTGGGGCTGCCCAAGTCCACTGAAGAGCATATCACATCACCATGTGCCCCATGCTGTACATGGAGCAACAGGATTTGTTTGACCTGCTGAATTTCAGTCTTGCTTTGGCCCCATCTTTTATTTCTGTGCCCCTGTTTCTCCCTTTTGGAATGAAAATTTTTACTTGTTTATTGGATAGATATAACCACAGAGGTTCACAGTCAAGAGTTTATTTAACTTGAGTCTCAGATGAGGCTTTGGACTTGAACTTCTGGGCAATGCTATAAAACTCTTAAGATTGTGGGACTCCTAGAGAAGAACTAAAGACATTTTGCATTATGAAATAAACACGAACTTTTGGGGACCAGGGGTGGAAAGGCCCAGTTTGGATGTGAGGTGTCCCCCAAAGCTTATATCTAAAACAACACAAAAATGTTCAGAAGTAAAATTATTAGATTGTGAAAGCGATAACCTAATAAGTGGTTTAATGCATTTGATGAATTAATTCAGGATTACTTCAGGATTACTACTATTGGTGGCACATGTAGACAGGCATGGAGAAAGTAGATTACTGGGGACATATCTTTTGGTTTTATATTTTGTCTCTGCACCTTTCAATCTCTCTCTTTCTCTCTCTGCTTCCTGGTTGCCATGAGCTGAGCAACTTCTCTGTTATGCCCTTCTACCATGTTGTTCTGTCTCATCTTGGGACCAGAGCAATGGAGTCATCTTAACATGGATTAAACTTCTGAAACTGAGCTGAAACAAATTTTTCCTCCTCTAAGTTATTCTTGTTAAGTATTTTGGTCACAATGACAGAAAGCTTACTAATACACTGTATATATACATATCCTATTGGCCCTCGCTCTCTGAAGAACCTTAATACAGAAGAATAGAGAATTAGCAAGAGAAAAATTTCAAAAGGTTTTGAACCTTAATAATAACAGTTTAAGGGAGGTGCTAATATTACCTTAATTTACATATGGGAAAAAGAGAAATTAAATGATGTGGTCCTGGAACTTTGGCTGTGGAGAACTAGAGATTGTGCCCTTACTGGAAGTTACAGCAACCCTTGCTGATGTACTTTAGAGGAGCAGTTGTTAAAAATATTAAACCACACCTGCTATTGGACAGGCTTGAGGTTTCTTCGGGAATTCCATGCCCTCAAAAACTCAGTAGCATGTGAACTATTTACTTCCACTCAGTTCCATGTGTAACCACAGTCAAAGACCTTGTCCAGACAGAACTTTTTAACCTCAATGTTCCAGTCTTTTAGTTCCTGGTGTCTATGTTCTATTTATTCCCATTCATCTCACATAAATGGCCACTGTCTCAAATATTCTGGAAAAAGTGAGTTGGGGTGGAAAGATGACTTCTAAGAATCCCGTCAGTTTTACCTTCAAAAGATATACAGGCACATCAGTGTTAATAGCAGCACAATTCACAGTCCTCAAGTTATGGAACTAGCCCAGGTGCCTGTTAACAGATGAGTGGATAAAGAAAATGTGGTGTACAAGAATACTAATAACCCAATCAAAAAATGGGCCAAGGAAATGAACAGACTCTTTACAGAAGAAGATCTACAAGCAATCAACAGATTTATGAAAAAAATGTTCAACATCCCCAGTTATAAGAAAAATGCAAATCAAAACCACCTTAAGATTTCATCTTACCCAAATTAGAATGTCTTTTATTAAGAATACAGGCAACGACAGGTGTTGGCAAGGATGTGGGGAAAAGGGTACACTCATACATTGCTGGTGGGATTGCAAGTTGGTGCAGCCACTCTGGAAAGCAGTGTGGAGATTCCTTAGAAAACTTGGAATGGATCCACCATTTGACCCAGCTATCCCACTCCTTGGCCTATACCCAAAGGACTTAAAATCAGATTACTACAGTGATGCAGCCACATCAATGTTCATAGCTGCTCAATTTACAATAGCTAGATTGTGAAACCAACCTAGATGCCCTTCAATAGATAAATGGATAAAGAAACTGTGGTATATATACAAAATGGAATATTACTCAGCCATAAAGAAGAATAAAATTATGGCATTTGCAGGTAAATGGATGATGTTGGAGACTGTCATGCTAAGTGAGATTAGCCAATCCCCAAAATCCAAAGGCCAAATGGTCTCTCTCTGATAAGTGAATGATGATGCATAATGCAGGGTGGAAGGGAGGCAAGAATGGAGGAAGGATAGATAGCACAGAAGGAAGGGAGGGTTGGGGTCGCGGTGGGAGGGTAATAATAATAACAGAATGAGGCAGACATCATTGCTCTGCGTACATGTATGAATGCACAGATGGTGTGACTCTACTTTGTGTACAACCAGAGAAACAATAGCTGTACTCCATTTGTGTACAATGAATCAAAATTAAATAAATTAAAAAAATAAATTAATTAAAAGAAAATGTGGTGTATATATATACAATGAAAGAAGAATGAAATTAAGACACTTGCAGTACATGGAGAACATCATACTAAGTGAAATAAACGAGACTCAGAAAGTCAAGGGTTGAATGTTTACTCTTATATGTGAAACTAGAGCAAAATAAGGAAAAAGAAAAAAAAGGAGGGAGAGAAATCCCATAAATATATAAGGGAGATCAATAGAGAGGACAGAGGGGGAGAAAGGAGGGATGGAAAAGGGAGGAAGTTTGAATTGAAATTGACCAAATTATGCTAAGTTCATATATGAATATACCACAGTGAATTTCACCTTTATGTGTGTCTATAAAGCATCAATTAAAATACAATAAGTAAATAGAAGAGAGACCAGTAGAATAGAGGAATCAGAACCAGGGGTGGAGAGGGGAGGAAAAGAGGAAGTACTAGGGACTAAAGTGAAGTAAATTTTATCCCATGGATGTGTGATCATCTCAAAACGAATCCCAATATTATGTATAAGTATAATGTACTTATAAAATATTTTAATTAATGAGAAAGAAAGGAAAAATTTAACTAGTTAAATCTAGGCAATGGGTACACAAGTTTTCATCATACTATTTTTTCAATTTTTCTGTGGTTTTTAATTTTTTAAAAATTTGAAATAATAAAATTGGAAGGAAAATTTTAAAAAAAGAAATATGCAGGCTCTGACACTTCTCATCCCCTTCCCTAGTATGCTAATGTGTATCACTGTTGTTTCTCTTCTCAATACTATAATATACCCTCAACTAGTCGCTCTTCTGCACTTTCACCTCTACTGATTATTCTCAAAACAGTGACAAATGATATGTTTATGCCTTAAATCAGATAAGTTCACTACTCAGCTCATAACCTATGCAAAGGCCAATATTCTCATTGTGGTCTACAGGGACACAGGATGTCTTTCTAGACTCACTGACTCTATGACTTTACACACTCTTTTTAGTCACACTGGCTTCTGCCATTCCACAGACCCACCTCACACAAATGAAGACCTTTCCACTGGCCAATCCCTCCACCTGAAACACCCCTGCCATAGAGCTTATGCCTTCAACTCTTGCAAGTGTTGAGATAAAGGAGTCAGTGAGGACTACCCTGCCCATCCTATTTACAGTGGAACCCCTGCCTCCCCCTTACCTGTTTCTTTTTCTTTCTTTCTTTTTCAATAGCATTTAGGAATACCGTAAGTGTTTATTAACTGATTGATGAATGAGTACAGGTTATAATTTAAATTTGAACTTTTTCCAAAGGCATGACTCTGGTGCCTGGCTAAGGACACTTACAGGGCCACAGTTTAATAATCTTTTGTTTTTTCACAGATATTTCAGTTTGGACACAGGAGAGTAGTTTACTTTCCCACTGTGAAATGCAGACGGACCTCCCAGTCAAGGCAATTTGGTGCCGTAAGTGGAAAAGTCTCTTTTAACAGGAGACATCTGGCCCTTTTGTTTCCACTAGAAGACCATCTAAGTTCAACATTACTGTTTCTCCTCATCTTAAGATTTCCCTAAAATCATCAGGCAGTATTCAACACTCTCACATTTTGAATGTGTAGCACTTTTCCTTGAATTATGACTCCAGTCAATAGATGGTAAACCTTCCAAGGGAACAAGACGACCAGATTTCACTACTACCTAACAATGGTCACTCACTCTCTAGATTACAATATCTGCATCACCCATGGTCCAACTGCCTCTGCTAATGTCATTGACACATTTTAGCTGCTATTATTCCAGGATTTCTCCTTCAGTACAAAATTTTATCATATATTTAGAATACTTGGCTACACATCATGGAAAAATTGGCTTAAACAAAATAGAAGTTTATTCATCTTTCATGCAACAGAAGACATAGGAGACCCAAGCTGTTTCCAATACTCAGCTCCAACAAACTAAAAGTGTACTGTAATTCTCATAACCCAAGCAATATGCTGGAAATTCAGCCATATCCTTCCCTACACAGGTAGTAGATGAAGGAAAAGGGCATGAAAAAAAAGCAATTTTTTCTTTAGTAGCAATTTCAGGGATTCAGACAGCACATATGCTTATGTCTCATTAACTGTTAGTCACAAGGACATACCAGATATAAGGGGGATTAAGAGATGCAGTCTTTTTTTCATAGATGCAATACACCTAGCTAAAAATCGGGACCCTGGTTTTTAACAAACAACGAAATAATGAACACTGGGAAGACTAGGAAACTGTCATGAAACTCATTCATTTAACTTTCAGGAGAAGATAGATGATAAAATTATATTCTGTTAACTTGAATCTAAAAGAATCCCCATGAATTATTGTATATCATCCTGCAACTTTGAGAACCATCTATCCTATAATATGCATTTAGTCTTATAACACACGACCAAAAGACCAATAACCAAATGAGACATGACATGCAGCTGGACCTTTCTCATCAGAAAATGTAGTGCAGTTTATGTCAAACAAAATGTTCAGATGCATTAGCAGAACTATTGCATTACTTGAACTAGCATGTAGGGAACATGACATACAATGTTAAAACATTCCTCTTGACATAGCTCCCCACCATCCATTCCAACTGGAAAAAATGATAAGCATCGTGTTCTTTGCTGTTGGTTAAATATCATAGCTCTTGAAACATTTAAAGGAATGAGTAAAAACAAGCTTTAAACCAAAAAAATGAAGTTATCATCTCTAAAGTGGTTCCAGTTTCAAAATATGAACTAAAATTATTTGAAAAACTACACATCTGTAGTTTTTTTACACATTGGGAAATTAAGGAGGATTGGCAGTTGGATTCCATGAAGCTAAACCTAATTTGCATTTAGGAACTGAAGAAATTCCATTAATTAAATAATGTACATTCAGAGAATCATATCAATTAGAATGGATCACCTTTCCAACAACTAACAGATTCCAAGCTGGAATCCTGTGTCACGGCCTACCTGCACTTACAGTGGGCTCCATAGTCATGTTTGCATGAAACAGAGGCTCCCCTGCCAGTGCTCACGTTCCAACTGAATATGCATTACAGTTTAAAGGTAACCCACATGTAGGAAATGAAATTGGCTCTACGAATGAAGCCAAACCTTTCATAGATAAATGAGTCCAAACCCTGTAGCTTGTGCTTATTGTTTTCAACTCAGAAAGGGAAATAATCCCACAGATCTCTGCCCAGGAGCATTCTGCATTGCGAGAGAGAAAACTAGCACCATAAACTCAGTGAAGGAGAAGCAGAAATACCCAAAGAATTATTTTTATAAGGAGGAGGAAAAGAAGAGGAGGAAAAAGAAGGAGAAACAAAAACTACAGGAAAAAGCTTGCCATTCCTTTGAATTATGAAACTGGACAAAATCAGAAAATGGCAACAGACAAATTTGAGGTAAAAATAATACAACTCCAATTGTGAAAGCAGAAACTTCCAATGTGTATACTATATTGGAGCTGCATTGAGATGTATCATGGTTGAAAATATGCACTTATATTTCTACACTTACATTTAATAACTGTAACGTATTGTTCTCAAATTTAAATACCATATTATCAGGTCAATCAATAAACATTCAATAAATGATTGTGTATGGAGGCCACCAAGGTATGTGCTCAGATGCAATCAGATAAAAGTCTCATAGTTCAAGGCTTCTAAAGATAAAGATAAAATCAAAAGAGGTCTTATTTTATATCACTAATATTCACTGTCACTCTAACACTTCAAAGTCTTGAAAACTGTATGAAAGGGGTTATTGCTAATGCTGCTAACACAGCAACAAGGTGACAAGAGGATTGTACTTATGGACTCTCTAAAGGAAATGAACACGCAACTTTATAAATTTTAAGCCAAAAATCAAAGCGTCTACATATTTAAAGTATTCTTTATAAAAAGAGCTTAAAGCTATCTTTCAATTTAGTTGTGTCTATATGACCAAATGGCAAAGCTAGAACTGTAGAATGACTCTCTCAATCTCTCTGATCATAAATCTATGATGTAAAGTGAAAGAATAAGAAGTGCTCTGCTGACATTAAATTCCACCAAGATGGCCAGTGCATGCCTACTCTTAGTTTGTATTCTGGCAATACAAGAGGATGTGATGTGGCAAGTCCAGTAACATCAATCCCTGCCTAGATGAATCTTGTCCAAGAACCCACCAAAGTACCTGCTACCTATTAGAACATCTTGACATCAATCTGTGTTACCATATTTTTCCTCTTTGAAGTGAAGGAGAATTTTTTGAACAGAAATTCCAAAACCACAAAAGAGAAAATTTTGTTACACTTAATATATATATTTTTATAGTACATGTTTGCAAATGGTAGACTGAAAAAATAATTGCAATATAGCTAATAAAGATCAATATGTCTAATGCAAATTGTCCTATAAATTATTAATAAATAATAAACCTAGGAGCAAGTGAGCTAAAAATATTAACAAACTCATCAGAAAAGAAGAATTGCAAATCATCTTGCAACTCCAATGTTGACTCTGTTCAGCCCTTTCTGGATAGGTACTACCATTGGAGAAGAGGCCAAGGTCAACTGCTGCATAGCTAGGAAAAATGAGAAAAGTTAGTTTCTGTCTTTTCCAGTCTATTGTTCCTATAAGGTATTGAAGTTTGTAAAGAAAACTTGCATATGCTGTAGCAGTTATCAACTACAGTAGATATCACCGACAGTGCCTTAACAAGTTACCAGAAAAAGTAACAGCCACATTGAGACATCTTCTCTCAATAGAACAGGTTTAATTTAGCCCTTTTCTATAGAATTGAAATTATATTTTCCCCACTAAGGGAGGCAAAATCTCCTCAATAATTTCTCTTGATCTCTTAAGCCAAAGTAGACTTAATAAATCACACATGGTCCCACCTATACCATGAACTTGCTGCTCTGGGAAAAACAAGGCATTTCTAGACAACCAAGAAAGTGACATGTGATTTCCCACAACACTGTCAACTACTGATTCCATTTCATTTAATGATTAGGTCTGTTTTGATTTTCTATTTCTTCTTGAGTCAATTTTGACACATTTCATCTTTCTAGAAAATTATGTGTTTATGTGTTTATTCTAAGCTTTCAAATTTTCAACATTAAATTTTTAGTTGCATATTGTGTAATACATACAGTGTATTTATCTATTACCATTTTTTATTTTGAATATTTCTCACTGCTTTGGCTTTCATCGAATGAGCCAAAGTTGTGCTTAGTGAAATTAGTCTTTCAATAAACTAACGTTTTGCTTTGTTGATCATTTTAATAATTCTCTACATCTAATTCATAAATGACTGCTTCATTTCCTTCTTTTTACTTTATTTGAATCTATTTTCATTTTTTTAATTCTTGAGATATACCCTTAGTTTTTCAAAATTTAAATGTTATCAATTTGCAATGTGAGTATTTAAGGCTACAAACTTCCCTCTAACACAGTTCAACTCTATTCCACAAGTTTTGATGTTTAATAATTTCATTATCATTTACTTATTGGTAAAATGTAATATTTATTATAAAATTTTCTTTATTATTTTAATCATTTAGGTTCCTTTTGCTTGAATCTATAACACCATATGACTTGAAGACTACATAATACTTACATAATTTATATTTGTTCTTTGAATCAAGGTTTAATTGATAGTGTGATATGTGGTCAATTTTTAAAAACTGTTGTATGCCATGGGAAGAAATTACATTCTAACTGATAGGTGCAGAGACTCCTGTAAACACTTTTTAAAGGAAGTTTCTATGATTCAAATCTTCTGTATCCTAATTTTTAGTCTTCCTCATCTATTAGTTACTTAGAAATACAGCTTAAAATCTTCCACTATGCACTGAGTTTATCAACATTGTTTGCTAGTTATGTAACTTTTTGCTTTATGTGACATTAAAATTATGTTAGTTACATATTCTGGTAAATCAAAACATTTAAAACTTTCATAACTGTAATAGTGCTTTTAATTTGATGTTTGCTTTATTTAATATTAAAGTAGTTATATCATACTCTGGTTATTATTTGACTGTTTTCTATATTTCCATTCTTTACGGCATTATTTCTACACTCTATATTATTTTTGACACTTGTAAATAATAAGCATCTGGGGTCTAGTTTCATGTAATCTGAAAAATCTCCATCCTTAATTGGTAAGTTTAGTTTATTTGCATTTATTGGCATTATTGAATTTGTTTCTAGAATGTGCTTTATATTTGCCTATATCATTTATGCTTTTTTTCTTTTTGCCTTCCTCTGTTGTTTCCTCCGATGAATTGAAAGATACACTGTATTTCAATTCATTTGGTACATAACCTTACTCTTGAAGATAAATATAAAGCACATTGTTATGTTTATTTATATTTCTATCCTCCTCTTAAAACAATACACAAGCAAAGAGGAGTGAAGGTCTGAAGCAATTGAACAGATAATGCATACCAAAATTTGCTCTTGTGTAAAAATACCTATATTCCTCAAATTAGCTATGTGGCCCATCATTAATCAAACCTTTCGCAGTGCTCTTCACTATTGGATGCATAGAGTCAATGCAGAAGGCCATTGGTCAGAATGGCGTTAGTACATAGAAATTAAATCTTCATGCTATCTTGCAAGTTGGTTCTCATATAATGAATGAATGATAATAAAGGACTCATTCTTTTTCTTGAGTGGGGGGTACTGGGGATTGAACTCAGGGGCACCCCACCACTGAGCCACAGCCAAAACCCTATTTTATTTAGAACAGGGCCTCACTGAGTTGCTTAGTGCCTCACTTTTATTGAGGCTGACTCTGAACTAGCGATTCTTCTGCCTCACCCTCCAGAGCCATTGGGAAGGCCTCATTCTTCTTACTTCTATCGACAAACTTGTTATGTACTTGAAATATTATGACAAAAGTTTTTATTCCATATAAATATATTGATATAAACAGAGGAATTATGTATTTACTCTACTAAACTTTGAAATGCATAAAAAGAAGGAAGTAATATCAAAGCCCGGGTGCATCATTTTAAATTATCATTTCAAGACTTTTATATATCAATTTTATTTTTAAGTCACAGATTATGTATTTCAAGATAAAGTGTTCCCATTCCTGACCCATTATCCTCCCATTTCCTTTCTTAAACTTCAGAATTTATCTATTTGTTCTTTTGGAAACAGCAAATCTTCTGGGAGTTCTACTCACTGGCTGTTTTAGTCCTTTGTCTTTGAGAATGGGCTTCTTCCCAGTGGAAGCTTCAAAGGGGATTTTTCCAAAGGAACCACACCACAATGAGTGACTGCTCAGGCAATTATTCTAGGAAAACTCTCCCTGTGAGTTGGCCAGACAGGACGAAATTGGATAATTTTCTTTGAAACCCTAAAGAGGAGAATAAGAGACTTGGGAATAAGAAGGGGTGCCAAAGTGAATTTCCCCACTCAGGGTTAGGAGTGGTCCAGAACCAAAGCAGAAGCCAAAAAATAATGTTTTTTGGCCTGTCCTCTTCAAGTGTGCCCTCTCTAGAGCAGCTTTGTCTTGTTCCCTCTATAGTTCTCTTCTGAGTTGCAAACCAGTTTATCTGTTTAAAGTTAAAAGAGCAACAATGAAAAAAAAGGTCCTTCCAGATGATGCTGTGTCAAGACATAACAGTTGCTTATGATATAAATGAAAATAATATACTGATGGAAATAAGAGAAATTTACTTTTATAATGAGCAAAATTTCTTGGCTTAGTCCTTCAAAATTGTATCAGTAGGTTTTGAAGGATTTTGTTTAAGTGAAATCCTTGTTGTTAGGAGATTTTAAATCAGGAAAATAACTTTAATTCTCATGAGAAATTCTAACCATTATAAATATTATTAGTACCAAGAGACATCTCAAAATTCCTTCTCACTTTATAAATAAGCAAACTAAGACCCAGAAAACTGTGTTGAAGCTCACTCAGCTGGTTGCTGATAGGGTCACCCCTGGAATCTAAGTGTCCCTGATCCCTACTGTTGGCCCACTGATGTGAATATTTTGCTTGCCACTCAATATTGTGTTAAATAGGATAAATATAATAATGGTTTTGCAGATACAATTTTAAAGTAATTCTGAAAGAAAACTGCATACATTTATTGAATTGAAAATTTTATCATTCTTTCACATTTGCAAATGTTGACAAATTTAATTACATAAATATATATATATACATTTTGTATTATTTTTTATTAGCTTGTATTAATTATATACATATATTATATATACATATATATGAATATACATATATATACATATTGTATATGTATATATATATATATATATAAATTGTATTCGGTGTGAATCTACACATGCATACCAGGTACACTGATTAAATCCAGTCTTTCTTTACTTACTCTCCTTCAACCCCAATCCTTCCCAAGCTCCAACAATTACTATTCTATATCCATGTGAACATTTTTTAGTTTCCACAAATGAGAGAGAACACACAGTACTTGTTTTTCTGTGTCTGGATTCTTTAACATAATGTCCTCCCAGTCCATCCATTTTAGTGTAGATAACAGGATTTTTTTTTCTTCTTTATAGCTGAATAATATTTCACTGGATCATATGTAGCACATTTTCATTACCCATTCATGCCATTCATGGATATCTAGATTGATTCCCTGCTTAGTGTTTGTAAGCAGTGCTGAAATAAACCTAGATAATCTGATTGCATTCCTTCATATTTGTCTATATAAACATTAGAGTCAAAACCTAAGTCCATAATACAGAAAGAAATAATTACACTTTTCCACTGCCAACAGGAATGCTGTGAAAAGTATTTAGTAACCTAATTCCCAGAATTAATCCTAAGAAATTCAAGTTCACATGGTATAGATCACAGAGCATAAAATTATGTGTAATGACCCTATAAAATACATTCATAGACAAATACTTTACTTTTGAATGTATATGTTCATAAACATATACTTTACTAGTTATTCATTTCTACTGTTTCCCCTAAATTAATTTCACTTCTAAGAAGTCTAATTGGGAAGAAACTTGAAACTTCAGTGTAACCTCGATATAAAATATATGTCTGAATTCTGTGATTGAAAAGGAATAAATAATACTGATATTGAGTGGCATAAAATTCCAAGAAAATCAGAATTGATTGGAAATAGCATATTTGAGTGTTTCTCATAGTTGCTAATGAAAACCACATGATATTTGTGTAAATGATATGCTCAGTAGAGTGGTCTTAAACTTTAGACATGTAGCAAATGAGAAATTTCCCTGGAAATGATAAAAAAAATTTGAATAACAGCTAAAAAATTGCTGAGTATGGAACTGGAAACTGAAAATAAAGTAGGCAGGGAGGAAATCTGAGGGCTAGGCACAAGGGACACCAAAATCAAATCTACAGTCTTTGCACTCAAGTTGCTTCATGTCTCGTTGGCAGGCATAAATGTAAATGTAACCCAAATGTCGGCTGAGGTCACTCTGTCCTTTGAGAGTTCCTATAAAGCAGGACCAATTCCAGGGGCCTTGTCTTCTCAGGCTAATTCTTCATTCTGATATCTTGTCCTTCCTGAACTCTTTGTCTCATCTCCAGCCTTCTGCTTACAGTCTCCAGATTTTGGATTAAGTCCTTTGTCCTTGATTTCAGCTGAAACTAGCACAAGGCATTTGTATGTGTCATTGGGAGACATTACCGAAGGTTTGTGGCAATGGGAGAAGGAGAACCAGATCCTGAAAGCAAGCAGCAAGGACTTGATCATGGAGTTAGAGATCTCATTCTTAAAAGTTCTCTGGTCCCTTTTATCCAATTTCCAATTGGATATAGTGTCCCCTCCACACTCTCTTTTTTCTCCTAATTACCCCTGAAACCTCATTATTTCTTAACCTGTTTAAGGAATCTTTATTTTACTCTCTTCTTTTAGAATATGCTTTGCAATCTCATCATCTTCCCCTAAAACAATCTGTTGAATGTTTTCCTAAATGGAGACAGCTGCTTCCTTAAGAGGAGCTCTTGGATCAGCTGTTAAAATAACAAACTTCTCCCTAGCAACGTACATGATAAGTATGATAATTCTTATAAAACTAGGCAATACAAGCATCAGTCATGGAAGCACTGAGTTTAGTTTCTCTATTAATGTAAGTTATCTCTTTTCTCACAGAGAATTGTGAAGATTAACTGTTTATGGATGTGAAATCCAAGTCATAGTCTGGCACAACATATACCATTCAAGAACTGAACTTTTCTGGTCCACAGTAGTCCTTGAGCTAATTCAATGGGCATTCTTCTATGCCTGCCACATGGCAGAGAGAGAATGAGAATTTTTAAGGAACAAAAAGGCATCCAAGATGATATATCCATTAGCCTTGAAGTAGGTCATCATGCCAGGCACAGTGGTGCATGACTGTAATCTCAGCAGCTCAGGAGGCTGAGGTAGGAGGATCACCTGTTCAAAGCCAGCCTCGGCAACTTACTATCTCTACATAAAATAATAAAAGAATTGGTTCAATCCCCAGTACCAAAAAAAGAAAAAAAGAAGGACAAAAAAGCAAAGAAAAGGAAGAAATAGATCATTATGATGAGGACACTCAGAGAGGGGAAACAAAATGACACACATAGGAAAGAGCACAGGATGGTACTTGAGAGTAGTGGTGCACACATTCATACAAATAGATTGGGCAGGTTTATAAGGCTAGATGATGACTGGATTTAATTCAATAGATTGAAAGCAAAAACACTACTGTCATTTGTGACGTGACCGACAAACAATTGCTTTTGGTCCATAACAGCCTCAGAGCATCCTGAGCAAGGCACCTGTGAGTCTGTGTGATCTTCTCTGATCAAGCAACAGTCTGAGTGTGTTCCACTCAGGACTCCAAACCTTGAGGGACTTCACCTCCAACTCCTCTGAAAGAGAAGAATAATATGAAAGCCTGGAATCGCGCATACATGAGGACAAGGGAGGTTTACCCTATAGAACAGCAAGTTTAAGGGCTAATGTAATAGACTATGAAACTCTTGAGAACATAGTTGAGCATTTTTGACCTTTGAGTTTTTGGTGTCTGCATATGGTTGCTACTCAATAAAGGTCTGTTGAATGAATGAATGAATAATTGAATGGCCAGCTGTCATACAGAACAGAAGTTAAATTTGTTCTTTGTGTTCCCAAAGGGCAGAGGGTGATGGAAACTGTAGAGATAGAGATATACATGGAAGCTTGACATAAAGAAGACTTTAACATGTGCAACCCCCCAGCAATGAATGGAGCTACTGCAGAGAAGGTCAAGTTTCCATCATGTGCCAGAGTGAGCAAGCTAACAATTGAAAGGATGATGGAAGCTCATTTGTGCTCTGACTATACAGCTTCATCAAAATGTTTGAATTTCTAACATGACACAGATCTGTTATAACTATTCCTGAGCATTTGTTAATATTATTTATGCATGCATAGCAAACTATCCTGTAAAAATGTAAACTCGATTTTCATGTTATTCTTTGCTGTGTTTCATGAGTTAAGCATTGTCAAAAAGAGACAACACATATGTGCATACACAGCAATCCCCACCACACATTAGCTGTAGTTTCCAATTTATTCAGCTAAAAATATGAAATCTCACCGGAAGCCAGGTGGTCCCATTGGCAAAGGTATACATAGAACGTTTCAACATACTTTCCTTTCCTCCTATTGTCCAGAAGGGAGCATGTAATTTTACTCAGATCTTCCAGCATGTTATGGTCATACTTTGCCTTTTATACTTGTACTTATACCAGCACCCTTATGGAACCTTTCATTAAAAGCAATATTATTTTGTTTAGTACCAGTGTCATTCCCCATTCTTGAATTACATCTTGAGAAAGAAAGGTTACTACCCAAGTGTGACTGAATAATACCTCTGCCTAGACTTTTCACAGTTCTTGAAAACCTGATACTTTACATAATTATATAAGTAACTCAATTCACATGATTTTCCTATGTAATTCTATTGTCTGTTTTGAACATAATATGGTCTGGTAATTTCTTAATTCAGTCATTTTCTTTGGTAGTGCCGAGGAATTATAGTCAAAAGAAATCTTACCATTCTCTCTAAGACTCCATAAACCCTAAGAAGGAAATAACTAGGTAGAAAAAATTCTAAGAAATAAGGAAAAATTTAATGACAAAAGTTTATAAAAACGGTCTAGAAAAGTCTATCTTATAGTACCTTTAATTTTGGCAAAGATCTCTGACAAAGTTTCTTTGTTTGAACCTTCTCCTAGGACCCCTTGTAGACATCCCTGGAAAATCCAGTGTTAGCAAGAACCCTGTTATGTCTGTTTAGCAAAAGCCCCAGCCCTTGATATCTGATGACCCTCAACATTTGATCTTATCGGGTTCCTCATTCTCTTCTTGCCTCAGGTAATGTCTGATTACCCTGCCCTGTCTTCAGCAAGAATCCCATAATGTCTGTTTAGCCAGAATCCCCCTTAAGCCTGATGTTTTCTTTTAGTAATTTTCCATTCTCTGATCCCAATCCTGCTCTTTGGTTATAATTTCTCACTTGTTCATGGTATTCAATGCAGAGACCAATCTCTCTCCCACAAATTCCATTGCTGTGTACCTGTACCTATTACAGTGGTCCTGAATAAAGTCTTCCTTATCATGATTTAGCAAGAGTTATTGAATATTTTTTTCTTTAACAACTAGTACAGATGAAACAGTGTTCAAATCTGCCTAATGACAACTATCCTTTCCAAAACTGTCAGAAAGAAAGTCTTATCATTTCAAAGCAAAATAATTTTTATGACTTTCTTTGGGCATTCTTGATAATAACAAGTGAATCTAAAAGAACCTAATCCCAGTTCTAAAAAGTTATCAAAAACCTATTAAAGCGCTTCAGGTGTCAGATTTCTGTGTCAGTTGTGGCTCTAGAAGATCTGACTACCTATTAATGGCAAAGAAATCTAATCTTTTACTTAATATTCACTGAATATCTACACTATGCCAGACATTGCCATGACTTTGCTTATTCAAATGAAAATAGGACAGCATCCCTGCCCTAGAGAACGCTTTAAAAATGCTATTTTATTATTCTCTTTCATCTTAAGCCTAGAAATTCCTTCCCTGAGGCATGATTAGGTCATATATAATACTGAACACAGTTTGAAAAAAAATTTCATAAGAAAAATAGCATATGAATAAAACATATTCTATAAATCATTGCTATTTCACACTTGATATAATAGCTTAAAATTCTAAGAAAAATTAAATCTAAATATTTAATTCACATACTAGTCTAGACTAAAAGCTATTATGCCTCCCAGCATTTCTTCCTAAAATTCTATATTCTATACAGGTTACCTTTTCTCTCTTTCTATCTTTCTCTCTCTTTCTCTTTCTCTCTCTCTCTCTCTCTCTCTCTCTCTCTCTCTCTCTCTCAGATACACACACACACACACACACACACACACACATTCTTTTTCTCTGTATGTAAAAATTCTAACTTTTATAATATTTCATAATTAGCAAAAGAATGATTTGTGGTAAAGGGGCAAATCGACCCCTTCAGGATCATAAATGAATGAATGGAGGAGATAACAATGAGTAATATCCAATGGTGAATGCACTAAAGAAGACAATGTTGCCTGGAACACAAAATTGTACCAAACTTCTGAAGCAGCAGGAACAGAATTCTAGTATGTTAAGTTAAAATATGTGTCCCAAAGAACATTAAAGCTGCAGAATACAAGCAGTTTCCAAGCACAAACATCAAACAAACAAAAACATTAGTCATGGGGTTTGATTTTCCTAGTGATATATAAATTAATGAAACACTGTTTAGTTGAAGATTTTTTTCAGACCTTTATTTTTCTAGTAAAAGTTACATAGTATAACTTTTCAAGACAAGCATGTAAGTTTTTTACCCTTGTGAAATATACTTAATTATGGAAACATTTTCTTGAAGAAACACCTTGCTAAAGTTTTCAGGAAATACAGACACAGGTGAGGGAGGCTCAAGGAAATGATGTATGCAAAGTACTCAATCCTGAGCCTGGCCCAGAGCAGATGCTTACTAAAAGCTATTGGTAGTTATAGTAACAGTAAGAGAATTGCTGTTGTTATTATCTGACAAGGAAAGTCACAAAACATATAAAAAGCATTTCTGAAAACAGAAGTAGGAGGACTATCAGATTTTAAGTGCCACAACATGCTAAGCCTGCAATTATCATTTAATTATTGCAACTATACAATGAGGTAGATTTATGATGTCACTTGTATAGAATAATGAAATGGGAACTAAGAGATTGATGAAACTTCCACAGTGGGTAAATGATAGCCCATCTGAACTCAGAATTAACTTTTTTGCTAAATCATACTAATTTCTTAAATAAGCTTATAATTTTAAATTAGAAAGGGTTCATTACTTTTTCTTTTCTTTTCTTTTCTTTTCTTTTCTTTTCTTTTCTTTTCTTTTCTTTTCTTTTCTTTTCTTTTCTTCCATGTTTGTGTTTGCCTTATACTATGCCAAATGGAGTAATGTTCTGCAGGATCAGGCAGAATCAATAGTGAATTTAACCTCTGTTATGTCTTATTTTTCCCTTGGGTCTTAGGTCCTTATTATAAAGAACTTCCTTCCTTCTTTCCCACTTCTTTTGTTCCTTCCTTCCCTCTTTCCCTCCTCCCTTCCTTCTTTTCTTCCTTCCACATAATACCAGTGGTATTTGAGGAGACCAAGTAAAGGGAATAATTGGAAAGAGGGAAGGGTGGGTGAACTAAACAAGGTAATGAAGAGCATTCTAGGTCATGGAAAGGAGGCTGAACATAAAAGTAGTATAAGAGAAGCTATTGTAGGGCAAGGAAAGAGAATTATCAGATTAACCTTGAGAAGATCCACATTACTGTTATTTGAAGAATGGATGGTGTCAGCTGAGAGTGGCAAAAGTGAAAGCAGAGGAGCTAACATGTTCCTTGGAGCAAAAGAAAGTGGAGGCCTGGACTAAGAGGGTGGGGTGCACATCAGGTGAAGAAGACGATGTCAGATACTGTTTCGGAGTAAATATCTGATGAAGCATATTCGTGTCTAGTTTATCAGAAAGGAGGGACACCCAGATTTTTTTTTCTGAGCAATTTCATGAAACACTGTACTTTTAAAAACTTTGTTCTATTTAGTTGCACAAGACAACAGAATGCATTTCGATTCATAGTACACAAATGGAGTACAACTTTTCATTTCTGCAGTTGTACAGGATGTAGAGTCACACCATTTGTGCAAATCATACATGTATATAGGGTAATGATGTCTGTTTCATTCCACCATGTTTCCCACCCCTGCCCCCTTCCCTCCCCTCATTCCCCTCTACGCAATCCAAAGTTCCTCCATTCTTCCCTTACACCCCTGTTATGTATCAGCATCCACTTATCAGAGAACACTGTACTTTGTAAATGAAAGGACAGAAGGAGTTTGAGAGGTAGACATGGAAACAGCAAAAATTAAGAATTTCATTTTGGATCTGTTAAGTTGGAGAATCTGAGCTACATCCATGGAGAGATGTCAAGCAGACATTTGACATGAAAACAAAGAGCTAGGCAGAAAGATGTGGATGACTCCACTGGAAATGTGGGATTCATCACCAGGAGTAAGCTCCCAACCATGAACTGATGAGATCACTCAAGGACAAAAGTTAGAGATGGAAAAGATGACAGTGTGAGACCAAACCCTCAGTTACCAAATGAAGAGGGCAGAGGAGTCAAAAAAGAAAACAAAAAAATAAGAATGGACTAAAGAAGAAAAACCAGGAAAGATGGAGAAAGCAGTATTTAAAAACTGAAAGCAAGAAGCCCTACTAAGTAACAGGAACAGGAAATAAAGAAGTAGTGAATGTGTGAATGTGTTTGCCAAAGAATATTTTGAAATGTGAACTCTTTCTTCCCATAGGACAGGATGCAAAGGACAGGTAATGCATGGCCCATTGGAGGAGAGAGACACTTCCTCCATGGCTGATGGATGCAAATATGAGTTGGTTAGAGGTGAAAAGATGAGGAATTTTATGTCTGATGGCAATAATTTTCCCATTGAAGTTTGAAATTATTAAATAAAATCAAATCTCAAATATATGGAATTATATAATATTAGGACAAAGTTTCAAAATGCATGAGCTTCTGTCACAAGATACTATACAAAGTAATGACTATCTCTATTAGCATATAAATGGATGCTGTGGACATAAAGATTATGAAATTTCAAAATACACTATGAAAAATGAACCTACTACAAAAGTGGAGCCTATTAAGTACTTGACTAAAGAGAAGAATGTACAGCTATCTGCTTTTCAGAGAACATCCTCTATGAAGGCGACCAGTGTTTCAGTGTCCATTTATCTTTCTTTCTACTGTAATTTTTATTTACATCATTATGACATTCACAGCCTATAGACTCTGCATCTCAAGATGACTAGCAGAGACCAGGGATCAAAGCATTTCATCTTAGTGTCCTTGGTTCTTTAATATGACTACACTGATGGCTGGAATGGTACAGCAAGAGCTCAACTGACATTCTTGGAGGTACAATCTACCTCCAAAGCATGAGCAAAGACATAACCTGAGATTGTGGTGAGCAAATGACTATGTGTTATGCAAGTATAAAACTGGAGAGTTTGTGAGTATTGCATAAATGCAGATCTAAACAAACTGATTTTTTATAAATGCAGATCTAAACAATCTGCATCAGAGTTCACAAACTAAAGTCACACGTAACTTCACTAAACTGAGGAAATGAGTGTATTTTTCAGTCATTTTTATTTTTCCATAGTTTACTCAAAGCTTAGAATTGACAGTGCCAATAGTCCCTTTGGGATTCTAAACTGAGTTTTAGGGACAAGCCATGAAGTCCAGTGATTAGACAGAAATTGCTCATTGCTTCTCCTCCAACGCTGCAGTCATCTCCTTCTTAATTACTCCTGGCTACATCCAGCACAGAGATTCACTGCTCCTCTTCCAAAATGAGGAGACATCTCTCAAATTAAATGGGAAAATGTAGTGAGATACCACTCTACTCCTATGAGAATGGTCAAAATACAAAACACTGGCAATGCCAAATGTTGGCAAGAATGTTGAGCAATAGGAACTGTCATCCATGGCAGGTGGAAATCCAAAATGGTGCAGCCACTTTGAAGACAGGCAGTTTCTTACAAAACTAAAGATACTTTGCCACATGATCCAGCAGCCTCACTCTTTGGTATTTATCCAAATGAAATGAAAACTTTTCACAGAAAAACCTACATATTGATACTTATAGAAGCTTTATTTTTAATTGCCAAAACTAAGAAGTCATGAAGATGTCCTTTAGTATGTGAATGGATTAAATCACACTAGTGTATATTATACAGTGCTAAAAAGAAATGAGCTACCAAGACAAGAAAAGATATGGAGGAACATTAAATACAAATTAATAAGTGAAAGAAGCCAATATAAAAGTGTTACACATTGATGATTTCAGTTGTATAGCCTTCTGGAAAAAGCATAACCATAAAAATAGCAGAAATATCATTGGATGCCTGGAGCTTGGAAGAAGGAAAGGATAAATAGGCAGAGCACAGAGGATTTGGGGGCGATCAAAATCTGTATGATGCTATCATGGTAGATATATGTCATAACTCATTAGTCCAAACTCACAGAATGAACTTTGAGACTAAACACTAACATAAACTATGGACATTGGATGATAATGAAGTATAGGTTCATTGATTGCAACCAATATACCAGTGTGGTGCAGGATGTTCATAACATGAATCACAGTGGGGTATAGGGGTAGAGATATATGGAAACTCTCTGAACTTTCTTTTTAATTTTACTGAGAACCAAAAGCTGCTCAAAAAGTATGATCTATTTTTTTTAATGAATGAAAAGCTATTCTTCCAATAAATAACAATCAGATTAACTGAAAGCCTCTAGATCTCTCTCACATGAAAGGTTTGCCAATGGCTACTCTAAAGCATTCTTGTTTGATTTCCTCTTTAGTTTTGTGATAGAACCTTTAAACTCTAATCTTATTTAATAATTTTATTTGTTCTAATTAGTTATACATGACAGTGAAATACATTTATGCATTTTGATAAATCATACATAAATGGATGTACATGTTGTAAGACCATGTGCAACTGTAATTCTCCTGGAGTTTCAAAACACCCCACACAGTGCTGAACAGTGCCAGTTCAACACATCCTTTGTAACACATCCTTACATATTTCTAGAATGATCCACATTCTGGAAAGTAAAACAGTTACAATTCATTAGTTTTATACTTTTATAATCTCTACAGCTAAAAAAAAAAATCACAAGTGAAGAGAAGAACCATAGCACCGTAGTTTAGGGTGATTTTTGAAAGTTTATTATTTAAGTCTGCTTTTATTTTGAGAAAGTGACTTCAACAGGTCATGGTGGGCCTGAATTCAGACAGAACAAGCCCAAATTCCATCCTCAGTGCCATGCTAAACAGGAAGGAACACATAAAACTGTCAGGCCATTTCACTGTAAGGTCTGTGTGAGAAAAAAAAAAAAAAAAAGGAACATTTCCAGTAGTAGCCTGGAAGGTTTTATTTCATTTGTTTGCCTTATAAAGTCATGCTTGGTCATCTTATTAAAAGACAACCTTGCTATAGAAAACAAGACTGCGCCATGAAATTATGCATCAACAAATATTGATTTGCACCAGATTGGACCCAGGTTGCAGGAAGGCAAAGCTATGGCCCAAATGGTCCCATTGATTCAGGATAGAGGAACTGTGTCTTCTGTCTGTTTTGACTCTCCAGGATTTCCTTAAATTTTCCCTCATCAAAAATATATCAGTCTGCAGACTGAGGTGTTGAATGAATGTGCCAGTAGGTGTGAAGCTTTGGGCAGGATTGGAGAGCTCTTTTCACCTCCCTGTCAAGTCCTGCCCACTGCTGGCTACCTTGCCTTTCCTCTCCTTTTTGCTACTGCTCTGCCTTCATGGTAATGACATTTCTTTACTAAGTTTTCACTTAAAGGCCATTTCACCCAGTATCAGAGTAAAACAGAATCACTCCTTTACCCTCATAAATATGGTAGAATCGAGAGAAATGGCAAAATATGAGAACGTAGCAGAGGGTGTGTTGAATTTAATACTCACATACATTTTGTTATCTTCAACATTTTACCTATAGCAAGTAAACAGGAAACTGAGCAGCAGTGAGTTAGTATTCTGAGAAGAAAATGCCACAAAGGCATTATAGAATACATTTACAAAAGAATTCTTAAGAGATTAGAAAAGAGTAGGCAGGGAAGCTTTTCCTGAGATTGGAAGACTGAGAAGGATCTAAATAAATGAAAAGTGTAAAGTTGTGCTATGGCTTCAATGACCCTCTGCAAATTTAATTGTTACTGTGATGATACTAGAGAGGGTGCCTTAAAGAAGTGATTAGAACACAAGAGGACCACCATCATGAGTGCATCCATCCTGTGATCTCAGGTGCAGGGTGAATTCAGCTTCCTTGATTTTCTCTTACTCCCACAGGCTGACTTGCCCTTCTGCCATGTCAGGATACCATGTCATCGATGGGGTAAGTCCCTTGACCTTGGACTTAACAGCCTCCAGAAGCATAAGTTGAATAAAATTCTATTGTTTATGATTTGCCTGGTCTGTGGCACTCTCTTATAGCAGCAGAAAATAGACTCAAACAGACTCGAAGTTATCTTATTGCCCCCACTCATCATATCAGGAAATGAAGAAGGAAAGATGACATAACTTTTTCAGGATCACACAGCTGTCAGGTGGCAGAACTGGGATTCAATCATTCCTCAGAGGAGACAAAAATAATTAAATTTGAATCTTCATGCATGTTACTTTTCTTTCATAAGGCTTAATTACTTCATTTGCAAAGTGGTGATACATGAAATGCTTAGGGCAACATAATAATCATTGTCATTAATTCTAACACCCTTGTCTGTCACTAGACTGGAAGCTCTGGGCATGCAGCTAATACATCCATCTTACTTATGCCTAACCCAATACCTGGCATATTAAAGATGATTAATATGCATATAGCATTCTTGAGGGAATGAAACGATACATATGAAGTTTAGACATCATGTAAGCAATTTCTCAATAAATGCTAGCTCTCCATATCTAACACCATGCCAAAAAAAGAGACATAATTCCTTTTATCTAGATAATTTTATTTGGAATATGTGTGAGTACCCTTAATTAACATTTTGTATTGTCATCCAGACTCAAGGCTGCACTTCGTGGTTAATAGTTGTCTAATCTATACCTTTTGGCAATAGCTCAGACATGATCCATTGACACAGTCAGCAGCACCAGCCCTGATAGTGGAATAATTAAGAAGGAGGACTGATGTATCTAAAAAAGACTGTAGTCTCGCTTGATGTCTAAGTTGTTCTGGAGGGGAGGGAGGAAGGGTGAGGATAGCTATAAACAAAAGCTATAAGTCATTTTGTGGCCCTAAAATCTAAGATACTTTTATATTCTTATAATAAATTTGCATTTTCCTGATTTTCTGCTGAAATTTTGACTCTCACAAGAACAGATTTCAGCTTGTCAGTGGTTGACTGTATTGAGAACAATGAAGTCCTGGAAAGCTGTGTGATTCCTCTAGACTGCAATGAAGAGAATCATCCAAGAGACTCCAGGCAGAGTGATGCATTTGTCACTAAGTGCCTATTGAGATGGTCACAGTCATCATCTCAGAAAGCAATTCCAACAATTTATACTGGTTGAGAGGTTGAGATTTGCTAAATGACCCCTCTAATACCTACATCAATCCCCATAGCAGCAACTAAAAGCATAGCCCAAACCCGAGTGATAATATTTCCATCAGCTTAGAAGAGTACTGCAGAGAGTAAAGTTAAAAAGGAATCAAGCATAATTTTCACTTACCTATTTTTTTAAATATTTTTTCATATATTTTTTTGCTCACCTTTCTTTTAGAAATAAGAATGTCTAGGGGAGCTTAAGAGACACAAATTAACTTATGCTTAAAAAAAATTCTGAAAGTAATTATAATTTCAAAGGACTCACATTATTTGATTCCGAGGTAAATTATCTGGCGTTGCACTCAATGCCAATCTTCTGTAATGATGAACACACCATCACACTATTAACTCTTCCCCACTTAATTCCTGCAGGCTGAACCTCACTACAAGCCAGGATTATTAATGTGAGGACAAAATCTCTGGTAATTTTTATTTATTTTAAGAACATTCTCATGAAAGGCCAGCAGGTATAAAGAATGCATGACATTACTAAATAAACATCAGGGAAATGCAAACTAAAATCACGATGAGCTACATTGCCTCACACCCATTAGAATGGTTATTATCAAAAAGACAAGAGATAGTGTTAATGAGGCTGTGGAGAAAAGCGAACCTTTACCCACTGTTGGTGGGAATGTAATTTAATACAGTCATCATGGAAAACTTCAAGAAGCTTCTTCAAAAAATGAAAAATAGAGGCCTTGGGATGGAGTTCAGTGTCAGAGAGCTTGTGCAAAGAACCTGGGTTCAATCCACAGTGCAAAAATAATAGCAATAATATTATCCAGCACTCCCACAACTCATTTATTGAAAGGAAATGAAATCGGTATGTTGAAAGGATATCTGCATTTTCATTACTGCAGTATTATACACAATGATCAAAATCTGGAATCAAACCAAGTGTTCATCAATGGATGAATGGATAAAGACAATGGTGATACATATACACAATAAAATACTATTCACTTTATTATTATTATTATTATTATTATTATTTTGATTCATTGTACACAAATGGGGTATTACTTTCATTTCTCTGGGTGTACATGAAGTACAGTCACACCATTTGTGTAATCATACATGTATATAGGATAATGATGTTTGTCTTATTCTATGATCTTTCCTTCTTCCCGTCCCCCCTCATTTCCCTCTACACAATCCATCCTTTTTCCATTTTTCCTTCACCCCCTCTCTTTCCTCCCCCATTATGTATCATCATCCACTTATCAGAGAAATCATTTGGCCTTTGTTTTTGGGGGGATTGGCTTATTTCACTTAGCATGATATTCTCCAACTCCATCCATTTACCTGCAAATACCATAATTTTATTCTTCTTTATGGCTGAGTAATTTTCCATCGTGTATATATACCACAGTTTCTTCATTCATTCATCAATTGAAGGATATGTTGGTTCCACAATCTAGCTATTGTGAACTGAGCTGCTATAAACATTGATGTGGTTGCATCACTGTAGTATACTGATTTTAAGTCCTTTGGGTATAGGCCAAGGAGTGGGATAGCTGGGTCAAATGGTGGTTCCATTCCAACAATTCACTCTTAAGAAGGAAATCCTGTTATTTGCAACACCATGGATGAACCCGTGAACTAAGGCACAGAAAGACAAATACTAAATGATCTCACATACTTACAAAATCTAAAATATGTTAAACTCACAGAAGCAAGGAATATAATGCTGGTTACCAGAGCCTCAGAAGTAGGGGGAGTTGGGAAGTGATAGGCAAATGATACAAAACTTCAGTTAGGAAGAATAATTCCAAGTGATCAATTGCACACCATGGCGCTTATAATTAACAATATATTGTGCACTTGCAAATTGCTAAGAAAGTAGATTTTAAGTGTTCTTACCACAAAAAATAATAAGCATGTAAGATGACATATATATTAATTAGCTGGATTTAGCCCTTCTATGATGTACATACCTATCAAAACATTTTGTTATACAAAATAAATAAATAATTTTGTCAGTTAATAATATTTTAAACAGAAATACACAAACATTTGTTACAACCAAAACCTCAAAAAATAATGTGCTCATTAAAAAAAGAAACTTTGAAAATGCTAACCTTTGGAAGAAGTGTCACCTGTGCCAAAAGGCTCTCCTGGCACTTGGTTTCTAGGAAAGCAGTGCCGATCCCCACACAGGTTAGCAACCTCAAGTCTACGGCTTTTCACTAAGTGCTCCAGTCTGTTGTTTGTTTTATAGTAAGGTTCCCTACTGTTTAGAAACACATTCAAGTAGGGAACAATTATGAAATGGAAATGTGTACTGACAATGGGACAGTGTACACTGAATATTAAACAGATGCCTAGAAGGCTCATTTGGACAGAGAAAACTATTGGAGAGGATGATTTGAAAGATATTTTTTGCTTTTACTTTTGCAAAAAAAGGGAATAGTGGTGATCCAAGCAGCATTTCAAATCTGCCAATTTGAGCATTACTCGATTATTAGTTGACTACCTATGTTTCATCTTATATACCTAAATGAACAGTAAGAGATAGTATGCTTTAAAGAACATGCTATATTTCAGAACTGCCAGAAATAGAGATTATGCTGATAAAATTATAATTTGGTAAATGATCCCCTCTCCCATCTAAAACCTGACCTTCATCTTATGCTAGAGATTCTAATTGTTCCTAAGGACTTGGCTTCTGCAGTTGTTTCTGTCTCATCTGCAATAATAGCTTCTTCTCTCCTGGATCATTCCCATCAGTACCAAGTCTCCCATATCAGCTTTAAAATTATCCACCATAAAATTATCTCCCTCAACCCAACAACCTTCTCCAATCACACCCCTGTGTCCTCCTCATAGAAGCTTTCTAAGAAGTTGTCTATATATTTTTTCTACATTCTGTCACATTTTTTCCGACTCCCAAACTTTCCTTCCCACTGCATAGCCCCAGTGGAAGCCAGCTATTTGAGTGCAGTCATGGCATGCATTACAACAGTCCACAGTTCAGTCTATGGTCATCTCTTGGGACCTCCCACCACATTTATGCTTTCCTACTCGCATCATGGTATTCACTCTAGCCTTCACTGCCTCCTGGTCTAACTACTTCTTCAGTTGCTAGTCTTAACAGGTCTTCTCTCCCTGCTCCTTTTGCTTTCCTTCTGTTTACCAGGTCTGTGAACAACATTCACTCTCTGGAAGGCACATCAAGTCCAGGTTTTAAATGCCGCCTGTATGTATATCACTATAATGACATCTAAACATATATATCTATTTCCAGTATTTCCCAAGTTTCTTATCCATATAGTAGGAACTTGACGTGTTGACTTGAATGGCCATCTAAAACTCTGTCTGGTGTTTTCCTTTCCTCAGTGAAGGTGCTACCCACAAGCCACGGCTCTCCACACCCAGAGTCAAGTAGCAACAATTACAGTTGCTGCTAGGTAGAATCTAATTGTTTCTTACCACCTCATTCCTAAGACCTGGCCCAGGTGGCCTTCATCTCTTATCTGAATTTCATCTCAAGAGTCTTAACTGGTTTCCCTGTCTTTCCTCCTGATCCCGCTCCAACAGTCTGTTCTTTACCCAGAAGCCAAAGGAATTTTTTGAAAAATACAATTTCTATCATGTTAATTCCTCAATTGAAATGATCCAATGACTTGATATAAAATCTAAATTCCTTTTTTGCCATAAAACATCAAGCACCATTTATCTCATACTGACTGCTATGTCCCTGACCCTTTTCCTCCAGCTAACTGGATAGTAATGCCATTGCTTGAGCCTACTATCTTCATTCCCACTTTAGCATACTAGTATGGTGGTTAATTTTATGTGTCAACCTGTCTGGGCTAAGGTATGTTCAGGTAGCTGCTAAGACATTATCTCTGTGTGCAACTGTGACTGTGATTCTGGAAAAGATTGACATTTGAATAGGTAAACTAAATAAAGAAGAAATCCTTCACTAAAGTGGGTGATCATCATGTAATTCATTGAGAGTCTGAATAGAACAAAAAGGTGGAAGAAGCAGTGAATTTTCTTTCTCTTTTTGAATTGGGACTTTTCTCTTCTTCTGCTTCAGACATCAGAACTCCTGGTTCTCAGGCCTTCAGACTTAGAATTACAGCACTGACAATTCTGGTCCTGCAGCTTGCAGATGATGTGTTGGAGGTTTTTATAATTTCATAATCATGTGAGTCAATCCCCAAAATAAATCTTATTTTATATCTCTTTATGTATTCTATTGGTTTTGTTTCTCTGGAAACCCTACTATTGTACTGGCCAGTCACTCTGCCTGGATTCTTCCATGCCCACAGGCTCTCTGGAGTCAAGTATCAGGTATTTAGAGAGAACTTCCCCAGTCATACTTTGTAAAATAGCACTCACCCTCACTCACTATCTAGCCTATCACCTTACACCTGCTTTTTCTTCATAACACTTATCACTACACGATATTATAGTATGTATTAACTCACTAACATGTTACATATAACTCTCCCTAATTTGAATATGATTATCTAGGACAGGAACTTAATTGTCTTGTTTACATTTGCATCTCTAGCAATCAAAACAATGAATGGCACATAATAGACATGCAATAAATAAATGTTATATAAAATAGTAAACAATACTAAATATGACTAGGAAAACCATGTGTTTTGTTTTTGTCATACTCAAGACATTATCAAATCATTTTAGAAGAGTTTAGACAAGAAGAGTAAATATTGTTTAGATACCAAGGTTCAAAACCATTTTGAGAATAATCCTAAGAAAAGTTTGTCAAAATCTCAAAAGGAATTCAAAAGAAGACAAAACTTGAAAAAATATTTTTAAATATATACATCAAAACTGACAAAAAAAGATCATCAAATTTTTTTCTGAAAAAGAAGAATGAGGGGTTGAATGGAAATGAAAAAGAAGAAAGTTCACTCAAGATAAAACTTGTCCTACAAAATACTAAAATATATTTTAGAACTAAAATTATTGAAAATATGCACTACTAAAATGCACACTGAGATAAACAGATTATCTGCAATACCTATGGAGATAGTCCTGGTAACATATACATTTATATGCATATATATATATATGAATGTATATATATATATATATATGAATGAATATCACAAGACAATGAGAAAAGACACAGTTTTCAAAATGGCATTGGACATAACAGATATCTGGAAAAATTCCAATTAGGTCCTAACTCAGTGTGGTACAACAATAATGAAACAAAATTCTGGACCAACCAAAGAGAAAAATGTTATAAATAAATTATTTAAAAAGTGGCAAAATAGAAGTGAATATTTAATGAATTGAAGTGAGAAAGGCTTTTCTAAGTATATTTATAGAGAAAATAAAAATAACCACATTAAACAAAGAACAAAACAAAAAAACACATTTGAATATTAAGAATTACAAACCAAAGGGAAATCCTCAAATAAGAAATAATCTAAAAAATATCTTTCAAAGAATAACAAAATAATATTTTCTGTAAGTGAATAAAATATTCCTACAAATTAGTTGCCTCATGAAAAATTAAGAAAAATAATACCTATTTAGGGAAGGGTAGTTCTAACAAGTACTTGGTAAGTACTCAATAATCCATGTGTATTATAGTAATAAATTTATAAGAAGACACCAATATTTTAATAGAAAATTACAAAAATAAGAGGTTAGAAAATAATCAAATTATATAAACAAACGCAGATTAAAACTATTGATTTACCATTTTTACTGCAAATTTTAAAATTACTCTATATTCAAAAATTCTTCTTAAAGTATTGGTGACAATGTGAATTGATACAGTTTTTCTCAAAGCTATTTGGCAGTACACTATATTTTATCTAATCCAAGTGCAAAATGCAGCACACTTTTAAGTACCACTAGAGAAAAGGAACAGATAAACTGGCATGCCCTCAATTATAAAATGTGTGTAAATTTCAGAAATTGCAGAATGTAAAAGCTGACGATTTAGAATCAGTGATCTATGTTATAACAAGAGTGTTATTTTCAAAAAATATGTAAAACTTATTCATTCAATAATTCCTGGTAATGGTGCAATAGGTTGAAGAGTGACTCCACAGAAGATATGTGCATACCTTAATCCCCAGAATATGTGAATGTGACTTTATTTGGAAAAAGGGTCTTTGCAGATGTAATTATATTAAGAACCTCAAGATGACATCATCTTGTATTATCCCAGTGGGTGCTAATAACCAGCATCCTTATGGAAGATATACAATAGAGGCACACACAGGGTGAAGATGTAGGCAGGGACTGGACTTATGAAGACAGAAGATAAGGAAAGCCAGGATCCACCAGAAACCAGAGTGAGGAATTGTTTCCCCAGCCCCATAGAGATAGTGCAGCCAGAACCTAGAGGTAGGCTGTCCTGCTGACACCTGGCTACAAATTCCTGGCCTCCAGAACAGTGAGAGAATAATCTGTTGTTTTATGCCACAAAGTTTGCAATAATTTTTTCCTGTAGCTTAGGAATATAAAATAAAGAGTGTGATCAAAACAATTAAAAACTATGAAAGAATTAAAGAAGAATAAATGAAAATGTGAAAAAGATGGCCCTAACCCTAACCCTAATCATAAATGACTTCTACAATCAGAAAAAAATAATAAATGGTATGAAAACAACACTGAAGACAGTTTTTAAAAGGAAATTGTTCTATTGTAATCCTATTATAATAGCTCAACTACACCTTTCCCTGTGTTCCTTTCTAAACTTTGTCTTTGTAATTAAAGATGTATCTTCCTTCCCTTAAACTTTCTTTAATATAACACTTTCTTTACTTCTATATGTTCTCTTCCTTCTCAAAGCATTTCCATTATTATCGAGTCTCCTTTTGTTCATTTCCTCCCAAACAACTCTTTATTAAAACACTATTAGCATTGCCTTGGCAAGATCTGAGCACATCCTATTAAGATCAATATTATTAACTAATGAGAGTGAAGCTGATCCTGATCCATGCATTTGAACACCTCTACTTTTTTAGAGCTTTTCTTATAGTAAAAGTTATTATAATATTTTAACTAATATATTTTATTTTTAGAGAAATTTTAGGTTTGCAGAAAAATATAGAGCTCCCTTCACCCCACTTCCACCACCTTTTCCTCCATCACTAACATCTAAGTGTAGCTCATTAATTACAACTGATGAGCTAGTATTGATGCATTATTATGATGTACATTAGGGTTCACTCCTTGTGTATTCTATGGGATTTGACATGTGTAATGACATGTATCCTCATTATAGTAGCATGCATAATAATTTAACCACTCTAAAATCTCCAGTACTCCTATTTACTCTTCCCTCCCTTTCCTTTTCCCAGACCCCTGGAAATTACTGATCTTTTCATTGTTTTCAGTTTTGCCTTTTCCAGAATGTCATTATAGTTGGCATCATTTAGCCTTTAGCAATTGGCTTCTTTCCTTAGCATTATGCGTTTAAGTTTCCTTATTGTCTTCATGACTTAATAGCTCATTTCTTTTTATTGCTAATTTATATAGATTTGGAGAAATCCCGTGAACAGCTCTGTTCATTGCTGCACACGATATTTCCTTACATCTCCATGTTTACATAGTAACATTTATTTCATTAGTGAACAGGCACTTTGTGCACAAGGGACACTCGCTATCGTCTTGCAGGGAAGGTTTTGCCATGTGACTAATGTCTAATTACACTGTTAAATCTGCTCTCTCTGTTCCTAAAAGAGCAAGCTGTTATTCATTCATCCAATGGGGAAAAAATCATCTAAAAGAGACCTTTCCAGGGACTCTGTGTAAAAGTGAAACAATCAGATAAAATGGAAAAAAAATGCTTTATTTCTTGAAATATTATAGGCTAATTGTCTTTCTCACTATACTATCATTTTCTAAAAGCCCACTTTGAAACATACTGCATGCTACAACTCCACATTCTTCTGGAGCAAAATAAATTTTCTATCAAAGGATCTGTCAATATTTGTCACACTGAGAAATGTAAGATTTTTAAAAATATTTCTGATTTTTTGAAATATACCTTCACCTTTTTGTTATTACTATGCTATAAATTCTCTTGGGTTTTGCTTTTTATTGTTTAATTTTTATTTTAACTTTCTTGCATGGCATGATTTGTATAATGTTATTTCCACTTACGCTTTTTTTCTTCCCCATGTGTTTCCCCATGTCCCTGCAAAGTTGGTTCCTTAATAGCTAACAGGTAATATTTAATGATGCATGGAATAAAACATTTGTTGGAATTGAGCATGACAGGTGCATTCCATACAGGTGCCTTTTGAAGGTATTCCTTCCCCACCCTTCACTTCCCATCATGGCTTTCTTTCCTTTAGATACTTCTTATGAGTAGCAGCTTAGATCCTTATCTGTACTGATATTTAAATAACCCTACATTTGTCAAAACTCATACAACTGTATACCAAAGAGAACAAATTTTACTGTGCATAAATTAAAAAGAAAAAATACAAAATAAAATTTTATGTCACTTAATTACATTTATTCATAATTGCTAAAATACAATATTCTAAAATGCTTTAATGGGAAGTTCCAAAAAATTGGCAGGGAACAACACATTTAGAAGAAAGCTAATTTCCAGAAACTAGACCAAATAAAGCTCATTGATGCAAGTATTGATTGAAACTTTAAGTATTTAAATAGTTGAGGGTTTAGAAATTTAGGATATAAATATATACATTCTTATTTAAATTCAAAGGGCTACCATATTTGAGCCTGTGAATCCTTTCATGACTAAGATTATGTCACATGGAAATATGTGAGAAAATTTCAAACACATTCTTATTCTAAGTTCCCATGTGCTTTCTAGCATTGGCATTCTTGTGATAGAAAACCCTGGCTTTCCACTACATCATTCTTGCTATGAATTGAAGGAAAACTAACAAAAACTGTAAAAGCATAGATCCCTGAGTAATTATTCAAGACACTATATTCCAAAGGAATTCCAGGTAAATGAGTCTGGCTCATTTATAGCTCTAGTTCATTGGGATGGTATAAAAAAAAGAAATGGCTGGTGCAGTAACCAAATCAGGAATGGCTGCAAATATAAGTTAGAAGTAGATGATGTGAAATGAAATCAGGGGAAAGAACTAGGTAGTGATTGAAATTAATTCATAGCAAAACCAAGGAGAATATAAACAACAAAACTGAAGCTTCCCAAAAACATGAAAATGGGGAAAAGGAAATGACCCAATTTGGTCTTTAATATACCTAAAATATTCAAGTTTCTAGATTTTCTTGTCTGTGGTGGTTCCAGAGCTTATCTATTGAAAGACATAGGGGAACAAAGACTTAGGGAAAACCAAGACATCTATCATGAAATTATGTTTTCAAGTAAGTGGTATTATTTTTACTTAATGATGTTATATAAAATTAATAAAATAAACTTTTCTAACAAACATCTATTCAAATTTTATACACTATTTACAAATCATTACAAATCACATGAAAATGGTATTTTGTGCGCCACCACACCCGGCTTATATGAAGTTATACTTGGAGCTGCTTTTGGAGACAAGTTGTGAAACATTTGGCCAAATGTTGTACAATAAAGGTTTTGATGACCTTAAAAAATTTATTCAGGAACTTGACAGTTATTGTACTGTATTTCTGTCCATGGCTATGCTGCCTCATGATCTCAAAATATCTACCAAAGCTCCAAGCATCACAGTCTCACACATCAGCATTCAAGTCAAGAAGGAAAAATAACTTATTTGAGGTCCTTCCCCTGCACTTTTAATTTAGAAGAAAAATCTGTCTCAGAAATCCCATTGGCCATAACTAACCATATTTGTCCTTAGAATAATCAGTAGCAACACGGGATAGAATTGCCATGACCACGTATGCTGATCATGAATTTTTTCCTGGAGGGCAAACTGTGTATAATTACACAACAATATGGACTCGTTTTTAGTTGCTCCCGGATAAACAACTTTCTTTTGGTAAGCCGAGGAGTAGGTATTCTGATGATGGTCGGGAGAGGTTAAATTGGAACCGAGCTCCTAAGGAGTGCATTAGAGGCTTCAAAGAGCCAGGCCAGAAGAACAAAACCTATATAATACCTTCAATCCTTGACTCTTTGTGCACTTTTACTATAAAGTGAGAACTGTACTATCTACTATACCCCAGAGAAAGACAATTACTTTTGTACTGAGGATTCCATTCTCTTTCTGAGCTTTTGTTTTTCTGTTTTTTTTTTTTTTTCCTTGCTTTCCATAAGTGGTGTACATTTCATGGATGATATTTCCTTCCTTTAAATAAATTTTCCTACAAACTGCTCTAGAATTTAGGTATGGCTCAAAATCTTCTGGAAAGTAGATTCTCGCTATAAATTATCACTAACAGTATTATGAATTAACATAACTAAGATGGTCATTTTCAGGGTGCAGAAAGATTTAGAAAGGAATCAAATTATAAAGTCTAACAATGAACTTGTGATTAAGTCATGAACCACTCAAACCTACAATTTTCTCTTCAGTTAATGCCAAAAAAAATTAATCATTTTTGCCTCAGAATATTAAAGTATGCCTCCCTCAATGTGAATTTCACACCAATGTAAAATCTAGAAATTTAATTTGAAAAAAATGCCTAGTCACTTCATTTAGAAGAAACTCAGTAAAACAGTTATTTGTAATTTTATTGGTGTTTGAAGTAGCAGAAGATAAATTTGATTAACCGATTTTAACACAGATCCTTATCACCACTGTATGAAGAGTGACCAACTTTCTCTCTGCTGGTAAGAGATTTTCTTAGTTTTATTACTGGAAGTCCCACATCCCAGAAAACCAGGATCCCTGGTCAGGCCAACTGTAAGGAAAACATCAATAGTGGACAACCAAACAACTTGAATTATCAGAATTGATTGTGGATCTTTGCTCTTTATAGATGAAATTACAACAACACCAATAAAAACCTGAATCTTAGAGAGGTCACCCCTGCTCTCAACTGTTATAATTGCATTGTTTGGATTATCATCCATCTAGCTTATATTTTCATCTGCATTTATGATAATAATTAGGCATATTCGAAATTCATGTCAAACTAAGCAACTTCATATTAAGCCATTATTCAACATAATATTTTATCTTCTGCTATATATAATAAAATGATGTTTCATAGAATAGTATGTGCATGGATTTCTCAGAGGACCTGGAGCTAAGGTGCAATGTTTTAGTGTAAGAGACAATGTTGTTGCTGTTTGAATTTTCTAAGAACCCCAGAAGAAACCTATGCCCCAGAAAAAGCCAAAAGGAAAAACAATTGTGTAATAGTCTAGTGCATCGTGGGGACCAGGGGCAGTCATACAGGTAGAGCAAGCAGAACTCACTCCAGGGCAGATGAATAATACTTATTGTCCATATAAACTGAAATTCCAACTTTACTTTTCATAATAACCCTGCCACCACAGCATTATTATCCCCTGAGGCTCAGAGAAGTAAAATAACTTGACCAAATTGATGCAGCTAATTCATTGTAAAGCTAGACTTGAGCAGAAATCCATCTGTCCCTATAGCCCATGGTGTTTCTATCATACCACATTTTTCTGCCCAGAAATGCCTAAGGATCTTAGAGAAAAACAATTTATTTCAAATACATCACAAAAATTGATAATACTTATGTCAATGTGATAACAGTAAACTACCTCCAATGCAAAACCCATTAGCAGGACAGTGTCAGCATATGAATAGAGCCACATTTTTGGTGTAATTGTGTTACTACTGTGATTATTCTTATTTTTCTTATTTAGTTGTGCAGAAATTGATCAGTGAAAAAAAGACCATTCTTTTTAAAAATTTATTTTTATTGATATATTATAATCATACATATTAGTGAGACTTACTATGTAATATTCATACATTAACATAATTTGATCACTCTCATTCCCTAGTACTTTCTCTTTCTCTCCTCTCCTCCCTCCCTCTGATCTTTTGTTCTACTCTACTGATGTCCCTTCTAATATCATAATCATCATTATCATTAATAATTGATGCATTATAAGAATTTATATATATTATTTATGCTGCAATTGTTGTGGTATATTCATAAATGAACATAGCATAATTTGAGGGAGATTTGATTCCCCAGTACTCCTCCAACTTCTCCACACCTCTCCTCCTTCCTCCTTCTTAATCCCTTTCCTCTATTCTATTGGTCTTCATTTTATTTGTGTGAGATCCACCCCAACAATAAAGACCGTTCTTGAGCAAAAGCAAACTGCTGAAGCAGAAGCAGCCAACCCACACATCTTGCTCCTAATGTTCTCTGCATTCTGAAATCACTCCTCACACTTACTTGGAAAAGGAAGAACATGTTCTGCTATTGGGCGTGAAGCACATATAAAAATCTCTCCAGTCTCAGAAGCAGTGGTGGCCACCTGCCCATGTTGTGCAGGCATGACTGTTTCTTCTTTAGTTCCTAAATTAAGGCAGTTTTGATCTAGTGAGGAATCCCTGGTGATTCTCAGAAGAGCACAGTGATTAAGGAAATGGTCTGGAACCATACACCCTGAACTCAAGTTCTAGTCAGATTACGTCACTCTGGGTTTTAGTTTTCTTTTCTGTAAAATGACAGTGGCCAATTTCCCTCAGAATTGTGTATTTATCCATTTACTCTAAGTCACTTAGGATGTAGGACATAATGAGTTTTTCATAAATTCTCTAGCCAAGAGCATACACTATTCATAAAAACAAAAACATTTACTGAGTTCCATAATCCTTTAAAATGAGGCACCAAAGAGTAAGAGATTTAAGACATAATCTTGATATTTAAGAACATTACAAACCAATTAAGAATACAAGTTTTTAAGCTGAAAATATAAATAACAATACAGGTAGGACCAGTTACTGTGCTAAGTATCTGTCCTGCATTATTTTGTTTGGTTGCTGAAAGACAGTACTGGACAGATACTCTTATTACTCATTACAGATGAAATAATGAAGGCTCAAAGAGGTAACCCTGATCTTAAACACATCTTCCCCCAAAAAAGAACTGAGACCTCAGACTTTTCAGTCCCCAAACTCTTGAAGTCAAAAGAGCTTCTGTGAAAATTTTGGAGTGTACTGAGGGAAGGAAGCATCTGAGAAAACAAGAACAGCCTGGGGAAGTGGATTTGGGGAGTCTGGATGCCAGGATCACGTGGGCCTTTCCATTGTTTGCTGACCTGTCTCAAACTCAAGTTCATCCCAAGTTCCATTTTTTCTTTTACAATGATCAACTATAGGAACTCAGGGTTTCTCCAACTTTAATACTAACTTATTCATTCAGTTCTTTGAGATTTCTCTCCTCATTCCTCAAGAGTTTAATGGGTCCCTTCTCTCCCAGTCCTCTTCGATCTTGCCCAACTCTCATGATTCCTAAAGACCAACTCACAGATCCTGTCTTTAAGCTGTCACATGCTTCAGACCCCCAAAGGTAGTTGACTGAAACTACTCTGATCTATTTCTTCTTTACTTGAAAGACATATTCCTTTTAATGAATGAGCCCCAAAACCAACAGATTATATTGCTATTGATGATGTAAATAAAACAGAGCAAATCAGCAGTTCCACCAGAAATGGAAGTAGAATCATGATACATAAGACTTTGATCAATCTCAGAAAAGTTACTCTTCATCACAAATATTCTTCATGGATGAGAAGAGGTATGTAACAACTTCTCCTTACAGATGAATACTCTACAAATAAAACAGCAGACATTGGAACCCTCGAAGAGCTGAATGTTGGAAAATTGTAAATTCCTGCACAATCTTCAAATGTAGGGCAGAAAATATCAATGTTAACTTTGATAATCCACAGGGAAATTATAACCTCTTGTTGCATCAGGGTGGGATTGAGGAATATGGCTTAGCCTGTATCTACCAAATGGTTGTCTCCACAGATTCTGTGGATCCTGTGGATAACTTCACTTTCCTATCCAACATGAATATGTTATTGATACTCACTTGAGTTTCAAATAGGATCAAGTTAGTTCATTTGCACAGATGAGTGGACCCCAGAACCTAAGTCAAATTTTGATTATTAATGTATTAAGCTTAGTAATATTCCATCATATATACACCACATTGTCTTTATCTATTCATCTGTTGAAGGGCACCAACATTGGTTGCATAGTTTAGCTATTGTGAGATGAATGCTGCTATAAACATTGAGATTGCTGTGTCATTATAGTATGCTGATTTTTAAGTCCTTTAGGTATAAACTAAGGAGTATAATAACTGGGTGAATTGATGGTTCCATTCCAAGTTTTCTGAGGAATCTCTATACTGATCTCCATAATGGTTGCACGATTTTGCATGCCCACCAGCAATGTATGAGTGTACCTTTCCCCTCAAATCCTCACCAACATGTATAGTTGCTTGCATTCTTGATAAATTATGGCATTAGCTGGTAAATGGATGGAGTCAAAGAATATCATGCTAAGCGAAATGAGCCAATCCCAAAAAACCAAAGGCCAAATGTTTTCTCTGATATGTGGATGCTAATTCACAATAAGGGGGGCGGCAGGGAAGAATTGAGTTACTATATATTAGGTAAAGGGGAGTGAAGCGAGGGAGGAAGTATGGGGACAGGAAGAATAGTAGAGTGAAACAGACATTATTACCTCATGTACATATGTGACTGCATGACCTATGCGATCCTACAATATGTACAAAAAGGAAAATGAGAAGTTATACTCCATTTATGTATGATTTATCAAAATGTATAAATGCATTCTACTGTTATGTACAACTAATTAGAACAAATAAAAAAATTTAAAAAGTATATTAAGCTTAGAAGGCAGAGGGAGAAAAGAATGTTTCCTTGAACCTGAAACAGCATATTTCTGAGAATGATCACTTTAAATGCTTAGAAAGATGTATTTTTTGTGGAAATAGATTTATAAGCAGTTTCATTTTCATTTAAAGTAAAATCTCAAACCCCCTCTACTTTGAAAAGAAACTACTTAAAACTACATGCATTTTATTGCACTGAAGTACAGGACATTAAGCAAAGGTTTGGTTGTCCTGGTGACAAATTGTCACAAGAGATTCATGTCTCACCAAAAGTAGATATAAAAATGCTTTCAATAAACTATACGCATTGTAGACAAATAGAGGAATTAAACTAAAATGGAGCAAACAACCATTTCTTTACTGTTTAGAGACATGTCCTGGCTTGAGCAAAGGATCTCTCATGCTTCTTTTAGTTATGGAGCTACTAAAAGCCTTCCTAAAGTGTTTTGCAATTTATTGACAGTCACAAAGATTTTAAGGAAAATTTTTAAATTTCACTGATTTTCTATATGTATTTTTTCTTAATTCAATGTCCCATAGTTGTATTCTAATTGCTTAAATGATTCACTAATAAAGACTGAGCTAAATTTTATCAACATATCTATTATTACTGCTCCATAATATGTAGTAATAATACTGATCTGAAATATAAGAAAGTAAATGTTTTCCCTTTTTATTTTGTCATGGTGCATTTAATCCAATAGAGAATTAGGAGATCAGTCTTCTAAAATGTAGGTTTCTTAATCTGCTGGTAACCAGTTTACTAAATAGGGATCCTAGATGAGAAAAATAATTAATTCATGTTGGAATTGTTGCTATAGCCTAAGCGAGGGTCATTGACCTGAAAATAAAGTTCACTTCATATGACAATTGAGGAGAAGATCAAGTACAGATATACAGGCGAGAATCCCATTTCTGCCTCAAAATTCATTTAATCTTTACAACTAAATGATGGGATTATTTAAAATAATAAAATAATGTTTATCAAATTTAAATGTTACCCAGAGGACATGGACATCAATATTTTGGTGTTATTTTCTTTCCAATTATGTCTATGAAATTTTTATATAATTAGTAAAACATCTTATGCAAATTTGGATCCTATTTTGTTTGATTTAACATGTACATTAATTCATGTTTCTCAATAATACAGCACCCTCATGATAAATACCTTTAAAGCCTATAAGACTTTTTCACAGGTTTAAAGTATCATGATTTCCTTTTCTAATCTTCTACCTGAAAACATTATTGTCTTTAATAAATATTGATATTACTCATAAACCTTCTATTGATATTGTTGCAATGTGGAGGGAGAGGGAAAGAAATGGCTATAGAGAAAGCAATTAAAAAAAGAAACAGCATGCAAACAAATCCTAGCATATATGATATGAATGTTAAGATCTCACTTACATACAGTCATGCACTGTATAACAACATCGCATTAATGATAGATGCAATGGTGGTCTCCTAAGATTATAGTGAGATTAAACATTCCTGTTGCCTGATAAATGCATCACCAGGAAGGGAAGAGAAGGGCAGGGAAGGGCAGGGAAGGGCAGGGAAGGGAAGGGAAGGGAAGGGAAGGGAAGGGAAGGGAAGGGAGAAGGGAAGGAGGAAGGAAGGAAGGGAAAAGAAAACAAGGAGAGATAAATGAAGAACCCACAGAAAAGTCACAGTAAATGGTTTGACAGAAGCTTTTACAGTTTTCAACAAGATCCTTTAAAGGTTTGAAAACATGGATTCCGATTAAAAAAAAAAAAAGAATCAGCCTAAGTGAACAACCATGGACGTACTTCTAAAAAATGTGACACCTTCTCAAATACAGCTTCAGGCAGGTTCTTCAAGGGAGATTCTAGAGGGCATTGTTATCATAAGAGATGGCAGCCCATGCCAATTATGCCCATGAAGACCTTCCAGTGAGCCAAATATGGAGATGCAAGACAATATTGATGATCCTTTCTCTCTATAGACCTGAGTTAATATATGTCTTAGTTTTTAACAAAAGTTTTTAAAATAAAAAATAAATGAAAATTAAAAATTTAAAAATAGAAAAAGACTTACAAAAATGAGACTATAAAGATGTTTTTGTATAGCTTTACAATGTGTTTGTTTTAAGCTTAGTGTTATTATAAGAGTCAAAAATTAAGAAAGTTGAAAGTTTACAAAGTAAACACATTAGAATAAGTTAAGGTTAGCTTACTATTTAAGAAAAATATTTTTGTGAATGTAGTGTGGTCTAAGCATACACTGTTTACAAAATCTATACAAGTGTACAATGAGGTCCTAAGCATTCACATTCAATACCCCTTGCTCACTCACTCAACCAGAGCAACTTCTAGAATTTTGAACTCCATTCATGGTAAGTGCCCTTTACAAGTTACCATTTTATAATATTTTATGCTGTATTTTTACTGTATCCTTTCTATGCATAAATATGTTTAGATATGCACACACAGAGAAAAAAATATTTTGCAATTGCCTACAGTATTAAACATAGTAATATGCTGATTAAAATTTCAACCTAAAAGCACTAGACTATACCATATAGTGTAATTGTGTAATAGAATATGCCATCTAGGTTTGTGAAAATAAACTATGATGTCTGCACAATTATGAAATCACTTAATAATGCATTTCTCAGAACGTCTCCCCATCTTTAAATGACATGATTATATATTGGAAAATATATTATTATATGTTAATATCTGTGTGAACTAAAGAAATTAGAAAAAATAGAGTTTGACTTATGTGTGCTGACTTGTAAGGATGTCAGTCTTTATATCTGGGCTGTTGACATTGGTTCCAGATGATAGGGATGATAGACTTTTTTATAGTTCCTCTAGTTAAAATTTGTAAGTTTAACTTTTATATTCTGAAAGGCTAAAGGAAAATATTTTATAAGAACATTTTACAATGTTTATCTAAAAAGGTGATCCAGAAAAATCAGTAAATATATGCAGTTGGCTAAAATAATATTTTCAAAAAGAAAATTATATTTTAAAAAATTTCTGTGTATTTTAAAAAACTAAACAGTGGCTGGGGAAGTACCTCAGTGATAAAGCACTTGCCTAGCATGTGTGAGGCCCTGGGTTCAATCCCCAGAAATGAAAATAAAAAAAGAAAAAAGGGGGGAAAAAAACTAAATCATAACTTAAGCTCGACGTATGTTGGTGCACACCTGTAATTCCATTAACTCCAACAACTCAGGAGGCTCACGCAGGAGGATTTCAAGTTTGAGGCCAGCCTCAGCAACTTAAACAGAACCCCTGTCTCAAATTTAAAAAGTTAAAAATTTAAATGAAAGTTGGAAGGTAGTTTGTGGTGGAACTCACAGGTACAAAACCCCTGGGTTTAATCCCCAGTACACTACCAAATATATATATATATATATATATATATATATATATATATATGAATATCTTTGGATATTGGACTATGAGTAATCTTTTCTCATTTTTCTAACATTTCATAATAACTATGAATCTGTAGTAGAGAAAAATAAATTTTATACATTATCAAAAATTTTTAAAAGTTATAACTGGCCTCAATTCCAGTCTGTTATCCCAGAGAAATTATTTGATCTCCCTAAGCTTCAATTTCATCATCTGTGAAGGTGATTAACAATACCTGCTCTGCTTACCTGATACATGTTTTGTGAGAATTAAGTTAAAATGTTTGTGCATGTACTATATAACTCACAACATTTCATATAAACATACACTGTCATTATGACCAATGATTTAACTCTAAGTAAAGAGAAGGGAGCAGAGAGCCCTACAGTTCTTCCAATCCTTAGTGATAACTAAGTAATTTAGAAACCTACACTTACAAGATGCTGAGGAGGGAAAACAGAATTGGAGTGGAGTGGGAAAGGGGAAACTTCAGAAATAAAAGGAAAAAAAAAACTGCTTACAGATCTTTTATAATTATCACTTAAATCAAAAGTAAAATTCGGTCAGGGCTGTGTTATGTGCCCTTAAGAGCCGTTATGGTTGGTTACTGAGAGTTCCCCAGGTTGCTGGATAGTCCTCTTACTGATTTGATGACAGCAAAATGCTTAAGGATGTTTTCCATTTCAGTCAAGTCCTTCTTTCCTATATTTCTATATTATACTACAATAAAGTAAGTATTTTACTAAAGCTGGTTTCATATTGCCAATGATGTAATATATACACTTCAAAATATACTAGATTTCAAAAAGCATGTAAACTCCCTGACAGAATACTCCTTCCATAAATAAAAACAAAACTTACAACAATTAATATTACTTCAATAGGACCTGAAAACATTAATTGCTTTTTTAAAATATAATGCAATTTCTGCTAGTTCATTTAATACATTAAAATGTATTGAACAATTTCGATATCTAAAAAAAATTCAGATTTTACATGACACTATAAACCATCATTCATTTTAAATTATAATCCTAACTTTTTAGAGGTCTTAAATCCCTCAACATTTTGTTTCAAAATCCTTTCAGATTCAATGGTTTTGATTTTCACTTTCTGCTTCTATAATGCTTTTGTTTTCTTTCTTTTTTTTTTTTTTTTAAGTGAAGTCTCTCTTGATCTCCTTACTTGATGTTACCAAGAATTCTGTAGGCTACAGAATGAACCCTTTCTACAAAATGGGCACTACATGGAAATAAATAAATAAATAAAAGACTAGTTCAAATGCTTAATGAAAATGGTTAATGCCAAATATGTCCTTTTCCTGATGTGTCAGACCACAGAGTTACCCAATACTGCAGAAGTTTCTAGTCTGACTGCTGTCCTCAGGTCCAAAGCATGGTGAACAAAGATCAATAAGGAGCATAAAAATTGTAAAGTTGTGCCCATGATCCCAGAGTGGGAGCTATTTAATTCTCTGGGGTTTCTTCATTTCTTCATCTGCCAACAGATTATTGAATAAATTATTTCCCCCAAAGTGTATTCTGAAGTATACTGGTCCTACCCAATGCTCCATGAAGAACATGATGTGGTGAGGTGGGAGGAAGGACTGTTAAAACAGTGCCCTTGAGAAATGCTGTATCCTGTGTTCCCAGTTAGGAAGTACAAGTGTGAATTAGTAACATAGATACTTAGAGTAAACCTTCATAATTGATGCTACATCATTGTTTCTGTAGATCATTTAAGCATGCATCCATTCTGTGGTTGTTTTAAGGTAAAGGTAGAGATTGTGAGAACTCAGAACACAGGAACCTAACTTGAGAAACTAGTCCTTATTATTAACATTGTCTCTTCTAACACTGAAATTTTCTGATATTATATTAGTCTATTAAAGGGTAGTAAAGATGTACTCTAACTGTAAGACAATTATGTCAGAGACCTTTACAATATGAATTATATCAGAACATATAGAAACAAATAAATAAAAGATTAATGACTGCCAGGTGTGGTGGCACACACCTATAATCCCAGTGACTTGGGAGACTGAGGCAAGAGGATCACAAGGTTGACACTAGCCTCAGCAATTTAGTGAGCCCCTATCTGAAATGAAAAGGTTTAGGAATGTGGCTCAGTGGTTAAGTGCCCCTGGTTTCAATCCATGGTACCACAAAAAAAAAAAAAAAAAAAAAAAAATCCTTATTAGAAATTATTAGATGGCATCTCCTGGAGAGAGATCCCGCCTGCGGCGGCCTGAGTGCCTAGCCCCAGCGGGGATCTTAGGCCCTTGGGTGACATTTTACAGCGTCCCCTGGAGAGAGTAACCACCTGTGGTGGCCTGACTCCCCACCAGGAATCTCAGGCTTGTCAGTGCCATTTTACAGCATTTCCAGGAGAGCGCAACCGCCTACAACTGCCTGAACCCCCAGTGTGGAGCTCAGGCCTGCCTGGGCTATCAAACCAACTGTCTCCAGCACTGAGCACAGTTCTGCACCCCCAACTCAACTGGGTCTAGTGCCCAAGCCCACATCCTGGCCTGGAGTCTAGCGCCTTTGCTGCATCTGATCATCTATCAACACCAGGCCGCCTCTGCCCAGCAGCATTGATCATTCCCAACCTGGCGGTAGTGGGACAGCACCCTTCTTGGGTCACCGCTTGATCAAGCACCTCTCAAACATCAGGCCATTGAAAAATAAGAGGTTTGAACTGTACAGTATATTTTTATCACAGAATGTTTTTAAATTAATTGTAATACTACAATTATTCCTAATATACCCACTATATTCCTATCTTTTCCTTTTATTAATATGCTTATCACTCTATCTCCCTCATATATATCTGTTTCCTTGGAGAATCTCTTTTTTCTCACACTAACAACCTGTTCCTTTTAATTCCACTTCCACTATTCATATGACATAGTATATCAATAGATGCACTTCTCATCTCATTGGTGTTTTGTCCTATACCCCTCCTCATTCTCCCTGTCCAACATTAGGAATTGTAGTCCTTATTGCAAATTTACTGGTTATGCTGTAGATAATAATTTTAACTCATCTCTGTTTATTAAGACAACATTGTTAATATCTTAATATGGAATATTTAGATTAAGGACACATATTGTTTATATGGTGTGCTGCCAATATTGATCTCTCAATTCAAGGGGAGGTATTGAAAATAGGAAGGAACCCTATAAGTCTTTAAGGGGAAAGAGCAATACCTAGGATTCACACAACTAGAGGGGAAGATACACTAGCAACATGAGAAAACATGGGAAGAAAATGTCCCAAACAAACCCAGATACTATACCAAAAGAACTCAATGACAACATGGCAGAAGCATTGTCAGAAAGGGAGTTGTATATAATTAAAATGATTGGAGAAGCGAACTAGAAGTCGAGAGAGCAAATGCAGGCATTGCTAAAAGAGCAACTGCAGGAAGCAAAAGATCATTTCAATAAAGAGATAAAGAACCTAGAAAAAAAACAAACATAAATCCTTGAAATGAAGGTTACAATAAACCAAATTAAAAGCTCAATAGAAAGCTTAACCAACAGGCTAAATCACTTGGAAGACAGAACCTCAGACAATGAAGACAAAATATTTAATCGTGAAAACAAACTCAACCAGACAGAGAAGATGGTAAGGAATCATGAGCACAACCTCCAATAGTTATGGGACATCATGAAAAGACCAAATTTAAGAGTTATTGGGATTGAGGAAGGCACAGACACACAAACCAAAGGAATGAATAACTGTTCAATGAAAGAATATCAGAAAATTTCCCAAATATGATGAATCAAATGGAAAATCAAGTTCATGAGGCTTATAGGACACCAAATACACAAAATCAAAAGAGATCCACACCCAGGCACATTATAATGAAAAAACCTAACATACAAAACAAAGATAGAATTTTAAAGGTGGCAAGAGAAAATCATCAGATTACATATAGGGGGAAACCAATACAAATTATCAACAGATTCCTTAGCCAGACCCTAAAAGAAGAAGGGCCTGGAACAACATGTTCCAAGCACTAAAAGAAAATGGATGCCAACCAAGAATCTAATACCCAGCAAAACTTACCTTCAGATTTGAAGATGAAATAAAATCCTTCCATGATAAACAGAAGCTAAAAGAATTCACAAATAGAAAGCCTAGCCTACAGAAAATTCTCAGCAAAATATTCCAAGAGGAAGAAATGAGAAACAACAATGTAAGTCAGCAAAGGGAGGAATTACCCTAAAGGAACAGCCAATTAAAGGAAAAATCAAGTAAGATTAATTTCCGAAAACAAGTCAAAATGATCAGGAATACAAGTCATATCTCAAAAATAACCCTAAATGTAAATGGCCTAAACTCATCAATCAAAAGACATAGACTGGCAGATTGGATTCAAAAGAAAGACCCAACAATATGCTGCCTTCAAGAGACTCATCTCATAGAAAAACATGCCCACAGATAAAAGCTGAAAGATGGGAAATAACATACCATGCACATGGACTTAGTAAAAAAGCAGGAGTTTCCATCCTCATTTCAGATAAAGCAGACTTCAAACCAAAGTTAGTCAGAAGGAATAAAGAAGGACATTTCATACTGCTTAAGGGAAGCATAAATCACCAAAACATAACAATCATAAATATTTATGCACCAAACAATGGTGCATCCATGTACGTCAATCAGATCCTTCTCAATTCCAGAAACCAAATAGACCAAAACACAACATACTGGGGGACTTTAACACTCCTCTCTCACCATTGGACAGATCTTCCAAGCAAAAGTTGAACAAAGAAACTATAGAACTCAATAACACAATCACTAATTTAGACTTAACAGACATATAGAGAATATTTCATCCATCAAAAAGCAAATACACTTTCTTCTCAGCAGCTCATGGATCCTTCTCTAAAATAGACCATATGTTATGCCACAAAGCTACTCTTAGCAAGTACAAAAATATAGAGATACTACCATGTACTCTATCAGATCATAATGGAATGAAATTAGAAATCAATGATAAAGTTAAAAACAGAAACTACTCCCAACTCTGGAGATTAAATAACATGCTATTGAATGATACATGGATAACAGAAGACATTAGGGGGGAAATTAAAAGATTCTTAGAGGTCAATGTGAACAAAGATACAACATATCAAAATCCTTTCATCTTCTCAGATTTTCTTTAATTTCTTTCTTTAGTGTTCTGTAGTTCTCATTGTAGAGATCTTTCACTTCTATTGTTAGATTGATTCCCAACTAATAGAAGAGGAAGTAGGTCCAAATCTCCATCATGTTGGCCTAGGACCAGATTTCCTTACCATGACTCCAAAGCATAAGAAATAAAAGCAGGAATCAATGATTGGGATAGAGTCAAACTACAAAACTTTTTCTCAGCAAAGGAAACAATCAACAATGTGAAGAGAGAGCTGTCAGAGTGGGAGAAAATCTTTGCCACACACTATTCAGATAGAGCACTAATCTCCAGAATCTACAAAGTGCTCAAAAATCTTTACACCAAGAATACGAATAACCAAATCAATTAATGGGCCAAGGAAATGAACAGGCACTTTAGAGAAGAAGATCTACAAGCAATCGACAGATTTATGAAAAAATGTTCTGCATCCCTATATATAAGAGAAATGCAAATCAAAACCACCTTAAGAATTCATCTTACCCAAATTAGAATGTCTTTTATTAAGAATACAGGCAACAACAGGTGTTGGAGAGGATGTGGGGAAAGAGGTACACTCATACATTGCTGGTGGGATTGCAAGTTGGTGCAGCCACTCTGGAACGCAGTGTGGAGATTCCTTAGAAAACTTGGAATGGATCCACCATTTGACCCAGCTATCCCACTCCTTGGCCTATACCCAAGAGACTTAAAATCAGATTACTATAGTGATGCAGCCACATCAATGTTCATAGCTGCTCAATTCACAATAGCTAGATTGTGGAACCAACCTAGATGCCCTTCAATAGATGAATGGATAAAGAAACCGTGGTATATATACACAATGGAATATTACTCAGTCATAAAGAAGAATAAAATTATGGCATTTGCAGGTATATGGATGATGTTGGAAACTGTTATGCTAAGTGAGATTAGCCAATCCCAAAAATCCAAAGGCTAAATGATCTCTCTGATAAGTAAATGATGATGCATAGTGCAGGGTGGAAGGGAGGCAAGAATGGAGGAAGGATAGATAGCATAGAGGGAAGAGAGGTGTGGGGTCGGGGTGGGGGGTAAGAATAATAGCAGAATGTGTGACAGACATTATAGGCCTGTGTACATGTATGAATGCACAGATGGTGTGACTCTACTTTGTGTACAACCAGAGAAACAATAGCTATACTCCGTTTGTGTTCAATGAATCAAAATTAAACAAATTTAAAAAAAGAACAAATAAAATAAAAAAATACTTATCTCTATGATACAGTAATTATAATTACAGTAAATATTAACTTTGACTTTTCTGAAGGTTCTCAGACATCACCGGATAGAACACTAAGTTTTAAATCTAGGAAGAACTGAGTGATTCAAGCAGCTTCCTTCCTGGAATCACTTATTTGAGCATTGCGTGGTGATATGGGAAGTGTAAGGTCAATGTGATCACAGATCTGAGCCTACCTGCCAGGGAATTTCTCATAATCAGTGTTCAAATAAGAACTTGCTGTACAATTTATAGGTTGTCTGTTTTCAAATTTTAAAAACTGGATTCCAAAAATGACAGCCATGTTGTATTTCATCTAATCCAAGATACTATTCGTTTTAAGATCTAACATTATTTTATGTAACATCAAGAAGGAAAGGTGAATCTCTAGCAAATCATGACAAAATACTAAGACACCATCTATTCCGTGGCTCTTTTTTATTTCAGAGATGGTAAAACGTGAAAAAAGTTTCCCAAAATTTATGTTTAAATTTTTTACTTTATATTTTTGAGCAGTTTGAGAATATGAATTGTCTTATAAATTATGAAAACTTCTAAAGGCCATGTTCGACACATGTAAGGGAGGGGTGGGGTCAGGTTTGGGGGTAAGAATAATAACAGAATGTGTGACAGACATCATTGCCCTATGTACATGTATGAATGCACAGATGGTGTGACTCTACTTTGTGTACAACCAGAGAAACAATAGCTGTACTCCATTTGTGTTCAATTGATCGAAATTAAATGAATAAAAAGATTATTAAAGTCAAATATCCCCTTTCCTGATATTTTAGAACACAAAGTTTCCTACCATAGCAAAAGCACCCTTTTTCTTGTGCACAGAATATCTTTAGCATTAGTATAACACAATAAATGAGGAGTCGGAAAATATCTTTAATTGATGCTTCCAATTTTTAGACACCTATGTTTGACATATACCTAGTAGAAGAGTACATGGTTCAGAGTAAATTGCAGAGAAAATAGATTGGACTGAAAGGAACGCAAAGCACATCCATTCCCCAGCACTTAGAGAAGCCAGAATGAGAAATGGTGTAGAATCACCCTGGAGACTAGGGTCAAGGGAAATCATAACAAAATAACTTTTCAGTGAGATTATAATTAGCCTCCATCCTACCATTATGTTACTAAGGACATTCACTTGCTTTGAGGGCTGACTAATGGCTTGCTAACTGAGCAAGAAGAAAAGAAAATTCAGCACCAAAATCCTGGTCTTCATTTTTACCTTAATTTTTTTTCTAAAATTAACTTTAGCATTTGCTTTCAACTAGATAAAAACAGTTCCAGACCTGATCCTGTGAATTCATGGCTTTATTTGCTTGGGCAAATTCTTTGATGTCTCTGAACCTATTTCTCTCACATGCGAAATTGAGATGCTAGTATTTAACATGTGCATAATGTGAAGACTGCACAACAAGAGTCAGTGGTGATCTTGTAGTCTTACATTCCACAAGCATGTCTAAACTAGACATAATGAGGTAATGGGTGGATTCTGGGGTAGTTTTGCTCCATAACATTTCTATATAATAATATTTCTTATTGGTAGATGTCCATATTCTCACATCTATCAGGATGAACAACTACCACCCCACTTCATGCTTTTGCGATATCATATATTCTGATATAATAGTGAAAGGTCACTGAGCAATGATTATGGGCCAGGCACGATGCTCAGCCTATTACATACATGATCTCATTGACTCTCCAGAACAACATATGAGGTTTACACTTCTACAGATGACAAATATGAGGGATGAGAATGGTGATGCTACCACCCAAGGTCATGACACTATTAGAGCTGGAACTGAGCCCGAGCCTTTCTTGTTCCCAAAACTCGAGTTCTTCTTCAGCATATAAAACTAACACCTGTACTCAAGGCCAGCCTGATGGAGTGATCCTCATTTTCTCTAGGCAAGCATTTCCCAAGTTTCCCCTAAATAGCTTCTTGTTAAAGATAAGAGCTGTATAAATTTTTATTTCACACCTTCTTAACTATACATGTACTTTTAACTTCCTTTGGGACTATATATAAGGATGATAAGGATAAATGCTATCTCAATTGCAGATATGTTCCTAGATATGAAGCTGTATACTATTAGGCATGATGGCAGGTATATAAAATAGATTTACTACTTTGTGGAAGATAAATTGGTTACTTAAAAGTGTTTCAACTACTCATAAATCTTAGGAATACTCAACAATTCCACAGTCACCACTCTGAGAAATCAGTAGTACACCCACTAGAATTCACCATCTAGCTCTTTACTGATTGTGCAAAACTTACCTTTGACCTAGTAGGTCTTATTTTAGATATTCAAGTTAATCTATAGCTTATATTACTGTATATTTTAACAGGTATAATCTCTTCATTCTAATAAAAACTGGATTTCTAGGTATCTTTTTCATTTATTCAGTACATATTAAAAGGTATATTCATAATGCATGAAATAATTATGTGCCAAGCACTAGAATATAATAGTGAGTATAATTCCAATGCCTCTATCATAGAATTTGTAGTGCACTGGGATGTCAATCATCAATTAAAATACATCCCACGAAATACTATAAAAAGTAGTACAAGGTGCCATAGAAAGCTGTAAAGGTTTATCTAAATCAGGGTATCAAGAAAGACCTCCAGGAGGAAGTGCTATTCAAGCTATGGTAAAAAGAACAGTAGGAAAGAATCAAATGAAAGTGTCAGAGAGGAACAAGGAAAGGATGGGTATGAATGAGAGAAGAGATTCTGGAATTAGGGAACTGAACAGCTTGGTGTGTGGTAAAGCTAGATAGTGAAGTATAGCATCTCTTAAAATGAGGCTGAAGGACTAAGCCTTAGGGGCCATTTCTAAGGAGTGCAGAAATCATCCAGCCTGACTAGTATAAGGATGAATACTGTGTCTCCTCAAATTGTGCAGCATAGATACCAACCTTGTGTGCTGCAATAGAGCCAGCTCTGTTGCCAGCCCTGAGCTCTGTGTGAGATTTGCAAATTCAAATCCTGCTTTATCAATTGATTATTTTACCCATCTGGGGCACCAACTCAGAGCCCCAACACTTCATAAAGACCTTCTTCTTTTTCCAATCTACTTTTCTCTCACTGAAGTTGCTTTCCCACCTCTCTTGAAGACTCCCAGCTCCTACTACTCCAGTCTCCTGCCAAATGACCTATATTTTCCACCTCATTTCTTCCTCATTGTACATGACTAAAACACAAAGTACCCTCCACATGTATCCTTAGATCTTAAGTAGAAAAAGGAGGTAAGTGAAAAAATGAAATAGTAAACACATACATAAACATTCATAATTTCTGCCTCAAAGTGCTCTTTATCTCTTCTGATTGTTCATCTTTTCTTCTAATGCCTTTCCCATTCATTTTCTTATATCTTGTGATTTATCAATAAAACAAAACCACCGTTAATTTCATTGAGGAAAATGGAAAAAAACTCAGAAAACTAGTTAAAATCAATGTGGTTAATATGTATTTCTTTTTTCTTTCCCTTTTCATGTGTATCTGGGCTTGGGGGAGGAATTCATTATAAATAGAGGTTCCTCATATCTTGAGAGCCTCCTTAAAAAGTGAAACCTGTGGGGGGAAAAGATACTTGGAAATTAATCTAACAATAGAGGTGAAGACCTCTACAACAAAAACTACAGAACACTAAATTAAAGAAAGAAATTAAAGAAAACCTTATAAGATGGAAAGATTTCCCGTGTTCTTAGATAGGCAGAATTAATATTGTCAAAATGGCCATGCTACCAAAGGTGCTATGCAGATTCAATGCAATTCCAATTAAAATCCCAAGGACATTCCTCATAGAAATAAATAAATCAATCATGAAATTCATCTGGAAGAATAAGAGACCTCAAATAGCCAAAACAATCCTGAGCAGGAAGAGTGAAGCAGAAAGTATCACAACACCAGAACTTAAACTATACCACAGAGCAATAGTAACAAAAGTGGCATGGTTTTGGCACTAAAAATAGACAGGTAGATCAATGGTACAGAATAAAGGACACAGAGACAAACCCAAATAAATACAGCTATCTCATACTAGACAAAGGAGCCAAAAACCTACAATGGAGAAAAGATAGCCTTTTCAACAAATGATAGTGGGAAAACTGGAAATCCACATGTAGTAAAATGAAAATAAACCTCTATCTGTCACCCTGCACAAAATTCAACTCAAAATGGATCAAGAACCCAGGAATTAGACTAGAGACTTTGTACCAAATAGAAGAAGAAATAGGCCAGAATCTTCATCATGTTGGCTTAGGATCAGACTTCCTTAATAAGACTCCCAAAGCACAAGAAATCAAAGCAAGAATCAATAAATGGGATGGACTCAAACTAAAAAGCTTTTTCTCAGCAAAGAATGCAATTACTAAAGTGAAAAGAGAGCCTACAGAGTGGGAGAAAATCTTTTCCACATGCACTAATCTCCAAAGTTTATAAAGAACTTGCAAAACTTTACACCAAAAATACAAAGAACCCAATCAATAAATGGGCTAAGGAACTATACAGGCTAAGGAACTAAGGGCTAAGAAGATATACAGGCAATTAACAAATATACAAAAAAGTGTTCAACATCTCTAGTAATTAGATAAATGTAAATTAAAACAACTCTAAGATTTCATCTTACTCCAATTAGAATGGCTTTTATTAAGAACACAAACAATAATAGGTGTTGGCGTGGATATGGGGGAAAAGGCACATTTTTACATTGCTGGTGGAGTTGCAAATTGGTGCAGCCACTCTGGAAAGCAATATGGAGATTCCTCAGAACTCTTGGAATGGACCCATCTTTTGACTCAACTATCCCCCTTCTCAGTTTATACCCAAAAGACTTAAAATCAACATACCACAGTAACACCGCCACATCAACATTTACAGCAACTCAATTCACAATAGCCAGATTGTGGAACCAATCTAGATGCCCTTCAACAGATGAATGGATAAAAAAAACTGTGGTATATATATACAATAGAATATTAGTCAGACATAAGAAGAATAAAATTATGGCATTTACAGGTAAATGGATGGAATTGGAGAATATCATGCTAAGTGAAATAAACCAATCCCAAAACACCAAAGGCCAAAAGTTTTCCCTAATAAGTGGATGATGATATATAATGGGGATTGGAGGCTGGGGGGGTAAAAGAATAATGTAGGAATTTTAGATTACATAGAGGGAAATGAGATGGGGAGAGGTAGGGAGTATGAAAGATGGTGGAATGATACAGACATCATTACCCTATGTACATGTATGATTACATGAATGGCATGAATCTATATCGTGTACAACCATAGAAACAAAAAGTTGTACCCCATTTGTGTACAGTGAATCAAAATGCAGTCCGTAAAAATAATAAATTAAATAAATAAATAAATAAGTGAAACCTGAGGCAAACAAAAACACAAGAAGATAAAAAATTAACTTCATCCAAGAAAACAATTAACAGTATTCAATTTTCAACCAGTGCAGCAACGCTGAGGTTGTGAGAAACACATTACACACAACCCTGGCAGTCTCACAATGGCATTAAAATGTCAATGGATGATCCTTCCAGATGTGCTGCCAGGGTGAACCACCAGACCTAAGAAAGGCCATTAAAATCTTAGTTGTGAAGAATGTATCTGAAAATTTTCCTTTGGTTGATAGTGGCAGTAAAAGCAACAGCAGAACCCTATTTATTGCAATGTGTCAACACAGCCTGGTTACTCTGAATGTACAGTACTGTGTACAGCAGACATTGGTCCTTCCAGTGCCTTTAGGAAGCCCACTTTCTGTCAAGTGGGTTGCTTTTCTGTTTTATTAAATGTAATCCAAGGAAAATACTTGTTTTTATGACTTCAAAAAATTCTGTGTGCATATTTTAGGTGTCTGATTTATATGTTTTTCTAACCAACTCCAAAAAGAAAATATGACCATAGGTATTTTTTGTAATGGTTGCAATGCCAGACTTTCTTTCATGGAACTGAAGCAATGGATGGCTAAGGCCACCTCACCTTCTCAAACTACTTACTCAGAATGAGATCAGTTCTCCCATGCAGTTCTCCCTTGCTCAGGGTCTCTATCTCATACAATGCTGTCTTCCAATAATCAATTGTACAATCAATGTTTTTGAGCTTAATTTCTTCCACCCACATAGTCATAATATAAAAGGCTTCCTGGTAATTCTAGGAGTTACTTTGATAAATGGTACCTAACAATGTCTATCACACTTAAACCACCTCACTAAATATGTTACTGGAATTTCATTAGAATAACCTCAATAAATATGAATGATGAACTTTTGCTTATTCTTTACCGAATTTCTACTATCTTAACATCTTCTAATAACCAGGATGGCATCATACTGAAAAATAAACTTGGAAGGGGCAAATAAACTGCAAGCAGTATAATTATACATTTACCCTAAACTGGCAAACAGGTATATTTCAATAAGTAACCTTGGAGCATCTACCAAAACTTAAGCTAAGTCTTTATTTAAAATAAATATCTTGGAGGAAAGTGAAGAGTTGGGGGTGACATGGATCTCTGGAACTCACAGGCTGAACAAAATATTCCATGTTCAAAACAATCAAGAGAACTCTCTGGTACGTCTTTAAGGCATTTCATTGTGGGCTCTTTCCCTGAATGCACCATTTGATAAATTTGTGACAGAATTAAAAAAGGAGTATCTTACTGGTACTATAAGTCATTTCAGGTAATATAATTGCCTAAATTCAGTGTCGAGTCAAGAGAATGAATACTTGCAATTTTGGAACATTCTGGAAAATATAATGTGGAATTTACATCTATAGATTTCTCAGCGAAGTCTTCCACAGGTCTCTTGATTGAAGTCTGTTTCAACATTTTGCCATTAAATAGCCTACAAAAGTTACTTAGCTAGCAGGACTGTGATGTAATTTGAATCAAAGGAGTTAAAGGAGAAATCTGTAACAGAAAGACTGTCATAGTATGCAAATGGGGAACTTTTGAGACAGCAACAACTGAACACTGATAACAGACTTCAATTCTGACAAACCAAGCCCTTTGCAGTCTGAGTCATAACAAATTACTGTTCTCCTGTGAATCCTATGGACATAGATTTTAGGCTTTCTGAAAGGAAGTACTCTTTTAAGAGCATGTACGGTTTAAAATTCTTTATTTTAAAACCCCAAAACTGCTGCAGGACTGCTTTATAACAGGTAGCTTTGATTTTTCCCATGATGACAGAGTTAAGGAACAGAGATATTTTGGAAGAGCCAAATGAATTGTCTTATTATTCTGAAATGTCCACATAAATTATCATAAATTCTAGAGAAGTCAAAGGCATTCTCAATATTTTTTTTTTCCATTACAATAAACTAAGATCCTTTGCTGCAGTTCTTAGACCACCATGGTCCATTAGGCTGAAGTTTGCACAGTGAATGTACCTTACTAAAATCATGGAGAAACTTTCAAGTTATAAACTACAAAAGCCTTTTCAGTAAGAGAGGTTTATACTAGTCTGAATCAATTCCATAAGAATACCTGAACTATGAACATTTTTATTAAATTGCCTAAATTATCTCAGCACCTAACCACGGAGCCTAAAATACACAAAGTGTATAATAAATACTAGTTTAGTTGCATTGAAATCTATCTGATAACCAATATAAATCCAAGTATTTATTCAAGTGGAAGTTAGAAATTTACCTTCCCAATGAAGAGAAAAGACTAAAAGTCACAACAGTATTTAATCGCGGCATCTTTGAATAAATTACACGTAAGGAGAAGCAGTTCTTATCAAGTCATGTGTCCATTAAAGTCTAATACCTGACAAGACTTCATGAAGTCCACATGAAGATTAGGAACAAAGCATTTGAGAAACTTTGTGGACTTCAGGTTATTCCAGTGGACTGAAATTGGTTCAGATAATGAAGATTTCAAAGTTGAGTGGTACATTACACATATCACATTGGGTTTAAACATGAAAATAAATGGTGGCATTATAGAATTCACACTGATTCTGTAGGACCTTTCTGGGGCAAGAACTTTACAAATGTTGTATACTTCTTTCCCAAAGTAGCTTGAAGTATTACTGGTTCTAAAATTTTCTTTTCTGACAACAGGTCTAGATTTATTCCCTCCACATTGAAATGTGGCCACATGGGTCCTTTGCCATAACCATGTCTTGTCAGCCCCAGGAAAATGCTCATAATAAAAGAATGGAGCAGAAAATGCTGGATGTGTCCAGCCAAGCAGTTGGAGTTTGCCAGGCTTATCATTTTTGAAAATGGCACTCTGTTCATGGCTGAGAGTCATTTCTGCTGATTAACTGGGGAGGCAATATATTTTGGCTTGCATCTCCAATTATAATTGCAAGGCAAACAAAAATAGATTCTTCTTGCTGGTCAATCTGTTTTACTCCTCATTTTCTTTTGCCAAAAGGTTTTCCTCTCTGGCGTAACAAAGCTAGTGTTCCTCTTGTATTCTCAACTTCTGTCCAGAGAGACTTACTCACATGTAGTATTTTTGAGCAATGTTAAGTTTGCTAAAGCTGTCAGAGGAGAAATGAAAGGGTGATTTATACAGCATGTTCCATGGTAAACAACACTCAAGTCTCTCTCTTCTCCAAAAATTTCAATGGCAGTTTAATGGCAATTGGACTGAAATTCTGTCTGCCCTCTTCTCAGTTTTGCCTAACAATTGAATTTTGTCTCCACAGTCCTATATTCCATTCACCTCAGTGTAAAACAAGGGGGAAGAAAAAAAAACTTATGACAACTCTTTTATAAAGGCAACCAATTCAGCAGATGATAACAGAAGAAGATTGCTCTGTTAACAGGTCTAAGAGAATAACAACCTTAGTTTCATTCAGGCATCCTCTTAGTATGGTAACAGTCAAGGTACCAAAATGGTCATTTCTCATATAACAGGACTTTTAAGAATCAACATTTTGCAAGAAGACAGATTCTCTCCATAGTGTTTCTATAAGAACTAGGAATGGGAGCAGTATGATTTCCTGCATTGTAGTTGTTATAATTTGGACACGGAACATCCCACTAAGTCTCATGTGTTGAAATCTTATTCCCACGTTGGTATCACTATTCAAAGGTGTTGAAACCTATAGGTGGGACCTTGCTGGGGGGAGTGGGTTCTTAGGAGCATGCTCTTGGCGACCATATTTTGACCCAGGTCCCTTCTCCAGCCCCTCTCTCTCCCTCCCCCTGTCACACCCCCTTATATTCATTTCTCCCTCTCTTCTCTCTCTCTCTCTCTCTCTCTCTCTCTCTCTCTCTCTCTCTCTTCCTGGCTGCTATAAAGTAAGATGCTTTCATCAGCCACACCTTTCCACCATAACATTCTGCCTCTGCTGAGACTCAGAGCAATGGAGCCAACTTGACCATGGACTGAAACTTCTGAAACCATGAGCCAGAACAAATTTCTCCTGTTCCAAGTTAAATTTTGCAGGTATTTTGCCACAGTGATGAGAAACTAAGGCAGTTATAGAGATCTAAATGCCGTGCTGATGTTAAGTTTGAGTGCAGATGGACAGTGAAGTCCAAGCATGAGTTTTTTTTTTTTTCCCAAGGGAAGTAAACAAGTGGACTCAGTGGGTGCAAATTTTGCAAAGTCAGAGATCAGAATCCCAATGGAAAGAGAGCAACCCTTTTTCTCTGAACTTTTGTGTATTTAGCATTTCTACTAGAGATTTGCTCTTTTGGAGTTTAATAGTTATATTTCTAATGTGATTAACTCAGAAGAGTAATTGCTTTGGTGAAGTATTTATATTGAAATCCTGTTTATTTCCTGCATGTTTATTGCTAAGCCAACATAGAGAGGTATAATATTCATTACCTATTTGGACATTTTTCTCCAGAAATAAAGTCATCTGTATTAGGAAGTTTACTTGGACTCGGTAATCAAAATGTAAACTACAAAAAGAGAACATATTTTTGTTCAGGCAAGAGAGCAGGCATATGCAGAAACTGAGATACAATTGAACATAATTCTACACAAAGACTTCTCAGAGATATTTTTAAATTGCATAAAAATGTATGCTAATATGAAAGGTTTGGGGTGCTTTTGGGTGTTGCTTTCTTTTTCTCTTTTTGAAAAGCCCTAGCCTCTTCTCAGTACAAACAAAACATATGAAATTAAAACATTCTCTTATGTAAGCCTAGGAGATTTGTGATGGTAACAAAGACCATGGAGATACTGTTAATCAGTTAAGAATCATTGGAATGACGTATGTACTGTAAATGTAGATGAGCAGCTTCACCTTCTAGCACTGTGACTCATTCTGATTATAATTGCTTTTGCAGGACTTTTACCCTTTCCCCCAACCAATATTTTATTAGCATAAAGACAACAAAAGTAAGCAGAAGGTAGCAAAGAAAGATAATTGTTAGCAAAGTCTTTGTGAGATATTCTGCTTTAGAATATAAGTGGCTCTAAATTGTGAGGTATCAGAAAATGTAGAACTGTGCACTCGCCTCTATGCTGCCTCCATAGAAATTCTTCATTCCCATTTCTAACAGTTGTGGCAAGCAACGATCTTTCCTCCCAGTGAGGGAAAATAGACCAGTAACATCAAACAGTTTGAGTTATTCATTATCGTTTTATAATTAATCCTAAAGTGACAGAAACACTAATCTTAAAATAAACCAAACTATGCAATCAAAGAAATAGTATATAAAGTGGGAGAAAACTTTATCTTATCCAAATGTATGAGAACTTTCCAAACTGTCATTAATGAAGGGAAGAATGAACATGTGCTTTGACGCCAGCCCTTAGTTATATATTAAGTTTGTGAAGACATATATAAACATAAGGAATATTCTGGTGTAATTAAAACAAGGACTTACCCTTGGAATTAACTGTGGCCTCAGCATAAACCTAATACATAGAATTGAATTAGCAAGCTAACCATGAAATGTATCATTGAAATACAATTAATTTCTTCTAGCTAAAATTAGCTGCATTTTAAATTTAATGATGACATACATTTCACTTTCTGATTTTGAATGAGGAGTAGAATCTTTGTATTACTTTTTTAAGTTTTGCTGAGTATTCCTCCTCAGTGATGCAGATGCAAGGAAAGGTGGAGAGTAAGAGTCTCCTAACTTTCTTTATCTTTGTATGAAGCAAATTCAAGTCAAATAGCACATATTAAGTAGCTATTGTGTCATGGAACTAGTATCAGAAAGTGAGCCAGTTAGAAAGGGATTTAATTTTGCATCCATTATCAGTGTTATGTTTTTAAAGTCATGTATTACATTGCTTTGGACCCAAATTGCTTTGCTGAAATATTACATTTGAAGATGACAATAAAACCACAATAAAATCAACTTCTTCCTCCCAGAATCCATATGAGAGACTTTATAAAAACTAACCTTTTATTTTTGTCATTTTATTTTATCATAATTTGGTCTTTGAACTCTTGGATCAATAATAAGGTAACATCATCAACTTAATAAAATGCAAAAAAAGATTGCTCTAACATGTCTTCCTCACCAGGGTCCCACCTAAGCAGATTCAGTTCCTAAGTCCCTGGCATGTTTCTTGACTCAGGCTCCTAATATTTGAGTTTTCATTCTGATTAAGCTAAAATACAAGATAAGTACAAATATGTTTCTTCCTGTAAATGTGTGTATTGTACAGGAATCACTTCTCATAACATTTTCCTGGAAGAATTTAATTGCTGGAAAGCTTTTCTCTTCTATCTGTCAAACCTTTTTTCTTGTTGTTTTTTGTTTGTGTGTGTGTGTGTGTGTGTGTATGCGCGGGCTCTTTGGATGACAAGGCACATGAACCTACTCACATATTAAGTATAAACAGTACAAAACTTAATTTAAAAAGGCAGACTATATAAAACAGTTCACATGTCTGATTTGTTATGAATTCATTTGATTCTTTACACAATAATCAACAAACTTAAAGAAAAACTGCATACTTCCCAATTTGGTTGACAACATGGAGCATAAAGAATGAATCTAAAACATCATCTCTATCTGAAAGAACCCAATCTATTTGAAGGAAAGAATAACACAGTAAGAAACAAAAATGTTCAAGAAATTACATTATTAAGGCTACATTATGGGTGTTCTATTTAATATGGGCATGTCTAAGAGGTGCCTCAAACTTAAGACAGAGCTGAAATACTGTTCTTAACCTAAACACCTATTTTCCCATAGTCTTCCCCTTCTCAGTGAGTAGCAAATTAATTTCCATTTGGTGTCATTTTTGGTATCTCTTATTTATTTTAGACATTCAATCTAAAAGCAAAGCTACAGACCCACTGAAAGACTCTTCATGACTACCTGGTGTCTAGCCACTTCTGAGAACCTCATACTCTCACCTTGGCCCAAGCCACACCACCCTGTCTCATGCAAGTCAGAGTTACAGTTCCCTAACCAGGACCTCTTCTTTCTTCTACAGTCTGGTCCCAACCCAGCAGTCAAAGTGATTGTATTAAAATGAAAATCAGATTATGCCTCATGATTTAAAAACCAAACGTGGCTTTTTGTTCCATCAAGTAAAAACCCCAAGGGCCTACTATGTCTACAAGGCTGGTTGGAATCTGAATCTGAATCCCATCATTGGCCTCATCTCCTGCAGTTCTCCACTTCATACCATTCCAGCCCCAATGGTTGTCTACTCTGCCTTTAGCATGTGTGCCATGCTCTCCCTTTAGGGATTTTGTCTGGCCCTCTGTCTGAAATGCTAGTTCTCTGAGAACCATCTTCACCTCTTTTAAATCTTTGCTCATAAACAGTTTCCTTAGTGAATGCTTCTATGACCACTCTCCATAAAAGTGCAATTCTCTACTTATCCTAATCGTCTCCTCTGATTTGTTTGTCCCCAAATGCTTATTACCTGCTAAAATAAAAATATAATTGGTGGTTAATTTTATCATTTTTTCTGCTTCATTAAGATATAAGTTCCTATCTCTTTCTTATGCTGATGTGTTTGCTCCCAGTACTAAGAAATACACGTCACATAGTAGATATCAAATATGTGTTTGAGGGCCACGGTTGTAGCTCAGTGGTATAACACTTGCCTCTCACGTGTGAGGCACTGGGTTTGATCCCCAACACCACATAAATATAAACAAAATAAAGATATTGCATCAATTTACAATTAAAACAGAAAGTATGTTTGATAAATAAATACAAGCACATAAAGATGCCTAGGAAGCCAAACTATGCTTCTTCAAAATATTTCATTTGTTTAAACTAGAACACCAATTTATATAATTTTCATCTATATGGTAAAACTATTTTGATACTTTGAACTTCAAATTAATCATTTCTAAAATGAAGTACCTGATTTGATTTTAAGAAATAATTTAATTTTTTAAATAAATTATGTTCTATTTTCTCAATTATCTTTTTGCATTTATTATTTAATCAAGCTTCCCCCTGGGGCAACAGAGATATTACTTTTGAGGCACTGCTTTAGTGAGAAATAATTACATTAGCTGCTAAAACAAGCAAGTTCCAGATCTTCATGCCTTACCACATGAACAAGGAGTTCTCACCCACATTATGGTCCAGTAACTCTCAATGGCAGAGTTCTTCCCAGTGATGACTCAAGATCTAGGCTTTTCCCATTTTATAACACTGCCCTCTTACACTTGTGGCTTTCAGAACTGCCAAAGTAAGGGGGCATAAGCATAGAATAATGGTGCAAAGGGTTTTATACCTGTGCCTACAAGTGACACACATCATTTTTATTACATCTCATTGGCTAATACATAGTCATATGACCCCAACATCCCTGCCTGAGAAGCTGGAATATATAGCTTTCCTGTTTAACCCAAGAAGATAAAATCAAACAGCATTTGGTAAGCACACAGAATTGTCTCTGACACAAGTATGTTCCATGTCCAAAGGAAAGAATATTCCAAAAATATTGTGGCCATTCATCCAACTCTCAGACACGAAATTTTTGTTCACAAACTCCTAATGTATTTAATTAAGATTTTGAGAGTCAAAGCTAAGGAGGTAAAACAGTAGAAAAAGAGGAATAACTGAATAGGTGTTTTCACAAGGAGGTAGTTAAGTTTCTCACATTTTGCTCCAGGTTTTACTAAAAAATCCTTTAAAGAAATTAATTTTTAGTCCAACTTATATTTAGAAGGCTCCTCATACCAATGAAAGAAATTGGAACATTATACAGTTAGAATTTTTTTAGTTTATACTAAGATACCTCACAAACAAGCAATTGTTTCCATATCAAAATATTCCAAGAGCAGCCATAGTAATTCCAAATTGTCTTTAATGAAATTGTGACAAAGTCATGCATAAGAGTTAGCATTCTACTGAGGAAACATAAAAGAAGCAGGTGTTGGCCTGGAAGAATTAGCTTAAATTTGGAAAGACTCCATGAGAGCTACAAAAAGACCAGTCTCACAGACCAGGAGACTAGGAGTCTGTAAGATTCCTATAAGCTGTTGTCACTGAAGTTCCATCAGTGACCAACTGTCACATACCTGGAACCAGAAAGAATCAGTAAGTGAAACTAAAGTAAAACAGTTCTTCTCCAAGACACAGAAACAAGACTGAGGAAGTCCTTAAAAGATTTTGAAATAGTGTCCTAAGGCAAGGGTTGTTCAAGAGATGCCGAGAAGAATTTTGTGAACTTATGAACCCCCAGACTGCCTTGAAAATGGACTTACAAGTCCATCCTCTCCTTGTAGATTTTTATTTCTATTGACAAATGATATTCAACCTAGACAACCAGGCATGCAGATAAAACAAAGCATTGGAAAGTGGGTGTTAGGTGCTAAACTGACTAATTAACTAGATAAATAATACAAATTAATCAGGAAAATAAAATCCCAAAGAGGGATCTCTTTCTAGAAAAACAAAATAAATTCAACACCAAGGGACTTAGCAAAGTACCAGAGCCCAACTTTGACCGTAACACATTAGTAGTACTGTATAAAACATTACTATTTTCTACTTCAAATAGAAAAACAAAATACAGTGATGCAGAATGGTTTCAATGAATTTCTGGAGTTCAATGCTGTATCAACTTACCTTCCAAATATAGACTGATTGTCTCCTCCAGCAAGTAGAAATAGAAGACATTTCAGAGGTGGGCACTGTTCTTAAAGAAATCAAGTAACCATCAGCATTTAGAATGTGGTCTGGCAATCACAACTGGTATTTTCCTAATGCACATAAACTAACAATACCATGGCCTCAGTCTGAGGCCATGATAAAATGAGACAAAGAAAGACCACTTTATAATTTTCAATAAGCACAACGTCACTGTGAACCCACAAAATGCTAAGTACCCCATTTCTCAACCTAATCAGTGACCACTACCTCTTTACCAATTATAGTTTCATCTCTATACTGATTTCCATCTTCTATAAATAAAATTTTTTAAGACACCCAATCAAGCAATTGCATCTCCTTTCTGACAGTATACAACCTTGTCCAGATTGCATTTCCTTCCTTAGGCCCTTCCCTAAATCCCCAGCCACAGCCAAAATCCTATACCATAGTGGGTTTGTTACAACACTTTTTCAGTGGGCGTATAACTTACCTTTGGCTGCTGTAACAAATTATCACAAACTTGGTAATCGAAAATAACAGAAACTTATTCTCTCAAAATTCTGGAGGACAGAAGTCTGAAATCAAGCTTTTATTAGGGCTGTGAAGGAGAAAGCACTTTTCACCTCTTTTACATGCTGATAGCTGTTGGCATTCTTTGACTTGTGGTCTAATGCAGCACCACTCCAGGCTCTGAGTCATGGTTGTATCCCCTCCTCCTCTGAATGTCTGAGTTCTCTTCTGTGTGTCTGTCTTTTGTGTGGGTCTATGTAAAAATGCTTGCCATTGGTTTTAGTGCCAACCCAGAATATCTAGGATCTTAAGGTTCTTAATTACATTTGTGAAGACATTGAAAAAATTAATAATAAGGTAGCATTCACACATCCTGGAAATTAGTCCACAGATATATCATTTGGGGGGCCACTAGTTGATCCACTACAGTGAAAAACCTCATGGTTCACATGGTGTGTCCTTCCTCACTGAAATGAGCTACAAGTACGAAGGACCTCAAAGCCTAAATGAAAAAAAAAAAAATTCCAGAAAAATGGGATCCATTTATTCAACTGCTCTGACATGAAACTTTGGGCCATAATCTCTAAATGTCTAGGCTGACCATAAAACCATATCTTTTTATGACTGAGGAATAATAATGAGTGGGCAAGAGAAAAAGGAAATATAAGGAGAAAGAAAGTCAATGATTCACCTATGAAATATTCAAGATTAAGAGCAGGTAAGAATTAAGAATAGAATATTCTTAATCATGATAATATCATTCCATTCCACTCTCTTCCTTTCTTTTTCAGATGGTCTTCTCAGGTTCTTATTTTCTAGTTTCTCATTAAATTGTAGGATAATATAATTCAAAGGTTAATATAACTCAGATAATTCCTTCTGATTCTTCCATATCCTCTGCATCAGTTGAGTTATGCTATTCGTATAGAATTCAATTAATTATATGAACAAACTTCCAATTATTTTTTTCTTTGATCCTATTAGGATATATTTTCTTAGTTGGAAGATTATTTTGTATAAAAATAATGTCAATATTGATTATAAGGTGATTATACTATTGTAATGGTTCAGACAAATCATCCTCCTTTTGAATAAAAATATTTGAGGATATCTTGAAGATTTGTGAACTAAAGAATAACTCTACAACCATTATTTCTAATACTTACCTGAGTAGTTTTTTAAGAAGTTTGATCAGTTGATGAAAGGAGTTTTTAATCAGTTAAATAAAGACCTCTTGAGAAAGAGCCCAGGAATTCTTAGATTTTAAAATCTCTGAGAAATTCTAATACACTTGCAGAGTTAAGACTGCTCCAATGAGTAATGAATAACAATACAAATCAGCTGCCTTGTCTACTATTCTTTACTTTGTCTAGAATATGATATGAACAGGAGCACATCAAATTTCTGACAAAACAGTTTTTGTTACCATAATGTCTGCTTAAGTAATAATGATTACTTAGACCACATTAGAAACTTCAAATTCTACACTGTAGGAAGCACTGGTATAATAACTTTCCCCAAGAATTTGTTGAATAATTGATTTAGTTTCTATTATAGTTTGTGGAGAGGTCACAGGCATTTTTAAACTTCAGGACTTAATATAAAGTCCATGTTAAGTCAATGTGTAGAAACGTGTTTCTTTTTAATGTCTATCAATACATAGATTGAAATGTTAAAGTGTATTTTTCATTGTACCTCTTCTGGTACAATTTGTAACAGTAAAGAAATATAAAACTTACCATTGTCACAAATGAGATTTCCTTATGCCAGCTGGATCTACATGCCATTAAAATATATTTTTAAAAATTTTAAAATAAAATGGATACATAGTAGAACCAAAGTCTGACTTAACAACCTAGTTAGCCCACTAAGGAAGCTTTTTGGATTGATCAGTTTTTTCCTTCATGATATTACCTGATGTATTCTTGAACGAAGCTGAATACCAACTATGGCTCTGCCAGAAGGAAAATGGCAGACCCCCTGCTACTTTCTGCTCTGGGCATATCTTCAGATAGAGAGGAAAAGTCAATAAATAGTTTATCTTATGTCTTTGCACATTAATTCATTGGGGAAATTCCCCTTGGTTATATTGGTTGGAAAAGAACACAACAGTGTTCTGCAACACTTAACGGTTTTCTGGAAACAGTAAAGTCCAGAAAATCTGGGAAAAAAAACAAAATAATAATCATAATGATACTTCACTTAACTTCTTTTCCCATTTTAAAGAGTAAGTAGATTTTTCTGTTCGTAGTGATGAAGTGATACTACTTTGTCTCTGTGTTACACCACACATTCAAAGCACTACAGTTTAATTGATGGTGAAAAACCTTAGGTTTGAATTTTGTATTTGTCATGGGCACGTGGCTTAACCTCTGCATCTCAATTTTCATTCCCTGTATAATGGAGATGATATCATGGTATTATCTACTTCTCAGAAAATGAATGATGCCTTATGGAGAGCACATAGAAGAGCGTCTGGCACTTAGCAGGTCTATGTAGGTGGAATACGGCCACCTAGCTATTGATCTTCCATGTACTAGCCAGCCTCACCCAGAGTACATCTCATCTGCTTTCTCCATAAGGAAAATCTCATATCCCAAAGTCCCAGCAACAAGCTGATAAACTGACCTGATGGAGATCTACCCACCTCTCCTTCTTTGTCTTTGCCTGTCATTACTGGCTCCTTGGGCAACTGTTGTATGGAAAACACATTGGCCCACTGATCAAAACATTCCCTGGTTTTCTAATTTTTTGCCATTAAGAAGAGACATGGCCTGAGGACAAGTAGTTAAGCTAATTACTTTCAAGTTCACACAATAGTCAGCAATCAGGCTGTGCTCAACATATGACACATGTCCTTTCTACTTAGGAACAGGGTGCACACCTTATAGTATGGGGGAGGAGAGCTAGCCATTGGGGAAACAAAATTAAAGCATACTGTGAAAAGTGTTCTGAATTCCAAGGAAAAAAAACAAGATTGTTTTTACTATGCAAATAATCAAAATTAGAGCTTCTTCATTTAAATTTCACCTTTTACTATGTGCTAATTGTTTGGATTTAAATTTTATTCTGTTTTCCATACATATTTTGAGGGTATTATTTATATGGTCTTCTCCCATTACATAAAATGAACATTAGAATTTATGAGATGTGTGATTTATTGTCAACCTTGGCAATTATTGACTTGGTATGGCTGTTTAAAGAAATTATTTTTTCAATTATTGAGTTTTTAAATAAAAGAGGTTTTTGGGTGGTGGTGTTTATTTGTTTGTTTTCTTAGCCAAGCATGGTGGACCATGCCCGTAATCCCAAAGACCTAGAGGTTGAGGCAGGAGGATTACAAGTTCAAGGCCAGACTCAGCAATTTATCAAGACCCTCACCAACTTAGCAAGGCCCTGCCTTAAAGTAAAAAAATAAAAAGGACTGTAGATTTTTGAGATGCAGCTCAGTGGCTGAGTGTCCCTGGGTTCAGTACCAAAGACATAAAAATAAATTTTTTTATATATACTTCTTATGATTTGTATGTGAAGTATCCCCCAAAAGCTCATGTGTGAAACAATGCAAGAAGGTTAAGAGGAGAAATGGTTGGGTTCTGAGAAATTTAACACAATCAGTAAATTAACCTCTTGACAGTATGTTTAGGGTATGGCTGGAGGAGGTAGGTCATTGGGGGAGTGCTCTGGGGTATATATTTTGTATCTGGTGAATGGAGTCTTTCTCTGCTTGCTGATCATCATGAGAGCTGCTTCCCTCAGCCACACTCTTCTGCCATGATGTTCAGCCTCACCTCAAACCCTGAGAAGTGGAGCTGACTGTCAATGGACTGAGACCTCTGAAACCATGAGCCCCCAATTGTTCTCCTTTACAATTGTTCTGGTCAGGTCTTTTAGTCACAGCATCAAAAAAACTGATTAAAACTACTGCAATTTTCATTAGTTATATGAAATGACTTTTCATTTGGGGTATTTTATTTTTTATATTTGGCCTTAAAACTTTTACTTTCCTAGATTTAGTGCATAATTTTATTGATCTTATATTATATGTATAATGGATATATATATATATATATATATATATATATACATATATATATCCATCTTCAAGTTTAAAATGATTCAGAATCATTTTTACCTAAATAGTTTCCTTAAATTTCTCCACTTCTCTGTCATTTATTTCTAGAATGGAGTTGCACAGAACTGACTATTGAACTGTTGAAGCTGTAAAACCATCTCCACCCTGTCCTTGAGGATCCTTCCTTAACAGGTTGAAGTTGCTTCAGTCTTAATTTATGGACATCACACATGGCAAAATCATTTGCTCTCTGGTTTCATCTGTGTCTCTTTTGGCAATACTGTAGTCTAGGTTTCTACTGCCCACAAAATATTTGAGTTTTGGATTATTAGTTCTCAAATTATTAATATACTTTGCATTTATTTTCCTGTTGGAATTCATTTTGATTCACAATTGCCCTAACTACCAAGCTATGTGTTCACTTCTTTTTTTTGAAATTTGCCTGGAATATTGTTTCCTAACAAGTATTTACCAAAAAGGGCATGAAATTATTAAATACTAAAATATTTATAAATAATAAAGCCGTTTTAATGTCAGAGAGTCTTTCTCTTGAAACCTTGTAGAACAAAAAGCCACTATTTAAATACAGGACAAGGAATACTAAATATTCGAATAAAATAAAAATAAAAGAGAGGGTAATAGAGATGAAAATGTTATTCATCTCTCACTCCACTGGTAGTAGAATTAATGTTTTAATACATTGTTCAAACCATACTTAACTTTAAACCTTCCAAATGATGTCAAGGGACCCTAGATCTATCTGCAGAGATCTAGGAGAGCTCAGGATCACAGAATTTTAAATTTGAAAGAGCTAGTAGATGAACTTTCAAATGAAAATTCCAACTTTAAACTGCATCATTCATTTGTCCATACTGATCTTTCTTCTGACATTCACTGAACCTCAAAGCAAGTGCACACCTGCTTCCTCAAATGCTTATAGATGGCTGCTTTAATTCTCATCTTCATTCCTTTCTTTTCTTGATGTGGCTTTAAAACCCTTTACCATTTTGATAGCTATGCTTGAATAACACTATTTTGTTAATATGTATCTTAAAGTACATATATCTTAGACTTGAAGTTCACCATTTGACTTTTGATGATCTTTAATTAGTACTGTGAGTGGTAACAGTTAGTTGGCTGTGTGAATTCACCAGTTGTATGATGGATGATGTTCGTTAGAGTTATGCAACAGAATGGCCCTGATTAGCACTCAGCAATTATCCCTACCTCCTTCAAGTTTGCCATCCAGTACTCTCTTGAGTGAAAAACTTCAAACTTCATTTCTCAGATGTTTTTGCAGCTAGGATTTTAGTTGGAAAATAAGTCTGCCAATTAGGAGCAATCGTAAGATATTTGGAATGCATCAATGAGGTGGAGGCCACCTTCATTCTCTTTTTGGCTGTTTTCTGTTGCCAAGAATGTTTGTGGACATTCCAGCATCTGATCACCAACTTCATGAGTGTTGAAATGCATGTTGCAACTGAGGCAGCTGGACTCTACATAGAATGTCCAGGCAATTGAAGCAATTGTTCCTTCCTGATACTATGATTGCAGTTAAGTAACATGTTCTTAAACTCACCCTATTCAATGACAACCTTTCGATTTTCCATCTTTCTTGATTATGTGAGAGATAGTAGTTCTCCTGGCAAGTCCTCTCATGATGTTCTATGGAAGATCAGCCTAGCCTCTGCTTCCTCATCCCATCCAAAAATTACCATTATGATGCATTGCAATTAAATCATTTTCTTTAAATACATAATGTATCTTGTTTCTTGCATTAAATACTGTCACAAATACTTAAGCATAATGACACTATTATGCACCAGGATCTAGACTCTGCATCTTTATTGCACAGAAAATGTCACATCAACATCCATATTTTCTTTTTACAGCAATTATATTGCTGTGATCTTCAGAGAATTGTGTTGGCTTCAAAAAGGGTCTATTATCTAAGCACAATACTCTGAAGATCACAGGTGCAATCAGCAGCAATACATAAAGAAACTAGGAGACAGACTAGTAAAAGGAATCCAAAGGTCACAAACAGTGTCTATTATATATTTTTTAGTCACATGAGAATTGGTAAAGTCTGTACATTAATCAAAAATCTGATTAAAATAGTGTGTAGATCTAGGTCTATCCTAGGTCTAGTGAACAACTCTATAACACTTTGAAGAGAAAATCATATCAAAACTCTTTCTTTCACAGTATGGTAGTTTTGAAGCAGGTGACCAAGGATAGATAAATAATGAAAGTTAGTGTTATTCTAAAAAACAAAAACATTTTGGTCCCACCCTTACAGACTTTGTTCATCTTCATCTAGGATACAATCATCTTGACCATTCTAGTCTTGGTATGGTCAGTGTCTGGTTTCAATATCATATCTAAGAGTTATAAATTATATAATATCTTCTTTTCATAAGTGATAAATCCTCTGAAAGAGAAATCAGGACAACCATTCCATTCATAATAGCCTCAAAAAAAATACTTGGGAATCAATCTACAAAAAGAGGTGAAAGACCTCTACAATGAAAACTACAGAACACTAAAGAAAAAAATTGAAGAAAACCTTAGAAGATAGAAAGATCTCCCATGTTCTTAGATAGGCAGAATTAGTATTGTCAAAATGGCCATTCTACCAAAGGCACTATATAGATTCAATTAAAATTTCAATGACATTCCTCATAGAAATAGAGAAGGCAATCATGAATTTCATCTGGAAGAATAAGAGACCTTGAATAGCCAAAGCAATCCTGAGCAGAAAGAGTGAAACTGGAGGTATCACAATACCAGACCTTAAACTGTACTACAGAGCAATAGTAACAAAAATGGCATGGTATTTGCACCACAATAGACAGGCAGACCAATGGTACAGAATAGAAGACACAGAGACAAACACACAAAAAATACAGTTACCTCATACTAGACAAAGGTGCCAACAAAAACATACAATGGAGAAAAGATAGCCTGTTCAACAACTGGTGCTGGGAAAACTGGAAATCCATATGTAGTAAAATGAAATTAAACCTCTGTCTCTCACCATGCACAAAACTCAAGTCAAAATGGATCAAACACTAGGAAAGAAAAAAAAAAAGGACTATGAATTAGACTAGAGACTCTGCACCAAATGGAAGACAAAGTAGGTCCAAATCTTCATCACGTTGGATTAGGATCAGACTTCCTTAACAAGACTCTCAGCACAAGAAATCAAAGTAAGAATCAATAAATGGGATGGACTCAAACTAAAAAGCTTTTTCTCAGCAAAGGATACAATCAATAATGCAAAAAGAGAGCCTACAGAGTGGGAGAAAATCTTTTCCACACGCACTTCAGATAGAGCACTAGTCTCCAAAATTTATAAAGAACTTGCAAAACTTTACACCAAAAATGCAAAGAACCCAATCAATAAATGGGCCAAGGATCTGGACAGACACATTACAGAAGAAGATATACAGGCGATTAACAAATATATGAAAAAGTGTTCAACATCTCTAGTAATTAGATAAATGCAAATTAAAATAACTCTAAGGTTTCATCTTACTCCAATTAGAGTGGCTAATCAAGAACACAAACAATAATAGATGTTGGTGTGGATGTGGGGAAAAAAGCACACTTTTACATTGTTGGTGGAGTTGCACATTGGTACAGCCACTCTGGAAAGCAGTATGGAGATTCCTCAGAAAACTTGGAATGGACCCACCTTTTGACCCATTTATCCCACTCCTCGGTTTATACCCAAAGACTTAAAATTAGCATACTACAGTAACACAGCCACATCAACATTTATAGCAACTCAATTCACAATAGTTAGATTGTGGAACCAACCTAGATGCCCTTCAACAGATGAATGAATAAAGAAGCTGTGGTATATATACACAATGGAATACTATTTAGCCATAAAGAAGAATAATATTTTGGCCTTTGCAGGTAAATTGATGGAATTGGAGAATATCATACTAAGTGATATAAGTCAATCCCAAAAAAACAAAGGCTGAATGTTTTCCCTGATAAGTGAATGATGATATATAATCAGGTGGGGGGTGAGAGAAGAATGGAGGAACTTTAGATTAGGAAGAGGGAAATGAGAGGGGGAGGGGGAAGGGGTATGAAAAATGATGGAACGAGACTGACATCATTATCCTATGTACATGTACAATTACACGAATGGTATGAATCTACATGTACAACCATAGAAATGAAAAGTTGTACCCCTTTTGTGTACAATGAATCAAAATGAAGTCTGTAAAATTTTAAAAGAGAAATTTAAAAAAGTAAATTATATAATATCACCTAAAGGCTCAGAAGAGTGGCCCCAAGGTTGAGTTTTCTCAACATGTCATTTGACAACCCAAAAAATTAATTAGGAATATGCTCTCAAATTTACAAGTGTTGGCAAACTAGGTCAGACTGTTAATTCTTGAATTACAATTCACAATGGTCTTGATGAGAAAAACCATCTTACAAAAACTTTAACATATATTGCAGACATATTTTAATCTGGATATCACACATGTATATGTGTGCAAACACAAGAATAACTAAAGTATGTGCATTCCAAACAATGCTTTTAAGAGATGAAGAAACACTTTTTAAAGAAGGTTCACAGACCAGTGAGAGAGAAAGAAAAGAGATACTCTCGATATAATTTAGGCTGAAAAGGGGAAAGAAAAAGATAAAAGAAAGCTCTCCTTTAAGGTGGTAAGTAGAATCTTGAGAATAGGAAGTAGAATCTTCTGGTCATTGGCAGCTAAGGGTTTGTGCCTCATACCTTCATCTACACCCTCACGGTCCAGTCTCTACACCTCTCCAACTACTCTCTACTTTGGAGCTGTACCTGTGATGGATTACACACACCTTCCACTTTCACCCATATCTGATCAACCCAGCCAATGTGGAGCCCCAGCAAGAGAGGGGAGGGCAAAGGCAGGCCAGAGAATATATTTCCTTGTCCAACTCTGCAAGGTCTCCAAGAGCTAATTGTGTCATCCACGTGCCTCTCCAGACCTTCAAATCCATATGAATTCCTTTTTCCAAGCTCCAAGAAATCATCTCTCCCTACATCAGTCCTGCCTGGATGTAGTAATCATGCAGTGTAGCACTCTCCCATGAGTTTCCACTACAGCCACATAGAGTAAACTATTCATTTATGCGAAGTAAATTATCCATTTGTGAGAAGGAAAAAAATTCTAATTATATTACTTTGAGTATTTCCTACTGGAATATGGCATGAAGGCCATATCCTCTTCCTTGCTCTTTGCTAGAATCTACACTGGTCTTACCATTTGGAAACACATAGAACCAACCAAATGGCAGTAAATCATTTTGTCCAGGTTATTTATGTCCCCAGCCATCATTCTCTAGGAATCCATAAGAAAAACATGTACCACACTGAAGAGATTTGACCTGTATAAATTAGATTGAATAGTCTACATATATTATTTTGAAAATATATTTTTCTTTGAAAAAATATTGTTTAAAAAAGACCTATAAAATAACACAGTTTCATGTATCTATGTATCTATAATTCAGAAATATTTATTGAGGTTTTTCTACAAAAATCTCAAGTGTTCTTTCAGTACAGCATCTATTTTTATCTTGAACATATGCATAAAAATGCAAAATATTTATCTTTTAAACTGTTGGTTTAATCTAAACTGGTATAAAATGTTTTATGGCAAATCTTATTGGCCTTTTAACTTTCTTTCCAAGATAAATATGTCCTGTGGCTCTTTGGTCTCACTTTTACAATCATCAGTTTTTATTATTGGCTTTTCCTCATGTGAAAAGATTTGGATTCAATTCTTTACAAAATGAAGTTTCGAAACACATATTTACCAGGGATGTGACCTTCGCCAGAATGAATGATTTTAGATTTGGCTTAATTATTCTGGTTCTGGGTCAAAATGGATTTGTCCGACATCTATTTGGAAAAAGATGAATATCTGATTGGAACATTTTGAAAGGCAAGGCTAGTGATAGTGCTGGCCTTGTTCCCTCTAACATCTTGATTCGTCATTGCCTGGAGAAGTTTCCATCAATTGCCTCAGAAAAAAAGGAGGGACAGAAATAAAGATGTTCATTGTATTGAAGGGTTTTAAAAAATGGGGACGTGGGTGAAAATGGATGGGAGAAATTTGGGTATTCTTTCTATGTTTGGAAATTCTGCAATGAACATTTTACATGGCTGATCTATTTTAGCACCTTTGTTGAGTATTAGGCACTACCAAGGAAAGTTGTAAGAAAAATGTGTTCTCTAATCTTACCCTTCTGAGAATATAAAAATTATTTCAACTAAAGAAGGAAAAAAATTTAATTTGTCTTTTATATAGTCATCATCAATCCTTAACCTAAATTATTAATATTTCTTGGTAAATGTTTCTAGTCCTCTAGGTTCCAAAGGTAAAATGTATATATTGGGAAGAATTAGAAAAGAAGAAGCTAAGATGCTGCAAATATTTTATTAAACAAGTAATGAACACATCTTTCATGGAACATATAGAATGTTGTATTGGGTAGTGTTAAGGAACATAAAAGAAATTTTGCTCTCCAGGAACCTATATCCAAACAAGTATTTTTCTTACAAATCCCACAAGTTTCCCTGCACTCTCACATAAAATATTCTCCATATTGCAAACACGCCCATATCAAACAAACTAGATTTCCTTCTAGGGTTGAAATGCTGTGCAAAATCAGCCGTCCTATCGAGTTTACTCAGCTGAGGATGGCAGATTTAGTGTCTCATTGAAGCTCACCATCAAAGTGGGTCCTTTATCCATTCATCAATTGAAGGGCATCTAGGTTGGTTCCACAATCTAGCTATTGTGAATTGAGCAGCTATGAACATTGATATGGCTGCATCACTGTAATATGCTGATTTTAAGTCCAATGGGTATAAACTGAGGAGTGGGATAGTGAGTCAAGTGATGGATCCATTCCAAGTTTTCTGAGGAATCTCCATACTGCTTTCCAGAGTGGCTGCACCAATTTACAACTCTACCAGCAATGTACATGTGTGCCTTTTTCCCCACATCCACGCCAACACTTACTATTGTTTGTGTTCTTGGTAATACTCATTCTAATTGGAGTTAGATGAGATCTTAGGGTGCATTTCTCTAATTACTAAGGATGATGAGCACTTTTTCATATATTTGTTGATCACCTGTATATCTTCTTCTGTGAAGTGTCTGCCCAGTTCCTTAGTCCATTTATTGATGGGTTCTTGGTATTTTGGATAAAGAAACTGTGGTATATATACACAATGGAATATTCCTTATCCATAAGAAAGAATAAAAGTATGGCAATTGCTGGTAAATGGATGGAGTTGAAGAATGAAGGAACTCTGGGTGGTGTAGAGGAAAATGGGGTGAAAAGGGGTGGGAAAGGAAAGATAGTAGACTGAAACAGACATTATTAGCCCATGGACATGTGTGATTACATGAATGGTATGAATCTGCATTGTGTACAACAATAGAAATGAAAAGTTGTATCCCATTTGTGTACAATGAATCAAAATACAGTCTGTAAAAATAAAAAAATAAAAATTAAAGTAAAAATTTAAAAAAATAAATAAAAATTACATATACATGTGTTCTATATGTGTATCATGCATGGAAAAAGAAGTGGGTCCTTGTCACTGGTCTCTAGCAAGTAACAGCTAGAGAAAATTATTGTCAGCATGAAATGTCACATAGTTTCAAATGGGGTCATCAAAGCACATTTATCAGTCTGAAAGAAACCATGACTGGCAGGTTAAATTTTTAGTGTTCACAAATATTCATGTATGTTACATAATAGTGGAGATTTTCAGAAAGTTTATATTGATAATCAAAATCTTTTAGAACAGGTTAGAGAATCTCTTTTAAAAATGTTACTTTCCCTTCATGAAATTTGTATTAATCTTTTATAAGGGTTCTTTTAATGATTGAACTGATTAACCCCTAGAAATGGGACTAAATTGAAAAATAAGAACAAAACATCTGAATTTTTAAATATAATTTGTTTTTCAATTAAAATTCTTACTATAATATTACTTTCTTAGTATTAGATTCCTTATCCTTATTAATTATTCACTGAGAATATTCCTATATTTTCCCTTGTTTAACTGCATATAAATTGATAAGATAAACACAAAGAAGGTAAAATGGTGAAGTCAATCTGCATGTCCACAGATAACTAACCCCATCTGGTAACATACCTTTAATGACAAGTTTAAAAAACAAATGTTTCATTCATTCAGCAATCATTTAGAGGCAGTCATCTGTAGGAGGAGGTGAGCATGAAGATGCTGCCACAATTCCACAATGTACCTGTCTTCCCTTACACAGAGGTCTCCATTCTCTTCTGCCAGTGGTTTGGCACCTATGGAAATGCTAATTTCATTTTAAAATAAGCATCTTCTTTAAAGAGCCATATTCATTTGCAAGCCTGTCTCTTGCCAAATATTCAAAAGCAGGTGCAATGGGGTCAGCTACCTCTGAGATATAAACAAAAGTTTTCGTGTATGAGTCAGTGTGACCTTTACCGGCAGAAAACAGGAGAGCTAGAGCTGAAAGCAGCAGCTTATGTACTTAGTTAATCCAGCTGCATGAATAAGCAGAGTGTAAAAGGTACAAGTGTTTTCAGTGAATGTAGATTAAATGTGAACTCGTGGGGTTCCTTCTTAATATTCACAGATGAAAAAAATCCTGCAGACTTAAATTTCTTCTTCAGGACCCCTACCTCAAGGATGGATTCAAGAATTATCACATTTTTTTCTCTTCAGGTTGGGAATTTTTCACCCCCCAAAATTCATCACCTATATAAGTACATTTTAATGAGTCAACTCCTTCAAACAACAACATAATCTTTCTTTGGCAAAGTAATAAAAAGTACTCTGTTCCTATATTTGGAATTATTCCAAACACTTTCCTCTTGCATTTTAGTGATTCTTTATAACCTCCTTCGCAATTTGCTTTTTCAAAATAAAGTTCTCCTTTAAAAGCTTCTTTTTCCTTTCTAAGTTCTTTTTAAGAGGAAGATTTACTATTTAAAATGCCCTTCAGCTAATTTCAGAGAATATTAAGCAGTGTTTGTTTTCACTTGTGTATCTTAATACTTAGAAATGTCCTAGAAGGTAATGAATTTAACTCGTCTTGGCATAAAGTATACAAATTATGAAGAGTGTAGTCTGGAAGCTTTAGTCTGGTTTTTTGAACTTAATTGAGCATACAATTTTTTCACTTGTAGCTTTTTGGTAACATGACAGTTTATCCCAAGAGAATTTAAAATATAATTCATTTCCAGCATTAGGTGACATTTTGCTTTCTCTATGAATGACCTGCACAATGTATATCCCTTAATTGTGCGTTGACGACATTGACAAACTGAATATATGTATGTGTGTAAATTTATAAATTCAAAATGTTCGGGCACATGCAGCTTGACATTTCATTGGAAAGAGGCCCATGGTGATCTGAGTACATTTTGTACCACCAATCTGAGTTCCCTGAACTGACATCAATGTATCATGAGTAAGTAGGGGCACCCTGCAGCTTTCTCAGAGCACAATTCTGATGGCTCTTAGAGGTCACTAAGGTCAATATGTGTTAACAGAAAACATTATCAAATAAGTCAGGCTTATCTTTTTCCTCCTGTGCATGTTCTCTGTTCCAGTGACATCAGAGTGCTTTGTCCTGAGATTGAGACAATCAGAAGACTTTCTGTGACCCTCTGATAGGGCTTAGAAAACAGAAACTTTACCCTTGCTGGATACTCCAGAATAAAACCATTTAGATATTCATTAGTGTTTTCTTATGGTCATTTTTGTAAGAATGTTATTTTCTATGCATCTTCTCAAAAGGGAGAAGTGGGCATTGTTCATTAAGCTTCCTGCTTGTATCATTTTGGAAGTACCTGTCAACAGAAGAGCTTTGTCCAAAAATTTTGCACAGGTATAAATATCTGCTAAAGTCATAAATTAAAAATCTGTTCCTCTTTTCAAAGATAAACATTTTATTGTATTGCATCTATTGAAAAATTACACACACACAGAAAAGTGATTACTATAAGAATACAAAAGTGAAAAGACCCATATAACCACTCCATTTTAGTCTCTATTCCTGAAAGAGTAACCACCACTCTGATTTATCAAATAGCATAGATTAGTTTATATGACTTTTGAGTTTTATATAAATGGACAAAAATCACATGCCCAAATGTATCTGGTTTCTTTTACATGGCACTATTTCTATGAGCTGTGTCTTCATTATTGCAAATGTTGTATTTCATTCATTCTCATTGCTGTATAGAATTCCTCTGTAGAAAAACTAGACTGGATTAATACATTTTACTCTTGTTGAAAACTTTGTTAGTTTCAAAGTACAGGTGTGAATAATGCTGTGAAAAATTCTTGTGCATTTTAATGCACATTTGTACATATTCTGCCAGGTATAAAACTAGGAGCATAATTTCTAGTGATAGAGTATTTATATGCTTAGCTTTAATTCTGAACAGCTGTCCTGAGAGGTTGACCACATTTACACTCTAGACAACAGAGTCTGAGTGTTGGTACTTTAAGTATTTGCAGTTTTTGTTGCTTTATCACAAAATAATGTCTTAGCTTTAATATATGTTTATCTGATGATCAATAAAGTGGAAGGTGGGGGAAGCATCCTGAAAGGGATCATCTTCACTGTGGCTCTCTGGCCACTTTCTGCTTCTCAGTTGCCTTGAACAGAGTGGCATTCCTCTAACATCCCCTTCCATCAAGATACTCTGCCTCACCTTGGGTCCAGAGCAGTGGAGTCAATAGATCATAGACTGAATCTCTGAAACCAGGAGTCAAAATAAGCTTTCCCTCACCTACTTTGTTCTTGTCAGATATTTTGGTCATGTCAACAAAAAACTGAGTAACACAGAAATTGTATCGGGAATGTTGTCATTGCCCTGACTAACCTGTTTGTGTGAGGAATTTGGAAATTTGGAAATTCATGTTGGAGAAGCTTTAGAATGTTGTAAGTGGAAAGTAGTTTTCCTTCATTTATATGTCTCTATCTGGTTTTGGAATCAAGGTGATGCTGGCTTCTTAGAATGAATTTGGCAGTCTTCCCTTTTTTTCTGTTTCATGGAATAATTTGAGGTGGATTGGTATTAATTCTTTAAAAGTCTGGTAGAACTTCAAACCAAGATCCCTGATGAACACAGATGCAAAAAATTCTTAATAAAATATTAGCAAAATGCATACTATAACACATTTAAAAGATAGTGCATCATGATCAAGTGACTTTCTTCCTAGGGATAAGAGGTTGATTCAACATATGGAAATCAAGAAATGTAATTCACCACATGAACAGACTTAAGGATAAGAATCACATGATTATCTCAATAGATGTACTAAAAGTATTTGGCAAAATACAGCACCTGTTCGTGTTTAAAACATTAGAAGCATTGGGATGGAAGGAACTTACCCCAACATTGTAAAGGCTATATATGACAAACTCAAGACCAACATTATTCCAAATACAGAAAAACTGAAGAAATTTTCTCTAAAAACAGAAACACTATAGGGATGCCCACTTCCACCACTTTTACTCAATATAGTCCTTGAACCTCTAGTCAGACGAATCAGGCAAGAGAAGGAAATTAAAGGGATATAAATAGGAAATGAAGCACTCCAATTATCTGTTTGCCAACAACATGATCCTACATTTAGAAGACCCCAAAAACTTCAACAGAAAACTTCTAGAGCTCATAAATGAATTCAGTAAAGTAGCAGGATACAAGATTAACACTCATGAATCAATCACATTCTTATACTCCAAAGATTAATCAACTGAAAAGGAAATTAGAAAAACTATGCCATTCACAATAGTTTTTTTAAAAAACCTTAAAAATAAAATGCCTGGGAGAAAAATCTGAGGAGCCACCCACTCCTCAGATAGGGCATTAATATCCAGGATATACAAAGAACTCAAAAAACTTAGCACCAAAAAGCAAATAACCGAATCAATTAATGAGCAAAGGAGTTAAACAGATACTTCTCAAAAGAAGAAATACAAATGGTCAACAAATATATGAAAAAGTGTTCAACATCTCTAGCAGTTGGGGAAATATAATTAAAACTACATTGAAATTTCATCTCACTCCAGTCAGAATGGCAATTACCAGTAATACAAGTAACAATAAATGTTGATGAGGATGTGGAGGAAAAGGTACACTCATATTTTGTTTGGACTACAAATTAGTGCAACTACTCTGGAAAGCAGTATGGAGATTCTTCAAAAAACTAGGAATGGAATCACCCTATGACCCAGCCATCCCACTCCTCCATATATACTCAAAAGATTTAAAATTAGTCTGTTACAGTGATGCAGCCACATAAATGTTTATAGCAGCTCAATTCATGATAACCAAGCTATGGAGCTAATCAAGGTGCCCGTTAACAGATGACTGGATAAAATTTGGCATATATACACAATGGAGTATTACTCAGCCATACAGAAGAATGACTTCATGGCATTTGCCCATAAATGGATGGAACTCTAGATTATCATGTTAAGTGAAATAAGTAAATCCCAAAAAGTCAAAGACTGAAGGTTTTCTCTGATATATGGAAGCTAATCGAAAATAGAGTGGGGAAATAAAAAATGATAGAAGAAAGATCAGTAGATTATACAATGAGGAATAAAGATAAGGCGGTAAAGATGGTATAGGGAAAGACAATGGAATGGGTCTGACCTGATTTTCCTATGTACATATGTGAATATACCACAGCAAATCTCAGCATCATGTGCAATCACAAGACACTAATGTTTAAAAAGGAAATGATAAGTAAATATTAGAAAGAGCAGTAGAGTAGAGGGAAGGGAAAAGGGGAGGGAAGGAAAAGGAGAAGTAGTGGGAACTAAATTAGAACAAAATATTATTTTTTTATTTACTTATTGATTCATTGAACACAAATGGAGTACAGCTATTGTTTCTCTGGTGGTACACAAAGTAGAGTCACACCATCTGTGCATTCATACATGTACACAGGGCAATGATGTCAGTCTCATTCTGTTATTATTCTTACCCCCCACCCGGACCCCACACCTCCCTTCCCTCTATGCTATCCTTCCTCCATTCTTGTCACCCTTCTACCCTGCATTATGCATCATCATTCGCTTATCAGAGAGATCATTCCACCTTTGGATTTTTGGAAATGGCTATCTCACTTAGCATGACAGTCTCCAACATCATCCATTTACCTACAAATGCCATAATTTTATTCTTCTTTATGGCTGAATAATAATCCATTGTGCTTATATACCACAGTTTCTTTATCCATTTATCTATTGAAGGGCATCTAGGTTGGTTCCACAATCTAGCTATTGTGAATTGAGCAGCTATGAGCATTGATGTGACTGCATCACTGTAGTAATCTGATTTTAAGTCCTTTGGGTATAGGCCAAGGAGTGGAATAGCTGGGTCAAATGGTGGATCCATTCCAAGTTTCCTAAGGAATCTCCACACTGCTTTCCAGAGTGGCTGCACCAACTTGCACTCCCACTCCCACCAGCAATGTATGAGTGTACCCTTTTCCCCACAACCTCCCAAATACCTGTTGTTGCCTGCATTCTTAATAAGAGACATTCTAATTGGGGTAAGATGAAATCTTAAGGTGGTTTTGATTTGCATTTCTCTTATAACAAGGGATGTTGAACATTTTTTCATAAATCTGTTGATTGCTTGTAGATCTTCCTCTGTAAAGTGTCTGTTCATTTCCTTGGCCCATTTATTGATTGAGTTATTAGTGTTCTTAGTGTAAAGATTTTTGAGTACTTTGTAGATTCTGGAGATTAGTGCTCTGTCTGAAGAGTGTGTAGCAAAGATTTTCTCCCACTCTGAAGGCTCTCTCTTCACATTGCTGATTGTCTCCTTTGCTGAGAAAAAGCTTTTTAGTTTGACTCTAACCCAATCATTGATTCCTGCTTTTATTTCTTGCACTTTGGGAGTCATGTTAAGGAAATCTGGTCCTAGGCCAACGTGATGAAGATTTGGACCTATTTTTTCTTCTATTAGGTGCAAAGTCTCTGGTCTAATTCCTAGGTCCTTGATCCCCTTTGAGTTGAGTTTTGTACAGGGTGAGAGATATGGGTTTAGTTTCATTTTGCTGCATATGGATTTCCAGTTTCCCCAGCACCATTTGTTGAAGAGGCTGTCTTTTCTCCATTGTATGTTTTTGGCTCCTTTGTCAAGTATAAGATACCTGTATTTATGTGGGTTTGTCTCTGTGTCCTCTATTCTGTACCATTGATCTACCTGTCTATTTTGGTGCCAATACCATACTGTTTTTGTTACTATTGTTCTGTAATATAGTTGAAGAGCTGGTATTGTGATACCCCCTGCTTCGCTCTTCTTGCTAAGAATTGCTTTAGCTATTCTGGGTCTCTTATTCCTCCAAATGAATTTCATGATTGCTTGCTCTATTTCTATGAGGTCCACCATTGGAATTTTAATTGGAATTGCATTGAATTTGTATAGCACTTTTGGTAGTATGGCCATTTTGACTATAGTAATTCTGCCTATCCAAGAACGTGGGAGATTCTTCGATCTTCTCAGACTTTCCTTAATTTTTTCTTTAGTGTTCTGTAGTTCTCATTGTACAAGTCTTTCACATCTTTTGTTAGATTGATTCCCAAGTATTTTACTTTTTTTGAGGTTATTGTGAATGGGGTAGTTTTCCTAATTTCACTCTCAGAGGATGCATCACTTACGAATAAAAATGCATTAGATTTATGAGCATTAATTTTATATCCCGCTACTTTACTGAATTCATTTATGAGTTCCAGAAGTTTTCTGGTGGAATTCTTAGGGTCTTCTAAATAGAGAATCATGTCATCAGCAAATAGGGATAGTTTGAGCTCTTCTTTTCCTATTCATATTCCTCTAATTTCTTTGGTCTGTCCAATTGCTCTGGCTAGAGATTCAAGGACAATGTTGAATAGTAGTGGCAAAAGAGGGCATCCCTGCCTTGTTACAGTTCTCAGGGGGAATGCTTTCGATTTTTCTCCATTTAGAATGATGCTAGCTGTGGGCTTAGCATAGATAGCCTTTACAATGTTAAGGAACATTCCTACTATCCCTATTTTTTCTAGTGTTTTGAGCATGAAGGGGTATTGTATTTTATCAAATGCTTTCTCTGCATCTATTGAAATAATCATGTGGTTCTCGATTTTAAGTCTATTGATGTGGTGACTTACATTTATTGATTTCCAGATGTTGAACCAACCTTGTACCCCCGGGATGAAACCCACTTGATCATGGTGCACTATCTTTTTTAAATGCTTTTGTATATGATTTGCTAAAATTTTGTTAAGAATTTTTGCATCTATGTTCATTAGGGATATTGGTCTGAAATTTTCTTTCCTTGATGTGTCCTTCTCTGGTTTTGGTATCAGAGTGATATTAGCTTCATAGAATGAGTTTGGAAGGGTTCCCTCCTTCTCTATTTCATGAAATACTTTGAGGAGTATTGGAATGAGTTCTTCTTTGAAGGTCTTATAGAACTCGGCTGTGAATCCATCCAGTCCTGGACTTTTCTTGTTGGTAGGCTTTTGATGACTTCTATTTCATTGCTTGAAATTGATCTATTTAAGTTGTGTATGTCCTCCAGATTCAGTTTGGGTGGTTCATATGCCTCTAGGAAACTGTTGATGGCTTCCAGGTGTTCTATTTTGTTGGAGTATAAATTTTCAAAATAGCATCTTATTATGTTTTGTATTTCAATTGTGTCTGTTGTAATATTTCCATTTCCATCACGAATTTTAGTAATTTGGAGTTTCTCTCTCCTTCTCTTCATTAGGGTGGCTAAGGGTTTATCAATTTTGTTTATTTTTTCAAAGAACCAACTTTTTGTTTTGTCAGTTTTTTTAATTATTTCTTTTGTTTCAATTTCATTGATTTCAGCTCTGATTTTAATTATTTCCTGTCTCCTACTACTTTTGGTGATGGTCTGTTCCTCTTTTTCTAGGACTTTTAGCTGTAATATAAGGTCATTGATTTGTTGACTTTTCATTCTTTTGTTGAATGCACTCGAGGCTATGAATTTTCCTCTTAGCACTGCTTTCATAGTATCCCAGAAATTTTGATATGTTGTATCTTTGTTCTCATTGACCTCTAAGAATCTTTTAATTTCCCCCCTAATGTCTTCTGTTATCCATGTATCATTCAATAGCATGTTATTTAATCTCCAGGTCTTGGAGTAGTTTCTGTTTTTAACTTTATCATTGATATCTAATTTCATTCCATTATGATCTGATAGTATACAAGGTAGTATCTCTATGTTTTTGTATTTGCTGAGAGTAGCTTTGTGGCATAACATATGGTCTATTTTAGAGAAGGACCCATGAGCTGCTGAGAAGAAAGTGTATTTGCTTTTTGATGGATGGAATATTCTATATATGTCTGTTAATTCTAAATTAGCGATTGTGTCATTGAGTCCTATGGTTTCTTTGTTCAATTTTTGCTTGGAAGATCTGTCCAACAGTGAGAGAGGTGTGTTAATGTCCCCCAGTATTATTGTGTTTTGGTCTATTTGGTTCCTGAAATTGAGAAGGATCTGATTGATGTACATGGATGCACCATTGTTTGATGCATAAATATTTATAATTGTTATGTCTTCCTGGTTTATGCTTCCTTTAAGCAGTATGAAGTGTTGTTCTTTATCCCTTCTGACTAACTTTGGCTTGAAGTCTGCTTTATCTGAAATGAGGATGGAAATCCCTGCTTTTTTACTCAGTCCATGTGCATGGTATGCTTTTTCCCAACCTTTCATCTTTAGTCTGTGGGCATGTTTTTCTATGAGATGAGTCTCTTGAAGACAGCATATTGTTGGGTCTTTCTTTTTAATCCAATCTGCCAGTCTATGTCTTTTGATTGATGAGTTTAAGCCATTTACATTCAGGGTTATTATTGAGATATGACTTGTATTTCTTGTCATTTTTGCTTTTTTCGGGCTTTTAACTTAACTTTGTTGCTCCTTTGATTGGCTATTTCTTTAGGGTAATTCCTCCCCATGTTGACTAACATTGTTATTTTTCATATCTTCCTCTTGGAATATTTTGCTGAGAATGTTCTGTAAGGCAGGCTTTCTATTTGTGTATTCTGTAAGCTTTTGTTTATCATGGAAGGATTTTATTTCACCGTCAAATCTGAAGGTAAGTTTTGCTGGAATAAGATTCTTGGTTGGCATCTGTTTTCTTCAGAGCTTGAAATATGTTGTTCCAGGCCCTTCTTGCTTTTAGGGTCTGTAATGAGAAATCCGCTGATATCCATATTGGTTTCCCCCTGTAGGTAATCTGATGCTTTTCTCTCGCAGCTTTTAAAATTCTATCTTTGTTTTGTATGTTAGGTATTTTCATTATAATGTGTCTTGGTGTGGATTTGTTGTAATTCTGTGGGTTTGGTGTCCTGTAAGCCTCTTGTAATTGATTTTCCATCTCATTTGTCATATTTGGGAAATTTTCTGATATTATTTCATTGATCAGATTATTCATACCCTTGGTTTGTATCTCTGTGCCTTCCTCAATCCTAACAAGTCTTAAATTTGGTCTTTTCATGATGTCCCATATTTCTTGGAGGTTTTGTTCATGGTTCCTAACCATCTTCTCTGCTTGTTCGACTGTGTTTTCAAGATTAAATATTTTGTCTTCATTGTCTGAGGTTCTGTTTTCCAGGTGATCTATTCTGTTGATTATGCTTTCTATTGAGTTTTTAACTTGATATATTGTTTCCTTCATTTCTTTGTTTCCTTCAAGGATTTCTGTTTTTTTTTTTCTTAGAACTTCTATCTCTTTATTGAAATGATTTTTTGCTTCCTGCAATTGCTCTATTAGCTGATTATTCATAGCCTGAATTTGCTCTCTTGTCACATCCATCTCTTCTCGGATCATTTTAATTATGAACGTTCTGAACCCTCTTTCTGTCATTCCTTCTACCATGCTATCTTTGGGTTCTCTTGATATATCGTCTAGGTTTGTTTGGGACACTTTCTTCCTGTGCTTTCTCAAATTGTTTGTGTATCTTCCCCTCTAGAAGTGTGAGTCTGAGGGATTGCAGTTTCCCTGTAAAGACTTATAGTGCCCCTACAGATTTCCAATACCTCACTTTGAAGAGATTATTATTCGCAGTGCCCCATACAAACAATATGTGTCCTTAAACCACATAGAACCATTTAGATATAACTGTGTTATAGTATACAGAAATGAGTGCAAATTATTTACTGCATAATTGATAGGTTTACAATAAGGACCTCAATTTCAAATAGTGGAAAAGGAAAATGCTGAGTGGTTTAGAATATAATGTTAATGAGATTGGAAGTGAGTCTATGGAGTTACTATGTCATAGGAATAGTGAGAGTGGAATTAAAGGAAATAAGTTTTTAGCATGAGAAAAGAGAATGGATCTCCAAGGACACTGCTTTATTAGAGCATGATAGAATGATAAGGGTATTAATAGGACAGAAGTGGGAATGTAGTAAGTATATTAGGAATAATCGTAATATTACTATTTAGACAAAAGAAAAGTGGAAGAAAGTTCTGCCGTAAAATTATATTGTACTATTCAAACCTCCTATTGTTCAGTAGTTTGATGCCTATCAGAGACTTGGTAATGCTGTGTCCCAAGAAGGATGATGTCCCACTGCCTCCAAGTCAGGGATAATCAATGTTTGTGGGCTAAGATAACCTGCTGTTGTTAGATGGTCTGCGACAGCGTGTGTGCTGGCCTGAGACTAGACCAGGAACAGGGTGCAGGCCTGGGTTTGGAGCTGGATATGGCGGCCAGATGCCTTGGTGGGTATGTGTTCACAGCTGAGGCTGCCCTGGGTTCAGGCCTGAACCTGACCTAGGGATGGTGATTTCCCAGTGGCTACTGGGTCCTGTGCTCACTTGCGGGCTGGCGCGGGAGCCTGGTCAGTGACTCCAAAGCCACTGCTGGGGACCCGCACTCACTTGGGGATCCGCACTCACCTGCTGGCTGATGCAGGAGCCTGGTCAGTGACTCTGAAGCCACTGCTGGGGACCCGCACTCACTTGGGGAGCCTCACTCACTTGCTGGCTGGTGCCGGAGCCTGGCCAGTGACTCTGAAGCCACTCCTGGGGACCCACATTCACTTGCTGGCTGGCGCAGGCCCTGGTTGGTAACTCCAAAGCAGCTGCGGGATCAGGCGCTCCTGGGTGGTAGCTGCCCATGGCAGAGCCCAGCCCAGCAGAACATTCCAGAATGGCGACTGGGGACCCCTTATATGTGATTTGAATATAAAATCTCATTGAGAGCCATATTCCTGCTGTTTGAATCCCGAGCAAGTAGGAATGCAGCCTTCCTCTAGCCCGCCATCTTGAATCCTTCCCTAGAACAAATTATATTCTGTGCTTTTATAGTTATGTCAAAATGAATCCTATTATTATGCATAACTAAAAAGAACCAATAAAAATAACGATGGGGAAAAAAAAGAATGTTGTAAGTGGAGTTTTATGGGTAATTCTGGTGGGAACTCAGAAGACCAGAATGCCAAGAATGAAGACAGTAAAGACTGTGCTCATGAGGTTTCCCAGGTGAATGGGGTCTCTATTGGAAACTGGCCTAGTGGTCTTTCATTTTATCTCTGGCAAAGAACTTCTCAATATTTTGCTCATATCCTGAGACTTTCTGTGAGGCTGAATTCAGAAGTGATGGGCTAATTAATCTGGCAGAAGAAATTTCAATGAAGCACAGCATTCAGGCAGTGGCATGGATTTTCCTGGCAGCTATTTGTCATGTTTACTATGAAAATTGGGAGTAGGAAGCAGAGAAGGAAGATTTTAAAAATTTGCAGTTTGCCAGAAGATTATATGTAAAAGTGGAGCCAAGAAAGACATGATTGTTGAAGAGATTACAGTCACTAAAAAGATGTTAAATACTTTGCAGAAAGACATTAGGAAAGATGGCTTGAGAGTATCTCTGGAATTTGTAAGACCACACCCATTGTAGGTTCAAGTGTGTGGAGGGAAAAATTCCTTTGTGAAGAGCTCTAGAAGGCATCCTGTTCACACAGGGATGGCTAGGAAGTTGAGTCATTGTGTTCAACCACCCAGACACTCAGAGGCTGCTAAGTGTGATTCCAGGAGTACAGCCCCTGAGCAAGCTGGCCAAAAACCTTGGTGTTATCCACTTAGTGTTGGTTTTACAGGAATGCAGGATGCCAGAATAAAGGAGTCATTGAGATTTCAAAGACAAGACTGAAGATCAAGCAAAGTATAGCAGGGTCAGAATCCATGCAAGTTGCCCCTGACAGGGTGACGCATGAAGTTGCAAAGGTAAAGCTGAAACTGGGATGGAAAACCCAGAAATTAAAATATGCCAGGAACATAGAGTGTCTGCCAAGAAAAGCTGCTAGCTGTGGTGAGAGCCAGGCTAAAAGGGGGTAGGACTGCCCAATCTGTTTAAAGAGCATATCTCACCACCGTGTGTCATAGATGTTGTATACAGAATTACAGACCCTGTTTGCCCAGCTGGGCTTTGTTCTTCTTTTGGTCTTATTCCTTCTTTTTATGCTCCTATTCCTCCTTTTGGAATGGGAATGTTTACTCTGGGTCTTTGTACATTGGAGATATATATATATATATATATATGTAATATATATATATATGTATATTATATATATGTATATGTGTATATATATATATATCTTGCTTTCAATTTTTACAGGAGAATTACAGCTAAGAATTTCTCTTGAAACTCAGATGAGACTTTGGATTTGGATTTTTGGGCAATGCTATAACTGTTAAGACTATGGGAATTCTTAGAAAGAGAGTAAATACATTTTGCATTGTGAGATGGACCTTAGCTCTCGTCAGGGGGGTGGTGGTCAGGGGCAGAATATTATGGTTTAGACATGAGGTGTCCCCCAAACACTCCTGCATTAATACAGTAGATGAAATGATTAGATAAAGAGTTCTATAACCTACTCAGTACATCCTAGTTTAAATGGACTAACTAGGCAATAACTGTGGGCACTGGGGCAAGGCTGGAGGGGGGTGGGTCATTGGGGGTGTGTTCTGGAAGGGTTTATCTTTCCTGTAGGCCCCTCTGACCTTCTATCTCTACTTCCCATCCAACAGAGTAGACCAGTGCTCCTCCCCCACACCCTTCCACCACAATGTTCTGCCTCACCTTGAAACCAGAGCAATGGAGTCATGGAATATGGACTGAATTTTGTGAAACCATGAGCCAAAATAATCTTTTTCTCATCCAAGTCGTTTTGTCAGGTATTTTGGTCACAGAGATAAAAAGCTGACTAACATATCTTTTCATTTCTTATCATGGTGGCTTGATGAAGAGAAGTGCTTAATTTCACCATAATACAATTTAACTTTTTTTTCCCATTTATACTTAGAAACATTTGTCATAAAATATTCTTTTATGCTTTGTTTAAAAATCTTTTTTATTTTAACTTTCATATTTATACTGCTTTTTTACAATGTGAGGTAATAGTCTTGATATATTTTGACTTATTCATAACTGAGTTAAATATTGACTTTTTAATATGTATATACCCCAAATTTAAAAGGGGTCATTCTCGTAAAGTTTTGATAGGTCATAGTGTGATGGTAAATGGATGAAGAAAATGTCTTTTTGTAATATAGAAACTATGATCTAACTCCTTATCCCAGAAAAACTAGGCAAAGGAAAGCAAAATATTATCATTAATCAGTTAATGCACTGTATTTTCCTTTCCATTACTACAATATATTTTGAACAAGTACAGCAGAAAAAAACCCTGCAATTTTAATATGAGAGAATAGAAGGCACTGAATAAATTACTTAGAAATCGTCCTGAAGTTGTGCTTCCCTGTGAACATTAGAAGGGGAGTTGTACCTATGCAAATGCTGCTTCCAGGCCCAGCTTGTGAGCATTACCAAGTTTCCTTTTGGGATTTCTTTACCAAAGCATATGAAAGTTGCTTTATCTTCTTGTAAACCCACATAGGCCACATTTATCAAATTTAATTTCATGTAGTTAAAGTAACCCACATATTTTGCTTTACTACTATTTGTTCATTATTTTATTTATGCTTCAATTTAGAAATCAAGCAAGGAATAGGCTTCTAATTAGAAAGGGATGTTTTATGAAATATTTAAGCAAGTTCAGCACTGTCCTATAGAACTCCCTACAGCAATGAAAATGTTCTGTAGCTCTAGACCTGCACTGTCTCATGTGGTAGCCAATACTGGCTTGTGGCTATTTGCACTTGAAATGCATCTTGTGAAACCAAGAAACTGAAATTTCAATTTTTATTTCATTTTAATTAATTTAGATTTGAATAAAAATGGCCACATGTAGCTTCAAATTACTATATTGGACAACAGCACACAGGTGTACCTAATCTCAAAATGTGAATTTTTCACAGAATTATCCCCATGGTGAAATGGAAAATAAACACTCAGGGGAAAGGCAGCGCTAATCTTCTAAGTGATTAACCTCACAGGCATTTCTTTTTTACAACTAAACAACTGTCTCCAACTTAAAGATGGGATGAATATGTTATGTGTCCATGTCCACACAACTGAAAAATTCAGCAGCAGGACAGGAGGTACTCGTCCTTCTTGCCACCCATTACTGCTCTCTCTATATACAGCATGCAGCCTCATTTGCAGTATGCTTGGCACAGTTCCCACCATACATTCCACAGGCCAAGAATCAAATACCACCTTTACCCAAGTTCCAAGAGTGAAGCCAGCTTTTTTCTTTGAGAATATTAATGAAAAGTCGCTTGAAGAAACAACTATCTGCAGTTCCTAAGCATTCCAAAGTCCATGCTGATCACAAGTGGAATTGTCAAAACATATCCAATTGAAGTCTGTAAATATATGCTAAGAGAGCATGAGGTATTGATATCAATATATCACCTACTTCCTTTTATCATTTACTATTATCCTAAAATTGGTTCTTGAAATAACAATCTATTTATACTCTAATTTTATATTTCTAATAGTACCTACATAAGGCATAATTTCAATAAATTCTAAGTGTTAATATTCAACTTCAAAATTATTTTTTTTTATTAAAAACTATGTTATAAAATAGCAATAAGGCCAAAATTGCAACATGGACATTTCTTGCTACAAAAAAATTGATTATTATAGTCACAATTATATTCCATTTAGGGACAGCATGGTGGTAGGAGATTGTTAAATTTTGTATTATTTTGAGCAATATATAAAAGGGGTTTTGACTTTTTCTAAGAAAAGCCTACATCCAATAGAAATTTTTGAATCCTCAATATTAATAGTTTTAATATTATAGCTACTCTTTATGTGAGATAAAATAATCATGTTTGTTTAGTGGCTAAAGAAGAAAGGATAGGAATAATGATTAAACTTTTTGGATTGGTTGTTTTAGATATATGAGATGTAATTCAAAATTTCCTCAGTCAATTCTATGCCAGTCCAGCTTCTCCCTTTTGTCTTAGGAAATTGCATTTCTTTTCCCAGGGAGATTTCCTGTCCCCAGGGTGAAAGAGGGAGTTTTCAAATGGAGAATAGCAAAGCCCTTTTCCAAATTGCTTTTTCTTCTTGTAAAGAGAATAAGTTTGCAGATACTGTCCTTCAAATGAATGATACAGTCATATAGCAAGTCCAGCATCGTCAGGTTTAGGTTATGATTCTACTAGAGTGTGAATGAGAAAAAGCTATATCATTTAAACCTTTATTCATTTAGAGTACTTAATTTAGAATAAACCTTCACATTTTATGTGGATGGTGGTAGGAATCCTTCTGGAGGAAAAAATTTAAAAGATAAAGTTAGATTAGAAATTATATGTGACATACTGACCTAAAATAGTAAAGATTTACAAACAGTTTTATATTTAAGAATATAGAGGTAAGTGGGAACATTTGGAAGATGCATTCAGGATCCTTACAGCAAGTCTTTGAGAATCTTGGATGTGAATTTTATGTACAAAGAAATACATTTATTATTGTAGTTTTCAGACCAAACTGAATTAAAACCAAAATACTTAAAATGTTATTAAATAAAAACTAGGGAGGAAACCTAAGGGTAACAAATTTCCAGAGTGTGAGAAAGTTAGACTAGGAGATCACAAGTAGATAGCAGAAAATTATTGGCAGATAGATTGAAAATTAGATAGATAATATACACATAGAGAGATACTGAGCTACATACAAATAGAGATATGATCATAAGAAAAAGGAAGATGCTGTTATTAATATAGTACACAAAATTATATGCATGTAGCATGTAAACATGTTGAGACAAAATATACCAAAGAACAACAATGGTTATAAAAGGGATAAAGGATTACTTTTACATCATAAAAGCAGTTGTAAGAAAAGGAAAAATTATTTTTCCCATTTACTTTCTTCCATTCAAGCCTTTTCACTGGGGCATCCACCCCACCCTGCATTGTCTACGCCTCCACATAGAATTATTCCAAAATTGAAAAACTTTCTTTGAAAAGAGGTTGAAAGATAGTTAAATTCATTAAATAAGTAAGATTATGACTTCCCAATTGTGTGAAAATGAAGCCAAAGAAATTAAATGCTTGTCACCATCCTCATCATTACCCCCAAATAACTCATAACAAAATCATTAGTAAGCAATTCGAAATTTATGGAAGACTTTGTAGAAAAGACTCAGCAAACTCTTCAAAATCACATTAAAACTCTTTTTCTGTTAACCTCATTCTCTCCAGTTTGCTCTTTCCTTAACACAAACTGTGGTTCTTTCATTACACAGGGCAGCCAAGATACCCTCCGTTTCACAAAGCCTGTTCTCTCATCCCCAGTCTTGTCCACACAACTCACTTAGATGAACAACAGCCCAAACTCTAAAATAGTTACTGACCAGGTATTTTTGATGGGCATGTTCCCCTCAGCCAGTGGTTTAATGAAAGATTTTTTTCTTATATATGATATTGTTCTTGCGCAGAGTGATAACACAGTTCATCTCATTTACAGGAGGCTTCAATTACATTCATGCTCTTCCTGCCCAACTCCTAAGTCAGGACGTAACTAAATCAGCAAAAGATTTGCTCAAGATTCTGATCCAGAGGCTGGGGCTAGGGCTCAGTAGAGCACTTGCCTGGCATGTGTGAGGCACTGGGTACGATCCTTAGCACCACATAAAAATAAAATGAAATAAAGACAATGTGTCCGTGTATGACTAAAAAATATTTTTTAAAAAAAGACTCTGATCCACTCTAAACTACCTATCTCTGTCCTACCATGTGAAGAATCCCCAGCATAGGAGGCCCCTTACAGTCACAATTGTACTGTGGGTGAACTAAAGAGGGAAAAATAGTTGGAACCCTGACTTCATCCCATCACTCTGCAATCATGAGAAATTTCTCATTCTATCTCCTTTCTAGACACCCCAGCTAGCTTCTTATGAAGTCCCCAACATGTGGAAGATCCTCCTAAAATGCTACATTCTATCATCCACTGCCTCCTCACTGAAGTTGCCTGGTGTTGAGCTCTTCTGCAGCTTCAGCAAAGCCTCCGCCTCTGCAGGACATTTGTAGTCTAGTGGCCAGCTTTCATCTGCCTCTGCAATGCCCTGCCATGCTTCCAACTACTCCTGGGCCCACTCCTCTCTAAAGTCTCCCTACAAATAAAATCAGCTATTATCAAGAACATAAGCAACAATAAGTGTTGGCGAGGATGTGGGGAAAAGGGTGCACTCATACGTTGCTGGTGGGATTGCAAGCTAGTGCAGCCACTCTGGAAAGCAGTGCAGAGATTCCTTAGAAAACTTGGAATGGATCCACCATTTGACCCTGCTATCCCACTCCTTGGCCTATACCCAAAGGACTTAAAATCAGATTACTACAGTGATGCAGCCACATCAATGTTCATAGCTGCTCAATTCACAATAGCTAGATTGTGGAACCAACCTAGATGCCCTTCAATAGATGAATGGATAAAGAAACTGTGGTATATATACACAATGGAATATTACTCAACCATAAAGAAAAATAAAATCATGACATATGCAGGTAAATGGATGGAGTTAGAGAATATCATGCTAAGTAAAAGAAGACAAGGCCAAAAAACCAAAGGCCAAATGTTTTCTCTAATAAGTGGATGATGATACATAATTGGGGGGGGGGGGGTTTGGGGGGGGGAGGCAAAA